>CM042137.1:7689-47689 GCA_023376005.1 Doryteuthis pealeii
AACCCTGCCAACCCCAACCCCTAACCCCGCCAACCCTAACCCTGCCAACCCTAACAACCCTAACCCTGCCAACCCCAACCCCGCCTAAACCCTAACCCCAACCCGAACCCCTAACCCCGCCAACCCCAACTCTAACCCCTAACCCGCCAACCTTAACCCCAAAACCCTAAACACCAACTTCAACCCCAACCCCCAACCCCCTAACCCTAACCCTGCCAACCCTAAAGCCGCCAACCCCAACCCCAGCCTTGCCAACCCCAACTAACCACTAACCCTGACCACCCTAAACCTACCGACCCTAACCTCAACAAAACAACCCTGCCAACCCTAAACCCCAACCCTCAACTCTCACCTTAACCTAATCTTAATGATGATGATGATAGTAGTAATAACACTGGATGACCTGGAAAAAATAGGAACAATTGAGACCAACCAGACTACTGTATTGCTGCAATCGGCTAGAATAATCAGAAGAGTCCTGGAGACCTGAGGAGACTTGCTGTTGCTCAGATTTCTGTGAAATACCATCAACGTTAGCTAGGTACTGGCAAAAAAATCGAATTGCAAATAATTAAATCTATTATTTAAGGTCAAACTTTGTCTAAAAAAAGAAAAATATCATTACATTAGCAATTTATTTTTAATATATTTAAAATGATTTGTTTTAGCCAATTTTGTTCGCCGACGCCATTTTTGTTCCTTTTTAAGTGGTTTTATTCGCTTGTTTACAATTTTAATTTAACATCCGCGATTGCAAAAAAATTTACCAAAATTCACGTAATTATCCGATTTTAATGAAATTTTCAGTATTGATTTGTCAATTAATGAATTTTATAGTGCATCAGTTACTTTATTTCAAAACTTTAATTTAGTATTTTGGCTATGAAAAATTAATATATAAAATTCATTTAAAATGTGAAAAGCTTGATGTTAATTTTAAAATGTTATATTTTTAGATTCTAAAAATAAATATCTACTTAATGCAAACCTTACTTTTTTATACGAAAGTAATAACTTTTGAAGAAAAACTCTATTGAAAATGTACCTCCCCCTTTTTAAGCAGAAAAATACCGATGTATATTTTTTTCTTTTATAAGATAATAGCCAATTAAATAATTATCGAAATGAGTAAAAAAGAAATCTCGAATAAATTATTTATTTATTATTTTTTTACATTTTATTTTTCGATTTTCGGTAGAAAAGCCACAGTAATTTTTTTTGCTTTCTATTCATAACTTCAGTCTTTTATCTCATTATTTATACTATAACTAGAAAACTTAAAGACCAGCTCGAAAAAAAAATGTTTACGCCCCAACATAAGGGGGCGGGTAAAAATGCATTATAAAGATCATTCATTGATTAATGAACTGAAAATTACATTAAAATCCGATAATTCCCTGATTTTTGGTAAATTGTTTTCTATGGGCGGTGGGGGGGAAATCAAATTGTCAAAAACGCATGTTAGGCTCATAGCGTTAGCTAATGTGAAAAACCCAGGAGTGATGATGATGATGATGATAATAATTATGATAATAATAATCGACATCATCATAATAGTCATCATCACTAACATAATCGTAGTCGTCTTCATCATCATTAATTCTATTTTTCATTTTATTTATATATTTAATAACCAAGTTGTTTATTTTACTCTCCATAGTCTATAAAGTGTGAATAAAAAGGGAAAATATTATTAAAGAATTTAGTATTCTAGAATGTCAGTAAATTCTATTGTCAACTTTATCACAACTTAGGAAAACACTTATGTCATAATTTGTTAAAAATCGTGTTAAAAAGATTTAATAAGTTAAGATTAGTTAAAAAGGAAGAAAAGAAAAGGTAATTCATGAATTAATTGATTTTTAATTTTAAACAAATTTAAAAAGAAAAAAAAAATTTCCTACCTAGAACTGTTTGCCAATAAGCAAAATGGAGGCAAATCTTAAGAAGAAGCAGACGACAGCTTTCCGACAAATCAACAGCTATCTCTCGAAAATTGAAGACACATTTTCCTTTAAAGAAAAGGAAATAATTTCTTTTTAAGTAACAGCAAGAACAAAGAACACTTTCAATCTTATTTGATGTTATTCTATGTTTTGTTTTCTTTTTTTTTCTTTTTTTTTTTTTTGGTTTAGTGTAAATTAATTATTTTAATAAGAATAACTATTTAAAATTATTTCAATTTTCTCGAGTTAGTATTTCTTGAAATCAATTTTTTTAAAATTCATCTTCCAATACTTATTTATTGTATTTCCTGGATATTCTTTTTTCTTCCCCACTTCAAAAATACAATCGATATGCTGACTTTTCTAAACAACTTATTACTATGTCGATTGCACGAAAAAGGGTCGTTTTTTTTATTGATAAAACTTCGTGGCAGACTTTAAAAAATTAAAATAGGCAAACTCGCTTACATATTATAGCTAAGTTAAATTGTTGGATTTTTTTTTCAATAAAAGAATAATATTACTTACCTGGTAATAATTAGAACTGTCGTTTTGAAAACACATGTCTACTTAACCTAAACGCAAAGCAAATTTCAAGTGGGTCTCCTATGTTGTGGAACTCTTTAACATGTAAGAGTTACTCCTCTTCAACCATAGTAGTCACTGTGACTTATCCCATGGCCTGTTATTTGAGGAGTTGGTTTGATTTAAATTTATTAGTTGATTTTCTTATTTTCAATGTTAGTAATTTTAGAAATTGAACATATCTTTTAGAAATGTAGATCATTTTCATGAAGATGTCTAGAAATTAATAACTATTTTAATAATTTTTTGGAGTCTTTGCTTATTTCGATTTTTATAATCCATGTTATTTGACTTGTAAGGAGTATATTGTTAAAGTTTTATCTAAGACAAATTAAGTCTGTATAATAAAATAACTTTTACAATAAACACTCTAGAAAGGTTATGAAAGCGTTTACAATAATTTGAAAAAAAAAATGAACAAATATTATATTTATGTATATAGATAAATATGTGTGTGTGTCTGTGTGTGTGTATGTGTGCATATTTTATCAGATGGATCATGTTTTTGTATTCTACTTTATATTAATTGATTGTTTATTATGTACATATTAGATGTTCCGATGTGTAAATAAGCTTGTCTTACCTTCTGCTTATTTTCCTGTTACTGTATCATTGGATATGCCAATATTGGAACTTGGTTAGTGGGGAGGTCACGAAATATCCTCCATAGAAACAACAAATTCAATCAATGGAGTTGAATTCTTGAATAATTAATATACCTGTCAACCCCAACCCTACAAACACTAAAACCTCAACACCAACCCAACCCTAAACACTAACCCCAACCTTGCTGACCTAAAGATCAACCACTGACACTGCCAACTCTAACCCCAACCCATCCCAACCCCTGCCTAACCCTAAACCCCAACCCAACCCCGGCTAACCCTAACATTGATAACACTAAACTTAACCCTGATAACCCCACCAACCCTAATCCCAACCGTAATCCTAACCTGCCAACACAAAACCCTACCAATTCCTCTAACTTCTAACCCCTTAACCCGAAATCTAACCCTAATACCAACCTTATTCTTATCGTCCTAACACTAACAAATTGAGATACTTAAAAAACATAGGCTTAAATTAATAATGGCATTTTCGGCAAATTACTAAATAAAGTTATATTTTGACTTTTTCACAGTGTTGAGAAAACTGTGGAACATGAAAGCGAAGATTGTGCCACTTGTACTTGATACCTCTTAACCTGTTCCCAAGGGCCTGGAAAAAAATCTGGATGAACTGGAAAGCTGAGTAAAAACCGTGACCACCCAGCCTATAGCACTATTGAGATCGGCTATAATACCCTGAAGAGTCATGGAGACGTGAAGAGACAATGTCAATGAGCCTCCATTGAATCCCCGTCTATGGCGGTTGTGAAAATTTCGAATGTAGTGAATAATAATAATAATAAGTAAAGTCGACGGGGCGGCCTAAAGTCGGTATCAGTCAGTCAGCGAGGGAGTGTATCCCCTTTTCAATAGCACTAGACCAAGGAGATTGTTTTTAGCATCTGAGGTGGAGCGCCACACCTTCCATCAGCTCCTTACTTTACCGCACAGATCCCTGTGCTACTCATACGCTGAGTTGGTGAGGACCGGTATCGAACTAGGAACCTTGTGGTTTCTAGCCGAACGCTCTACCGACTGAGTTAACCCGGCCCTTCAAATAATAATAATAATAATAATAATAATAATAAGACCCAACAAAATAGTAAATGTAGACTTTGCGGTAATAGAGATGAGACTGTAAACCATATACTCTGCGAATGTAGCAAACTAGCACAACGAGAATACAAAACTAGACACGACTGGGTTCGGAAGGTGATCCACTGGGAATTATGCAAAAAATTAAATTTTGGCCATACAACAAAATGGTATATGCATAAACTAGAATCTGTTCTTGAGAACGAAATGCATAAAATTCTCTGGGACTTTGAAATAAAAACGGATCACCTTATCCCAGCAAGAAGGCCAGACCTAGTGTTGATAAACAAAAAAGAAAGAACTTGTCAACTGGTGGATTTTGCAGTGCCAGCAGATCACAGGGTGAGGCTAAAAGAAAATGAAAAAATGGACAAATATCTAGACCTTGCCAGAGAACTGAAAAAGTTATGGAATATGAAAGTGAAAGTGATACCAATTGTAGTTGGTGCACTTGGAACAGTCCCAAAAGGATTAGAAAAGAGTTTGCAAAGTTTGGAAATCAGAGGAAGGATTGAAACCATTCAGAACACTGCACTGCTGCAATCTGCCAGAATACTCAGAAGAGTCCTGGAGACCTGAGGAGACTTGCTGTCACTCAGACTCCAGTGAAATACCATCAGCTAATGCTGATGTGAAAACTCAAAAGGAGTAAATAATAATAATAGAATTAGTAAAATTAGTAGAATTAGTAAAAATGAAGGACCAGGAAAACAGAGGAAGATTTTATACCATCCAGACTACTACAATTATGCAATCGGCTAGAATACTCAGAAGAGTCCTGGAGACCTGAGGAGACTTGTTATTACTCAGACTTCAGTGAAATACCATCAGCTAACGCTGATGTGAAAAACTCAAAACTCAAAAATCGAAAATGATGATGATAATCACCATCATCATCATTATTATAAGAGTCATCGTCGTCTTCATCAACAATATCATCAATGTATTGTATTTTATTTATTTATTTATATATTTATTTACTAAGTTGTTTATTTCACTCCTTGGTGATTTGAACATGGCCTATATACTGTGAATAAAAAAAAAAAGGAATTTATTTTTTTTATTCACTCTTTCTGATTCTTGTTTCAATACTGTTCGGAAATAGTCACTAATCATCTCTCATATGTTTTTCTTTTCTTTTTTTAACTTTTTTTTACTAAATTGGAAAATAAAATCGATTAATATAGAGGATTACATCCGTTTTTTTTAAATAAAAATGTAAAAAAATATTATAAATATCCAATATTTAATGAAATTAATTAGAATAAAGAATTTAGTATTCTAAAATATCAGTAAATTCTATTGTCAACTTTATCACAACATAGGAACACACTTATATCATAATTTGTTAAAAATCGTGTTAAAAAGACTTAACAAGTTAAGATTAGTTAAAAAGGAAGAAAAGAAAAGGTAATCCATGAATTAATTGATTTTTAATTTTAAACAAATTTAAAAAGAAAAAAAAAAGTTACCTACATAGAACTGTTTGCCAATAAGCAAAATGGAGGCAAATCTTTAGAAGAAGCAGACGACAGCTTTCCGACAAATCAACAGCTATCTCTCGAAAATTGAAGACACATTTTCCTTTAAAGAAAAGGAAATAATTTCTTTTTAAGTAACAGCAAGAACAAAGAACACTTTCTAACTTATTTGTTGTTTTAGTATTATCTGCGTTATTCGGACTATTGTCCCCATCTTCGTCGTTATTTGTACAACGTTTCGGCCGATATGCCCTCCGGCCTTCTTCATGTATTTCTTGTCGGACTCGGGAACCTTCTCGGACTCGGGAACCTTTTTTTCGATCTCGGGAGCTTTCTTGTCGTAATCGGGAGCCATCACGGAACTTTGAACCTAACCCTTTATTTAGTCCACGGGGCTATCCTGTTCTCATTCCTCTAACCATAGCTGGGGTAGGAGTTGTGTTAATTATTTTTCTAACTGCCTCTACTCCAATTGGACACATGGTCTAGTGGATAAGGTAGTTAGGTTAAGACAGTTATAAGTGACAGTTATCTATGGATCCTGAGTTCAATCCTGAGTAGAGGCAGTTAGAAAAATAATTAACACAACTCCTACCCCAGCTATGGTTAGCGGAATGAGAACAGGATAGCCCCGTGGACTAAATAAAGGGTTAGGTTCAAAGTTCCGTGATGGCTCCCGATTACGACAAGAAAGCTCCAGAGTTCGAAAAGAAGGTTCCCGAGTCCGAGAAGGTTCCCGAGTCCGAGAAGGTTCCCGAGTCCGACAAGAAATACCCGAAGAAGGCCGGAGGGCATATCGGCCGAAACGTTGTACAAACAACAACGAAGATGGGGACAATAGTCCGAAGAACGCAGATAATACTAATCTTCAAGCCTCATCTCAAACATTCAGAGAAATTATTTGTTGTTATTTTACGTTTTTTTCCCCAGGTGTAGAGGGGAATAATTATTTATTTCAATTTTCTCGCGTTAGCATTTTTTGAAATAAAATTTTTTTAACGTCATCTTCATATGTTTATCTATTGGTTTTCCTGGATATTCTTTTTCTTCCCCACTTCAAAATTACGATCAATCTGCTGACTTATCTAAACAACTTATTCTGACGATTGCACGAAAAAGGTATTTTTTATTATTATTATTATTATTTTTTTTTTTGACAAATGTTCGTGACAGACATCAAAAAATGAAATAAGGCAAACACACTACCATATCATAATTAAGTTAAATTATTAGAATTTGTTTCGACAAAAGAATAATATTACTTACCTGGGGAGAGTTGGAACTGTAGTCTTGAAAACACATATTTTCACCTGAACGCAAGGCCCAATTCAAGTAGGTCTAATTTTGTAATTCTTTAGCATGTAAGAGTTACGCCCCTTTAACCACAGTAGTCAGTGTGACTGATCACACAGCCTGTTAGTTGTGGAGTTGATTTGTTTTAGATTTATTATTTGACATTCTTATTTTGACTGTTAGTAATTTAATAAATTGAACATATCTTTTAGAAATATGGATAATTTTCATCAAAATGTCTAAAAATTAATAGCTGTTTTAAATAATTTTTGGAGGGTTTGTTTATTTCCATTTTTTACAACCCATATGTTGTTTGACTTGTAAGGAGCATATTATTAAAGTTTTATTTAAAATCAAGCAATTCTGTTTAATCAAATAAGTTTTCGACCGATAGACTTGCTTCTTGATTCAATTTCCTGGTAAGACCTAACTCATTGGGACAAATCTATACCTCAATGTACTATTGAACAAGTCCTCATGGCTGTGGTGTGAGCATTGTACCTCATTTACTTGCGAGTAAAGATTTATGCTCACAATTGGTAATTAAATTCATTGTAAAAGACAACAAAAATGGCCTTTCCGTTTCGACCGATAGACTTGATTCTTGAGTCAATTTATCGGTAAGACCTAACTTATTGGGACAAATCTATAGCTCAATGTATTACTGAAGAAGTGCTCATGGCAGTGGTGCGAGCATTGTTTCTCATTCACTTGCGAGTAGAGATTTATGTGCACAATTGTTAATTCAGATTATTGTAAAAGACCACAAAAATGGCCATTTCATTTCGACCGATGGACTTGATTTTTGAGTCAATTTCCCGGTATGACCTAACACATTGGGACAAATCTATAGCACAATGAATTACTGAATAAGTCCTCATGGCAGTGGTGTGAGCATTGTTCCTCAATTACTTCCGAATAGAGATTTATGCGCACAATTGGTAATTAAAATCATTGTAAAAGACCACAAAAATGGCCATTCCTATTCGACCGATAGACTTGCTTCTTGATTCAATTTGCTGGTAAGACCTAACTCATTGGGACAAATCTATAGCTCAATGTATTACTGAATAAGTCCTCATTGCAGTGGAGTGAGCATTGTTCCTCATTCATATGCGAGTAGAGATTTATGCGCGCAATTGGTAAATAAAATCATTGTAAAAGACAACAAAAATGGCCATTCCGTTTCGACCGATCGACTTGCTTCTTGATTCAATTTCATGGTAAGACCTAATGTAACGTTACGGGGTGTGTTTCTTTCACGGCACTAATTCGTATAGTATACGTGGCGTTATGTTGTGGGGCCCACCGCGTCTTCAAAACACACGGTACTGTTAAGACTCGTACAGTCGTGTATCAGGGGTTGGCACGTTGATCAGCACACACAGAATTCCAGCAGTCCCTTAAGCCCCAAAATTCTTCCACACTCCTTTCGTTTATGGTCAAGCAAAAGGTATCACGTTTCACGGCCGTGTGTCTTTTGGTCACGGTCAATTTGACTTTCTCCACGGGTGTCTGTAGTATTTGTTTGGGTAGAGATTTCATTCATAAAAAGATTTCTTTGGCGTGTAGTAAATAAAGATGTGGACAGTATTTCTTGCTTTTCATGAATTTATTTTCTTAATGAAAGTTATTGAGAGAGAGAGAGAGAGAGAGAGAGAGAGAGAGAGAGAGAGAGAGAGAGAGAGAGAGAGAGAGAGAGAGAGAGCTTCCTTAAATATGTTTTTAATGATGCTCTTAACTTCGTTCCAATTATCAGGCTTCACACTTAAGCGACACCCGCCTCTGACAACTAACTAAGCCAAACTCCACGGCCGCAGACCAAAACTCAACTCGTCTTCCTCTCTCGGTCTCCAGGGCTCAACTGATTCAAAATCTAAGGTTCCCTCATTATATAGAAATCGAAGTCGAGCTTTCTAGAATCTTCTGGAACCTTTCGAACGTTCTATTTTACTAAATTACACGTGTCACTTAAGAGGTCAACGGGTCAACCATCCTTTCTTCTGACAAACCGATTAAACTAAATTTTACTAGCATAATCCCAGACTTAATGGCTCCGAATAGCCTCAAAGGTGCTAACGACTTTCACATTGCTTGCCCACTCCCGTAAGGTCTGAGAATCATGCTACAATCTATTAAGGTTTCTCCGTGTCTGGCACAAGGCCACACATATATGTGTTCCAGGGTCCATTATGCTACACTAACTCATTGGGACAAATCTATAGCTCAATGTACTACTGAACAAGTCCTTATGGCTGTGGTGTGAGCATTGTTCCTCATTTACTTGCGATAGAGATTTATGAACACAATTGGTAATTAAAATCATTGTAAAAAACCACAAAAATGGCAATTCCGTTTCGACCGATAGACTTGCTTCTTGATTCAATTTCCCGGTATGACCTAAATCATTGGGACAAATCTATAGCTCAATGTATTACTGAAGAAGTGTTCATGACAGTGGTGTGAGCATTTTTCCTCGTTTACTTGCGAGTATAGATTTATGCGCACAATTGGTAAATAAAATCATTGTAAAAATCACAAAAATGGCAATTCCGTTCGACCGATGGACTTGCTTCTTGATTCAATTTCCCGGTATGACGTAAACATTGGGACAAAAATGGCCATTCCGTTTCGACCGACCGTTCATTGGGACATATCTATAGCTCAGTGTACTACTGAGGAACTCCTCATAGCAGTGGTGTGAGCATTGTTCCTCATTTAGTTGCGAGTAGAGATTCATGCGCCCAATTGGTAAATAAAATCATTGTAAAAGACCACAAAATGGCAATTCCGTTTAGACCGATAGACTTGCTTCTTTATTCAATTTTCTGGTAAGACCTAACACATTTGGGACAAATCTATAGCTCAATGTACTACTGTAGCAAGATGGGTATACTATCCTGACTTTTGTGAGCGAGAACTACTATATTAGAAAAGGAGGAGGAAGAAATAAGAGATGATAAAGGTTTAAAAAATAGTGATGAGCCAAAACAGGATGAACGATGGTTTGACCGTAGCGTGACCCCGAATGGAGAAATGAGTGTCAACCGGAAGTTTCGGGTGTTGACCGGAACCGGATGTCACGTGGTGACGTGGAACAACGAAGAAAGGTATCAGTCTCTTTTCGATTTGGGACGTCGTAGGGTACGGACCTGGCCTTGGGTCCCTTATGGGATCACAGTAATCTAGAAGTATAGTTCTCTCTCTTTCTCTCTGCCTTTCCTCCTCTCCGATACAGCACACGAGACGAACTGGAAATAAAGGCTAACAGTTGTGACTACATATTCCTCGCGTTGTAATTTTTATCAACACCATTTTAGCACTGTGAATTTGGAGGCACGAGGACGAGACCCGCTATACAATATATACGCCGCCGCCACGTTACAGTTATAGTTTTAGTGCCCGGAAAAAAGGACAACGTTACTTATATCATTTTGGTACCGTGAAAATATACCACAACGGTACACTACTGAACATATCCTCATGGCTGTGGTGTGAGCATTGTTCGGCAGGGTTAGAGTTAGGGTTAGGGTAGTTGCAACGAGAGATTTATGCACACAATTGGTAATTAAAATCACTGTAAAAGCCCACAAACATGCCCATTCCGTTTCTACCGATAAACTTGTTTTTTTAATTCAATTTCCCCGTATGATCTAAAACATTGGAACAAATCTATATCTTAATATATTACTGAATACGTCCCCATGGCATTGGTGTGAGCATTGTTCCTGACTTACTTGTGAGTAGAGATTCATGCGCCCAATTGGTAAATAAAATCATTGTTAAAAAGCCACAAAAATGGCAATTCCATTTAGACCGATTAACTTCTTTCTTGATTCAATTTCCGTGTAAGACCTAAATCATTGGGACAAATCTATAGTTCAATGTACTACTGAACAAGTCCTCATGGCTGTGGTGTGAGCATTGTTCCTCCTTTACTCACGAGTAGAGATTTATGTGCACAATTGGTAATTAAAATCATTGTAAAAATCCACAAAAATAGCCATTCTGTTTCGACCGATAGACTTGCTTCTTGATTCAATTACCTGGTAAGACGTAATTCATTTGGACAAATCTATAGCTCAATGTACTACTGAACAAGTCCTTATGGCTCTGGTGTGAGCATTGTTCCTAATTCACTTGCGAGTATAGATTTATGCGCACAATTTGTGATTAAAATCATTGTAAAAGACCACAAAAATGGCCATTCCGTTTCGACCGATAGACTTGATTCTTGAGTCAATTTACCGGTAAAACCTAACTTATTGGCACAAATATATACCTCAATGTATTACTGAAGAAGTCCTCATGGCAGTGCTGTGAGATTTGTTCCTCATTTATATGCGAGTAGAGATTTATGCGCAAAATTGGTAAATAAAATCATTGTAAAAGACCACAAAAATAGCAATTCCATTTTGACCGATAGACTTACTTCTTGATTCAATTTACCGGTAAGACCTAACTTATTGGGACAAATCTATGGCTCAATGTATTACTGAAGAAGACCTCATGGCAGTGGTGTGAACATTGTTCCTCATTTACTTGCGAGTAAAGATTTATGTGCACAATTGGTAATTAAGTTTATTGTAAAAGACCACAAAAATGGCGATTCCATTTTGACCGATAGACTTGTTTCTTGATTCAATTTCCCGGTATGACCTAACACATTGGGACAAATCTATAATTCAATGTATTACTGAAGAAGTCCTCATGGCAGTGGTGTGAGCAGTGTACCCCATTTAGTTGAGAGTAGAGATTTATGCGCACAATTGGTAAATAAAATCATCGTAAAAGACAACAAAAATGGCCATTCCGTTTCGACCGATCGACTTGATTTTTGATTCATTTTCCTGGTATGACCTAACTCATTGGGACAAATCTATAGCTCAATATATTACAGAATAAGTCCTCATTGCAGTGGAGTGAGCATTGTTGCTCATTTATATGCGAGTAGAGATTTATGCGCACAATTGGTAAATAAAATCATTGTAAAAGACCACAAAAATGGCAATTCCGTTTCGACCGATAGACTTGCTTCTTGATTCAATTTCCTGGTAAGACCTAGCTCATTGGGAAAAATGTATAGCTCAATGTACTACTGAACAATTCCTTATGGCAGTGCTGTGAGCATTGTTCCTCGTTTACTTGCGAGTATAGATTTATGAGCCCAATTGGTAATTAAAAATCATTGTAAAAGACCACAAAAATAGCCATTCCCTTTCGACCGATGGACTTGATTCTTGAGTCAATTTCACGGTAAGACCTAACTGAATAAGTGGTCATGGCAGTGGATTGAGCATTGTTGCTCATTTATATGCGAGTATAGATTTATGCGCACAATTGGTAAATAAAGTCATCTAATAGACCACAAAAATGGCAATTCCGTTTCGACCGATAGACTTGCTTCTTGAGTCAATTACCTGGTAATACGTAATTCATTTGGACAAATGTATAGCTCAATGTACAACTGAACAAGTCCTTATGGCTGTGGTGGGAGCATTGTTCCTCATTTACTTGCGAGTAGAGATTTATGCACACAATTGGTAATTAAAATCATTGTAAAAGACCACAAAAATGGCCATTCCGTTTCGACCGATAGACTTGATTCTTAATTCAATTTACTGGTAAGACCTAACTCACTGGGACAAATCTATAGCTCGATGTACTACTGAAGAAGTCCCTTTTGCCCGTGGTGGGAGCATTGTTCCTCATTTATTTGCGAGTAGTGATTTATGCGCATCATTGGTAATTAAAATCATCGTAAAAGACAACAAAAATGGCCATTCCGTTTCGACCGCTAGACTTGCTTCTTGATTCAATTTCCTGGTAAGACCTAACTCACTGGGACAGATCTATAGCTCAATGTACTACTGAACAATTCCTCATGACTGTGGTGTTAGCATTATTCCTCGTTTACTTGCGAGTATAGATTTATGCGCACAATTGGTAATGAAAATCATTGTAAAAGACCACAAAAATAGCCATTCCGTTTCGACGGATAGACTTGATTCTTGAGTCAATTTCCCGGTAAGACCTAACTTATTGGCACAAATCTATACCTCAATGTATTACTGAAGAAGTGGTCATGGCAGTGGTGGGAGCATTGTTCCTCATTTACTTGCGAGTAGTGATTTATGCGCACAATTGGTAATTAAGATCATTGTAAAAGACCACAAAAATGGCCATTCCCTTTCGACCGATAGACTTGATTCTTGAGTCAATTTCCCGGTAAGACCTAACTTATTGGCACAAATATATAGCTCAATGTATTACTGAATAAGTCCTCATTGCAGTGGAGCGAGCATTGTTGCTCATTTATATGCGAGTATAGATTTATGCGCACAATTGGTAAATAAAATCATTTGATAAACCACAAAAATGGCAATTCCGTTTCGACCGATAGACTTGCTTCTTGATTAAATTTGCTGGTAAGACGTAATTCACTGGGACAAATGTATAGCTCAATGTACAACTGAACAAGTCCTTATGGCTGTGGTGGGAGCATTGTTCATCATTTACTTGAGAGTAGATATTTATGCACACAATTGTTTTTTTAAATCATTGTAAAAGTCAACAAAAATGGCAATTCCGTTTCGACCGATATACTCGATTCTTGAGTCAATTTACCGGTAAGACCTAACTTATTTGGACAAATGTATAGCTCAATGTACTACTGAACAAGTCCTCATGGCTGTGGTGTGAGTATTGTTCCTCATCTATTTGTGACTAGAGATTCATGCGCACTATTGGTAATTAAAATCACTGTAAAAGGCCACAAAAATGGCCATTCCGTTTCGACCGATAGACTTGTTTCTTGATTCAATTTCCCCGTATGATCTAACACATTGGAACAAATCTATAGCTCAATGTATTACTGAATACGTCCTCATGGCAGTGCTGTGAGATTTGTTCCTCATTTCCTTGTGAGTAGAGATTCATGCGCACAATTGGTAAATAGAATCATTGTTAAAAAGCCACAAAATGCCAATTCCATTCGACCGATAGACTTCTTTCTTGATTCAATTTCCGTGTAAGACCTAACTCATTGGGACCAATCTATAGCTCAATGTACTACTGAACAAGTACTCATGGCTGTGCTGTGAGCATTGTTCCTCATTTACTTGCGAGTAAAGATTTATGTGCACAATTGGTAAATAGAATCATTGTAAAAATCCACAAAAATAGCCATTCCGTTTCGACCGATAGACTCGATTCTTAATTCAATTTCCTGATAAGACCTAACTCACTGGGACAAATCTATAGCTCGATGTACTACTGTACAAGTCCCTTTTGCCTGTGGTGGGAGCATTGTTCCTTATTTACTTGCGAGTAGTGATTTATGCGCACAATTGGTAATGAAAATCATTGTAAAAGACCACAAAAATGGCAATTCCGTTTCGACCGATAGACTTGCTTCTTGAGTCAATTTCCTGGTAAGACGTAATTCATTGGGACAAATGTATAGCTCAATGTACAACTGAACAAGTCCTCATGGCTCTGATGGGAGCATTGTTCATCATTTACTTGAGAGTAGAGATTTATGTGCACAATTGGTAATTAAGATTATTTTAAAAGACCACAAAAATGGCGATTGTTGATTCAATTTCCCGGCAAGACCTAACACATTGGCACAAATCTTACCTCAATATATTACTGAATAAGTCCTCATGGCAGTGGAGTGAGCATTGTTCCTCATTTATATGCGAGTAGAGATTTATGCGCACAATTGGTGAATAAAATCATTGTAAAAGACCACAAAAATGGCCATTCCGTTTCGACAGATAGACTTGTTTCTTGATTCAACTTTTCCGGTATGACATATCACATTTGGACAAATCTATAGCTCAATGTATTACTGAATAAGTCCTCATGGCAGTGGTGAGAGCATTGTTCCTCATTTACTTAAGAGTAGAGATTTATGCGCCCAATAGGTAAATAAAATCATTGTAAAAGACCACAAAAATGGCAATTCCGTTTCGACTGATAGACTTGCTTCTTGATTCAATTTCCTGGTAAGACCTAACTCATTGGGACAAATCTATAGCTCAATGTATTACTGAACAAGTCCTCATGGCTGTGGTATGAGCATTGTTTCTCATTTACTTGCGAGTAGAGATTTATGCACACAATTGGTAATTAAAATCATTGTAAAAGACCAGAAGAATGGCCATTCCGTTTAGAACGATGGACTGGATTCTTGAATCAATTTAACGCTAAGATCTAACTTATTGGGACAAATCTATAGCTCAATGTATTACTGAAGTCATCATGGCAGTGGTGTGAGCATTGTTCCTCATTTATATGCGAGTAGAGATTTATGCGCACAATTGTTAAATAAAATCATTGCAAAAGACCACAAAAATGGCCATTCCGTTCTGACCGATAGACTTTCTTCTTGATTCAACTTCCCGGTATTACATAACACATTGGGACAAAAATGACCATTCTGTTTCGACCGACCGTTCATTGGGACATATCTCTAGCTCAATGTACTACTGAGGAAGTCCTCATGGCAGTGGTGTGAGCATTGTTCCTTTCTTAGTTGCAAGTAGAGATTTATGCGCCGAATTGGTAATTCAAATCATTATAAAACACCGCAAAAACGGCCATTCTGTTTCTACCGGTAGCCCCAGTTCTTGAGTCAATTACCCGGTATCTCCTAACTCATTGGCACATTTTTATTGAATTCATCATGGTATTCATGGAAACATTGTTCCTGACTTGTTTGCGTGTAGAGATTTATGCACAGAATTGGTTATTCAAATCAATGTAAAACAAAGCAAAAACGGCAATTCCGTTTCTATCGGTTGCCCCAATTATTGAGTAAATTTCCGGGTAAGACCTCACTTACTGGTACATTCTTTTAGTTCAATGAAGTTCTGAAGAAATCCTCATTGTAGTGGTTGAAATATGGTTCCTGATTTGTTTATGAGTAAATATTAATGCACATAATTGGAAATTCAAATCAATGTAAAAGACAGGAAAACTGCATTTCCGTTTCTACTGGTAACCCCCGTATACTTTAAGGCCTCCCTCAATGGACTAATTTTATGGCTCTATGAACTTATGAAGTAGTCCTCATAGTAGTGGTCGTAACATTTTTACTGATCTGTTCGTGAGTAGACATTTATGCACAGAAATGGTAATTCAAATCTATGTAACTTAAAAATGGCAATTCTTTTTCTACCATTAGCCTCAGTTCTTGAGTCAATTTACCGGTAAGGCCTAACTCATATGGCCAATTCTATATCTCAATGAACTTTTGAAGTAGTTCTCATAGTAGTCGTAGTAACATTATTCTTTATTTGGTTGCTTGTAGGGATTTATGCGCAGAATTGGTAATTCAAATCAATGTAAAACGCCGAGAAATCGGCAATTTCGTTTCTACAGGTTCTTGAGTTAATTTCACTAATTACTTTGCCTTTACATTTGATAGATCTTGGGTGTTATCTATTATATCAAGTACAATATTATTAAAGCCACAATGTTTAAATATCACAGATTCCATTGGTGAAATTTAAATGTATTTTCTATTTGAAAATTATTGTTGTAATTTATTACTAATTGTATAGCAAACTTAATTTTGGTAATAACCAAAAAATAGAATCAAAATTTTATTTCAAAAGAAAGAAATGTAATACGAAAAAATTCAATTTCTAAAAAATATTTTCTTTTTATGTGAGGACATTTTTATTCTTATCTTCTTTGTAAAAACGACTACATTTTTACAATGCAACTCAACAGAAGAAATGAATTTAAGTTTTTGTAATGCGAGGACTTATTTCTTAGAATCAAATATATTAATGTTTAGCACTAGCTAATTTGACAAGAAATTTATTGACCAGGAGATGAATTTTCAGCTGACAAATTTATCGAACCAAGTAAGTATTTACCCAAGCCGTTCACCCTGGGTAGGATGTGATACTAGGTTGCAAGTTTTGGGTATCCATCAATAAGTTAATTTACAACCCAGCATTAATGGATCTTACGAGTCGATTTATACTTTAGAACATATCATCGAGAAATAAAATCCCAGATATAATTTAACATGTTTATAAATTTAATTTTTGATTTTTAATGATGGAATGATAATTTGATAATTAAAAATACTTGAAATGCAGAATTTGCCACAGTTCTTGATAATTTGAAAACATTTTAAGACCATCGATTTTTAAGTATTTCAACTCCGCATTCCAATTTAAATATTTTTGTTAATTTATTATAAATTGTAAGAAAAAAATTCTGGTAAAAGAATAGAATCATGAAACTTTTTCAAACAAATATGTATCTTTACTCGAAATGTTATTTTAAATGTAAACATCCCCCTCCCAAAAAAAAAAAAAAATTCAAGGACAAAAAATTTATAATTTTAATGTAACAATAAAAAGGTAAGCTTTTTATTGTTACATTTTTATGGGGTAAAAAAAACTAGATTAGTACATTCAACTAGCATTTGAGAAAAATAAAATTGGTTCAAACCACTTATAATGTTAGAATAAAATGTTGTTTTTTAAAAAAATAATACTTTAAATGTCGGTATTAAACGAACCCGTTTGTCCTAAGTTGGATGTGACAGTTGTAAGTGTTTTATCCACCGAGTATCGACCTCGCCATTCAGTAGTAATGCATTTGTGAGACCAGCTTGCTAATAATTATAGGACGTTCTTATTGTTCCCTCAATCCGTTCTTGGTAAAATATATTTGTTAATATAGACTTGATGAATAGTTTATTAAACTTTAACAATAGCCTCCAAAAATGATTGAAAGTAGCTGTAATTAAGATTTTGATGAAAATTCTTTATATTTCTAAAAGTTATGATCAATTTCTTAAAGCACTAACAGTTAAAACAAGCAAATCAAATAATAAATGTAAAACAAATCATCTCCACAACTAACTGGCCAAGTCACTGCATTTGCTATGGTTAAAAGGGGGCGTAACTCTTACATTAAGTTATTTAGAAAAGGCAGCAGATTTTTTTTTTTGAGGAGGGGAGTAGAATATCAATTAAAAAAATGTTAAAAATGTTCAATTTCAAGAAATAACTCGAGAAAATTTAAATAATTTAAAATAATTATTTTTCACAACACAGACAATTTAAAACAACAATTAATTTTGAGGAAAATTTCTTTCATTGTAAAGAAAAAAGTGTTGGCAGCTTTCGACAGACAACTTTTAATCACTCTGAAAGTTTTTTTTGTTTTTCTTTAAATTGAATTAAATACAAAAAACAAAATATAAAAACATCTGAGGAATGATTAGTGAGTTTATGACTGGTTAGTGTTGAAACAGGATTCAGAAAGTAGAAATAAAGAAATAAATTCTTTTAGAAAATAGTATTTTCCCCTTTGGCCCCCAATTTATATTGCATGTTCATTCCATGGAGAGTAAATCAAGCAATTCACTAATATAAAAAAAATGATTCTATTCACCAATTAGTTTACTGAAAATGTCTTACTTTTTAATTGAATGAATATGTAATTTTTTTAGAATCTCTATTTGCTAGATACAGCGAAACCACAAAATACTGTTTGCGAAGTTTCGACATTTATTGAAACTGGAAAATTTTGTTGAAAAAAAAATAAAAAAGCTATGTTCTGAAAAAATTGAACTTACATTTTTTGTTGAATAAAAATCAATTTCTTTGTTGGGTCGTTCATAAAGCGTTTCGTCGCTGACTGCCGTCTCACGTCGGTCAACTGTTTTGCTAACTCAAAATCGCAACTCAACTCCTGCCGTCACCACACTTCTACTTATACTAGTTTCCCCTTAACATCCGGGTGTCTGCGCCCTACACACGAGATTGTCGAGCCAATCCCGGCCGCCGGAATCCTCACAGCTATCATCCGGGCACCTGGCGCTTACATACGGGCCTGTAGCATCTCGACTTCGGTGCCAATGTGTCGTCCGTTCGCATTCTGAAGGACGCGGGTTCGATTCTACAGTCCTACATGCCAGGCAAACCCTAGCCCGCTTCCTTCGAGAATACGGCAGGCCTTGACGTTCGCCACTCACCTCGTGTTTTCTGTCACACATTTTTTTAACATGTTTTGTTTAATCTAACAGGAATAACACTGCTTTACCTGTATGGGTACAGCAATGGAAAAGAAGCCAGGTGTGTCTTGCCTGTTGGTATGAAACTATGTGATTCTAAATGCGACAAACACAACTTCGGAGTGGCACATGACTTGAATCAGTGGCCCAGATGCAGACCAAAAGCAAATTTTGTCAGAAGGTACCAATCCTACAGATTCAGGAGATATGTTTTTTGATAGAAAGCAGAGTGAAAAGAAAGAAAAGACGTTTCTACTGGTTTAGTTAAAAATATTTTGCTTTGCCGTTGGTAGACTCATTTACCCTGAGAAAGTACAATATATGATTTATTTAGGTAGATATATTATATTAGTTGGCAGTTCTCTTTAAAATGGACTCTTCCATAAATTTCATTGATTCAGAAATAGTTTTAAAATGGAAAAATGTTTTTATTTTAAGAAAAAGAAGTAGAAAAAAGTATCTTCAACTTTATATAACTAAAATCGGTTAAGAATGTGAAATACTACATAATTTGTTAATCATTCATGTATTTTTTTAATTGATGATTATTTACGATATCATGGGCTATTTAAAATGAAAGCTAAAGATGCGGACTTGAATAGAAAATAAAAATGTACTGGACAGGAACTGAACTCACGACTTTCAGGTTGAGTAATGTATTTTTATAGATATGTCACACCTGTTGATTAGAAGAATTTGGCCAGTGGAGATCTATAAAAATCATAGCAGATTCTCCCATGATTATTATTTTCAGATGCACAATTGCATTGTACTCAGGTGGTGGGGGAGGGGGTATTGGCCTCTTAAGATGTAAGTAATGATAAAATTAATTATGTGATACCAGAGAGTATGGCTCCCCACATTAAGAAGTCCTTGTGTCAATCACAGTCTGCTGGATTTCTAGAAAACAAGCCACGGTTTCTTAACTCTTGAATGAGGTAAAATTGTTTTCTCAGGTTCAGTTTCATTGCCTAGTGCCTGAGGTGCCCCAAAATGGGACAGTTTATGTGACTATACATTTTTCACTGGTGAGAATTTTTTGCGTGATTACCCACGTAAAACATACCTTGTGTTAACCAGCTTTGTGGAGAGAATTCAGGAAAATAACTATTTTTTCCGTTGTATGTAGAACCTTTGCAACTCCGCTTTAAACAGCCCACCCTCAAAATCTTTCAATTTTTTTTTACCAGTTAACGAGAAAGTCATGCGGATTTCATTGGGGGTGAAAAAAAACTAGAAAGTCTGTAGAATAGACCTAAAGTATTCCTTAATTTAAATTATAGAATGAAATTGTGATATTTTGTTTGTATGTATAACCGTATTGCTTTTTATACCAAGAATCAGTGTTGTATATGCGTCAAGTCTGTATATTTGTTTGGGTTCAATCAGTTATCTGGTATTAAAAGTTTATTAGTATATTTAAGGGCCAAGAGAGGAGTATCTTCAATAGATGATAGGACAATAAGTGTCAACCGAAAAAAAAAAAAAGAAAATGAGAATAGGCATATTATGCATTAATATCTGAATGGATGAAAATTTTCAATTTTCTCATATTAAATGCGATTGAAAGACTTAGACCAAAATCTGACCTTAGATAATCAATTTAATTAATTTTAATTCGTTTTTAAAATAAAAAGCAGACAACATTTTGGAAGACCCTACTATATATATATAGCTAAGTAGACATGGGCATTACTAATAAAGGGAGACAATAAATTCTTTAAATATCTTAATTTTAGAACAATTACCAAAAATCAGGGAATTGTCGAATTTTAATGAAATTTTTACTTATTGATAAAACATGACTTAAACTGACGTAGTTCTCCGTATTAATGTCTTTGTCATCACCATGTTGTAAAGCTTTTTCTAGTTTTAAGCAATGTTCCATTACATATTTCGATGTTATTGTCTGCTAATTGTAAATGTCATACATGTAACCAAACATTGAATTTACTGCATGCATTTGTGTGAATCTTTGTTGAAATGATTCAATTGCTCCATCTCAGAGTGTAAAATAAAAGTTCACTTTGAACATTTGCTGAGGATTCTGAATAAGTTCATCGACTGCCTCGTATGTGAACTGCGTTCTCTTCCTCCTAAAATGGATTCACTCAGCATCTAATTCTGTTGATATGCCCAATAGGGTAGGTCAACTTTTTACTTTTTAAAAAATATCAAATTCTCCCAAACAGCGAAAGTTGTGTTGCTATAATGAATACTGACACCAAAAAACTAGATCTCTTACTTGAACCATTGTTCGAAGAAATAGCATAAAAAAAGCATCTACTCAAATGCACCAAAAATCCAAGCCAAATCAACGCAAGGTCTTTTTTATATAAGGATTTTAATGGGGCATGCTGCGAAGATTCAACTAGTGATTCAGTAATGATGGATCTGCGAGACTAACCTTTTTTAAAGAAAGAAAGAAAAATATCTGAAATTTATGAACAGATGCAAATGAATTAATATTTTCTCCGGGAATTTCATTTTTAAAATTTGTAATTTTATTGGTCTGAATTTTTTAGATGAGGCTTGATAATTTCGACAGATGTACTCTCCAGCCTTCTTCGGGTGTTCTCTGTCATCCATTGGGGCACACTGCTCACAGTGAAATTATTCAAAATTATTTCCGCAAGTTGAATCATTGCTATGCACAGATCTATAAAGTATTGATATTTGTAGTGGAGTGAGAGCAGTCTGCCTCAATGGATTACAAGGAACACTTGAAGAAGGTTGGAAGATAGATTGGCTAAAAACATTTTGTATGTATATTTCACAATAAAAATAATAAATTATTGAATTATTTTCAATTGACAGTAAATGTTAGTTTCCTCTGGCTATAAAAATTATTAGAACTATGAGGGTCATACAATAAATGAGGGGATTTCTTTTAAAAAAAAAGCAAAATACATTTTCTTTTCAGAATTTTTTCAATGAATATAAACTCTGTAATGTACACTCACGTAAGCTGTCCCATTTTGGGGCACCTCGGGCACTAGGCAATAAAACTGGACCTGAGAAAACAATTAATTTTACCTCATTCAAGAGTTAATAAGCCGTGGCTTCTTTTCTAGAAATCCTGCAGAGTGTGATTGGCACAGGAGTTCTTGATGTGGGGAGCTATACTCTCTGGTATCACGTAATTAATGTTATCATTACTTACATGTTAAGAGGTTGCCCGAGTACAATATAATCATGCAACTGAAAATAATAATCCTGGGAGAATCTACTATGGTTTTTATAGATTTCCACTGGCCAAATCATTTTAATCAACAAGTGTGACATATCTATGAAAATACATTACTCATAACCTAAAAGTTGTGAGTTCAGTTCCTGTCCAGTACATTTTTATTTTCTATTCAATGACACATTCTTAGCTTTCATTTTTAATAGCCCATGATATCTTAAAGTTTTCCAAATAATCAACAATTTAAAAAAATACATGAATGATTAACAAATTAAGTAATATTTCACACTCGTAACCGATTTTAGTTATACTAGCAAATATATGCACCCTCTGGGTGCAAGTATTTTAGTTAAATTTTATAATAAAATATATTAAATTAGAAAGGCTAATGAAACTGAATAAGAATGTAGATAAAAAGATTTTGAACAGAGGGGGTATGATTGAAAAATAGAACAACTTTGAAACTAACTCTTCCATCATTTTTCGTTACTCCCGTCTTTCATTGGTAAATTTTCCTAATTAAACTGTTTAGTTAAAATAGGAAGTAAAGAATAATATTACAGTTATTTCTCCTTGTTGAGGGATTTCTTTTAAGATTTATTGAAGAGATTTTTGCTCATATTCAATAAGATAAAACCAAACAATTAGAAATCAATAATACTAAGCATATATTTATTAAAATCAGTTTTTTAAGATCAATATGCAAATTAGCCTTCCCATTCACACTGTAATACGCTATTTTGTTGTATATATAAATACAATTGCATGTTATTAGTATGTAGATATGGTCTACAGTGGCTTCGGCCTCTGGACCATTGATATAATTAACGGCGTCGATCCCAGGGGGCCATCCCCCCAGGCAAGACCTGCCCCCTCGATTTAAAGGGGCAGGGCTGGGTTTATTGCCCAGTGCCTGAGGCGCCCCTCTTGAGGGGGAATGCCGACGGGATCGACGCAATTTTTTCACCTGCCACCCCATGAGTCTCGGCTTGTGGGTGGTCCCACGTTAATATGGACTTTGTGCCTGACCCGTACAAGTGGGGTACGCGGTAAATATCGATATGGTCAACAGTGGCTTCGGCCTCTGGACCATTGCTATAATTAACGGCGTCGATCCCAGGGGGCCATCCCCCCAGGCAACACCTGCCCCCTTGATTTAAAGGGGCAGGGCTGGGTTTATTGCCCAGTGCCTGAGGCGCCCCCCTTGAGGGGGAATGCCGACGGGATCGACGCAATTTTTCACCTGCCACTGCATGAGCTTCGGCTTGTGGGTGGTCCCACGTTAATAGGGACTTTGTGCCTGACCCGTACAAGTGGGGTACGCGGTAAATACTATCCCCCCAGGCAACACCTGCCCCCTTGATTTAAAGGGGCAGGGCTGGGTTTATTGCCCAGCGCCTGAGGCGCCCCCTTGAGGGGGAAAATGCCGACGGGATCGACGTAATTTTTCACCCGCCACCCCATGAGTCTCGGCTTGTGGGTGGTCCCACATAAATAGGGCCTTTGTGCCTGACCCGTACAAGTGGGGTACGTGGAAAATATCATGTAGATATGGTCAACAGTGGCTTCGGCCTCTGGACCATTACTATAATTAACGGCGTCGATCCCAGGGGGCCATCCCCCCAGGCAACACCTGCCCCCTTGATTTAAAGTAAAATACTATTTTCTAAAAGAATTTATTTCTTTATTTCTACTTTCTGAATCCTGTATCAACACGAACCAGTCATAAACTCACTAATCATTCCTCAGATGTTTTTATATTTTATTTTTTGTATTTAATTCAATTTGAAGAAAAACAGAAAACTTTCAGAGTGATTAAAAGTCGTCTATCGAAAGCTGCCAACATTATTTTCTTTACAATGACAGAAATACATTAAATCAATCTATGTTGTGACTCTCCCGCCCCTCTCTCAATCTATGTGGTGACTCTCCCGCCCCCTCTCAATCTATGTGGTGACTCTCCCGCACCTCTCTCTAGATATGGACCCTATGATGCTATAGGCTGTATTTGAGATAGTTTCTCTTCCTATTTGCTGTTGCAGAAGGACGTTGCTAAGGACTCTGTTTATGGTTGCTAGGGACGCGATTTTTAATACGAAAGTGTATATTTGCTGATTTTGTAGTAGGTTGCTAAGGACGCTGTTTACAGTCGCAAGGGACGCCATTTTTGTCTCAGAAAGCTTTCTATGGACAGTAATGAAGCTAAGGAGTACATTTAATACTGATTTTGTTGATTTTAGCTGTTTCTAGAGGCCGTTGCTAAGGACACTGTTTACGGTTGCTAGGGACGCTATTTTGGCCCAGGAAGCTTTCTATGGACAGTATTGAAGCTAAGGAGTACATTTTAGACTGATTTTGTTGATTTTATCTATTTCTAGAGGCCGTTGTTAAGGACGCTGCGTGCGTTTGCTAGGGACGCTATTTTTATCAGGTAGCTATGGACACTATGTATGCTAAGGAGTTAATTTTAGAATGATTTAGTTGATTTTAGCTGTTTCCTGAGGTGGTTGCTATGGGTGTTAATTTGGTATCTAGCGATACTATTTTCTCTCAGAAATGTGGCTAGGGACGCTATTATTGCCCAGGAACTTGGATAGGGTCACTATTGATGCTATAGACAGTATTTGAGATAGTTTCTGATCCTATATGCTCTTGCAGAAGGACGTTGCAAATGATACTGTTTATGGTTGCTAAGGACGCGATTGTTAATCCGGAAAGTAGCTATTTGCTGTTGTTGTAGGAGGTTGCTAAGGGTGCTGTTTACGGTTGCTAGGGACGTTATTTTGGCTCAGGAGGCTGTCTATGAACACTATTGAAACTAAGGGGGGAATTTTAGAATTATTTTGTTGATTGTAGCTGTTTAAAGAGGTGGTTGCTAAGGAGGCTACTTTGGTTGCTAGGGACGCTATTTTAGTTCAGAAATGTGGCTAGGGACGATATTGTTATTCAGGAAATTGGATAGGGGCACTATTAAAGATATAGACCGTATTTGCAATAATTTCTGTCCTATATGCTTTTGCAGACGGAGATTGCTAAGGACGCTGTTTTTGGTAGTGAGGGACGCGATTTTTAATCCGTAAAGAGACTATGTGCTTTTGTTGTAATAGGTTGCTAAGAGCGCTTTTTACGGTTGCTAGAGACGCCATTTTTGAAGCTAAGGAATACATGATTTATTGATTTTGTTGATTTTAGCTGTTTCTAGAGGCGGTTGCTAAGGACGCTACTTTGGTTGCCAAGGACGCTATTTTTTCTCAGAAAAGTGGCTATGAACGCTATTGTTGCTATGGAACTTGGATAGGGACACTATTTATGGTATAGCTTGTATTTGAGTTTCTGTTCCTATACGCTGTTGCAGAAGGATGTTACTAAGGACGCTGTTTACGGTTGCTAGGGATGCGATTTTTAATACGGAAATTTGCTATTTGCTGATTTTGTAGGAAGTTGATGATGTTGCTGTTTACATGTTTACGGTTGCTAGGAAAGCATTTTTGGCACAGGAAGCAGTCTATGGACACTATTGAATCCTTTAATATTGCGGTTAATTTGCTTAAAGATGTGGTCCCGATTGATTAAGACCGCCTTTTAAAAAGTATTATTATAAATGGTTTCAATGTAAAGTAATACCTTAAATACTGCGGTTAATGGCCTCAAAATGGTGTCCCCATTGATCCAAACCATCTTTTCAAAGGTCTTATTATAATTAGTTTCCGTGTAAAATAATAACTTAAATAGAGCTATTAATTGGCCTCAAAATAACGTCCCTATTGTTCAAAACCGCCTTTTCACAGGTCTTATTCCAATTGGTTTCCGTGTAAAATAATTCCTTATAATTCGCTTAATTGGCCACACTATGGTTTCCCCATTGACCAAAATCACCATTTTAAAGGTCTTATTGTAATTTTTTTCCGTATTAAGTAATACCTTACATAGTTGGTTTCAATATGGTGTCTACATTGATCAAAACCGCCTTTTCAAAGCTATTATTATAATTGGTTTCCGTGTAAATTAATAGCTTAAATAGTGCAGTTAATTAGCATGAAAATGGTGTCCCCATGGATAAAAACTGCCTTTTCAAAGGTCATATAATAATTTATTTCCGTGTAAAGAAATAGCTTAAATAGTGCAGTTAATTGGCCTCAAAATTGTGTCCTCGTGGATAAAAACCGCCTTTTCAATTGTCTTATCATAATTGGTTTCCGTGTAAAGTAATAGCTTAAATAGTGCTGATAATACCTTAAATAGTGCGGTTAATTTGCCTGAAAATATTCAGTGGCTAAGGATCCCATTTATAGTTGCTAGGGACGCAAGTGTTACTCAGTATTGAGGTAACGGATGCTGTGGGAGCTTAGGTCTCTATTTGAGATTGATTCTGTTGTTATTAACTATTACTGGGGTTAATTCCTACGGATACAATGTATGGTTGCTGGGGATGCAATTGTTACTCAGGATTGAGGTTACGGACGCTAGGGAAGCTAAAGACTAGTGTCGGCAGCTAATGGCGCTATTTTTGGTTGCTAGGGACGCTATTGTTACTCTGAATTGAGGTAATGGGCGCTATGGAAGCTAAGGACTCTATTTGAGATTAATTCTGTTGCTTTTAGCAATTACAGGTTTGGTTACTAAGGACGCTATTTATGGTTGCTAGGTATACTATTGTTACTTAGGATTGAAGTTACGGACGCCTGGGAAGCTAAAGACTCTAGTGTCGGCAGCTAAGGACGATATTTATGGTTGCTAGGGACGCTATTATTACTCAGGATTATGGTTACAGACGCTATGGAAACTAAGGACTATTTGAGATTGATTCTGTTGCTATTAGCTATTACATGTTTTGATTGCTAACGACGTCCTTCATGGTTGCTAGGGACACTATTGTTACTCAGGATTGTGGTTACAGACGCTATGGAAGCTAAGGACTCTATTTGAGATTGATTCTGTTGCTATTAGCTATTATAGGTGTTGGTTGCTAAGGCTTGGAAAATCCCATAACAGTGCCCTTTTAAGGCATTATTAGTCTACCTATATTCGTGAAAATTTAAGGTGTCAACTTTGTTGGCTTTTCTGACAGATTTCTAAGGGTAGAATTCATTGAGGCCAAAAAAAATCTCTCAATTCGAAGAATTGGTGGAGATATGAAAATGAATATAATGCCTCAAATTCACCAATTTCTTTAAAAATTTAGGTGTCGATTTCTGATAGATTCCGACGTGTAGATTAAAATGGTACCAAAGAAATTGCTTTCTGTTGAGAATTGTCTGAGATATGAGGCTTCAAAGATCTTCTAAAAGTGCCTTTTTTTAGGCATTATTAGTCTACCTATTTTCGTGAAAACTTCAGGTATCGATTTTATTGGCTTTTCTGATAGATTTCAATGCATAGAATTCATTGATGCCAAAGATACCGCTTTGAACTCTGGTCACCAATTCCATTTCCTACAACAATAACTAATACACTACCAGCGCCACCAATATAGAATCTAATTGAAAAGTGCAACTTTTTAAAAATTATTTATTTTCATCTTTGTTGAGTCATGACAATATAATCACTGAACAGTATTTAAAGTTAGACCTAAAAGATTTTAGCATTATTTGGATTATGTGCTCTCCAGCCTTCTTCAGCTATTTCTTGTTGGACTCGGGAGCCTTCTCGAACTCAGGAACCTTCTTGTTGTAATCTGGAGTCATCACAGAACTTTAATCCATATTGATTCAACTTTTGTTTGGTATAATCATACAATTATTTCTATCACAACTATTCATTTTTGATATTTTTTTTTCTTATTTAAAGTTGAACCTAAAAGATTTCCTTTTTATTTCAATCTGATAATTAAATTCTTTAGATTCAACATTTGTTCGGTATATTTTAATCATACTATTATTTCTAACAATGGTCTGCGAATCTTGCTTGCTAACCATTACACTACATGAGGTAGCCATAATTGATATACATACTATTTCCATTTTACAAACACAGTACGAATAAGTACAAACAATTGACAAGACAAACTTATACTAATGGAGGAGGGTCAGTTTGGTATAGCCAACACAGAAAAGTCAGTCTGAATATTATTAAGCTAGTTAATCCACTTTAATCATAGGTTATTTTATGGCTATGAGCCAGTCCATCTAGTAGAGGGCTGAAGGGGTGTTAACTACTCTACAACACAAATACAATCTTTAATTTTCACAACTCATCTCATTATCAATTTATTTTTCTTGTTTATCTTTAATTCATTCTCTACAGATTTTTAAAAAAAATTAGCTTTTAAATATATTTTTTAAATACAGTGAGATGTGTATTTTTAAAATGAAGATGGAATATTTCTTCTTAACAAAATAAGATATTTTAGCAAATCTGGAGAAATTTACTAAGTATGGGTTGTAAAAGTAATTGATACTCCTATATTATTTGTACATCTTCAACAAGACATTTTGATTTTTATTGTTTAGTGAACGACTTCAGATGTTCAATACAAAATGTTTTAAAATTTGATAACACTTATCAGGAGATGTGACTAAGTATCACCACTTTGATAAAATCACAATATTTGTGGCAGTATATATATATATATATATATATATATATATATATATATAGTATCCAATTGCCACTTTAACTTTTCTGTTGCAGTGGCATCAGTAAATAATCCAAGATTGCTCAATATATTAAAAATACAGAGCAGTAATAATACTACTAATATTATTATTAGAGGAAGAATAAAGGGTCTACCATAGTTTCAATCAAATTGAAATGATTTCTTCAAGACCCTAACCTTCATTAACTGTCGATGTAATTCCCTAGTTAAATTAAAGATATTTTGGGGATAATAACAGTTGAACGCTATGTTACTTTTCTCTCAATTTTTGCATGTGGCTTGCACACAAAAATTGAGAAAAAACAATGTATCGTTCCACACGTGTATTTATTCCTTAATTCTCATTTCTGTATTGTTATTAATTCAGTTCTAATTATAAATAATAGCCGGTAAAAACAGTTAAAATTCAATTCTAATTATATTTTAGGGGCTTAATATTAGTAATTCATAGTTTTTATTGTTCATTTTTTGTATTTATCCTATTTAAAATTAATAACTATTTAAGAAAAAAATTCCAATTTATCTAGTTAAATTTAGTAATGTAGTTCTAACAATAAATGATAGATTTGAATCGATCAGCAATTGTAGACATAGGTTGGGTCAGTCACTAAAATATTGTTAGAACTATATTACTTTAAATTTGCTTTATTACAATAATTTATTTCAACCACTTAACTACAGCATCTTCAGGTATGAGCAAAAGCATGGATATTACTGGCCAGTAATTTAAAGTTTTTTCCTTCATCTATTGAATACATACATACATTATATATATATATATATATATATATATATATATATATATATATAAAGCTCATTGACAACTAAACTGCTTTAAAATATTGGTAATTTTAAGTTTTTTCTTTCCTTTATTGAATACATATATATATATATATATATATATATATATATATATAAGCTCATTGATAACTAAACTGCTTTAAAATATTGGTTTCTTCATTAAATATCAAATATTCATTAAGAATTCCAATTCTTGAACCAATCTCAGAATGTGAAAAATAAATTACTAAAATCTGGTCAGCAAAAAAGTCAAAAGTTATCTCCCTTATATCAGTGATTTTCTTTTCTTTCTAGATAAATGATTAATTAAATTAAATTATAAATAAACTATAAATAAATAATTTAATTCAATTTTTAAGTAAACAAATGAATTAAATTAAATTAATAAATAATTAAATAAATAATAAAGATGTACTTTCTACTTTAAAGCATTTTAACAAATTTTACCTGTCATCTACATACATCAACTGACTTCCCTGGGGTGAGGTGGAGATTTTTAAAAATATCCCCCCCCTCCCCCAAGTCTTATCTATTTAGTAGCCTTAAATGAATACATTTCTCATGAAAGATATTTCCAGTACATTCGAAATAATATATCTTGGTAGATTCTTTTTTTACTATCTTTCATGAGAAAATGGTATTGGCAAAGAAGATATTCCATAAGACTCTTAACTTTTATATCTCTTCCTCTTTAGCTCCAAGACATTCCATGAGGTAAGAATGATGCATTATTTTCCTCTTGTGTTTCTTTTTTTCTCTTTAAGTCCTTCCTGACAATTTTGTGATAAAAGAATCTTTATCCTTTCAACTTTGTGTCATGTTCTGCATGAACTTCTTACTGTGTGATATTTTCAGGTTTAGAACTTTCACTCTGATTAGAGGAGAATTGAGATGAAACTGATTTCGCATTTTGGGGCTGTTTCACACATGACACTTTCATTTAAAATGTTAAACTCTAATTCTCCTGGATTTGAAACTTGGTGATATACTGCTATTAGCTTAAAAAAAATATCTTTTAGTTTATGTGAGTTGATTTAGTCTTTAGATATTTAATACACTAGCAAAAATATGCACCCTCCGGGCACATGTATTTAAGTTTTAATATAATTAAATATTATATGAACACAAAAAAGATTACACTTATTTTTACTTTTTTCTAATTTATTTCAATATAGAATTATACATTGAACTGCTTTTAATATGTTTCAGAATAAAACAATATTAGAAATCAATAACAACAAGTAATTATTTATTAAACACGGTTTTATTAAAACCAGTATGCAAATTATTCACATCATATACTATATAAACATTTATTTCTTGATATATAAGATACATTACATGATTTTATACAAATTAATAGCACGGGCCTTTCGGGTCCAGTGTCTATTAATGAAATTAATAGCGTTGATCCCAGGGGGCTATCCCCCAAGGCAACACCTGCCTCCTCGATTTAAAGGGGCAAGGCTGGGTTTATTGTCAAGCGCCTGAGGCGCCCCCCTTGAGAGGAAATACCGACATGATCAACGCCATTTTTGTTTGCCCATGTAAAAATGAGACCTTGTGTCCAACCCATACAAGTGGGGTATGAGGTAAATACCTACATACCACAGAGCCTTTCGGGGCCTGCTTCTATTAATGTAAATTAATTTTCAATTAAAATCGAAATTTAAATTTCGATTTAAAGGGGTAGGACTGGGTTTATTTCCCAGTGCCTAAGTTACCCTTCTTGAGGGGGGATGCTGACAGGATCCATGCATTTTTTGCAACCACCACCCATGAACTTCGGTTCGTGGGTGGTCCCACATTAATAAGGCCTTGTGCCTAACCTGTACACGTGAGGTACATGGTAAATACAATACTATGGGCTGTTTTGAGGCAAACCTATCTCAGCTCGACCTTAATAACGACATTGTTAATAAATAAGATGCTAATTAAGATTAAATTAAATAATGATTATATAATAACCATGGAGAATATAATGTATATAACTAAGAGAATTGTGGTGTTGGTGGTGACATAGTTTCAGTTACAGACAAACACCCAATCTCCATTATAATAAGATTCTTTAGGCATGCTTGTTCATTTGTAAAAAAAAAAAAGAATAGTTTAATTTTTTGTCTTCCATGACTCTTTTCTTTCTCAAAAAGAATCTCTGAGTAATTTGCAATCAAACATTCTGTTGAAAATCCATAATTATGTGGGGTTACTGAAAAGTTCTTAGCCAGACCAAGTAGGATATTTTTACTGATTTCTGGTGGAGTTGTAAGTGGTGGTGATAAGTGAGCCACAAGTGAGATATATAGTAAATAGCACAGGGTAGATGTTGTTTGCATTTCACATAGTGCTAATACACTTGGGAGACGTAAGGCATCCCATCAGGGAATGGTTAGCAAGCTAGTCTCACATATCTATTACCACTATATAGCGAGTTCAATTCTAGCTGGATGTCATGTGATTGCAACCTTGTGCCACATCCTATTTGTGGCCAATGGTTTGAGTAAATACCTAACCTTGAGAAAGTTATGCATCAAACTATTTTCCCTCCAGCTATGAATAAATAGTAGAGCAGACTTTTATGTGAATTTTTAAAAATAAAAATAAGTCCTACGTTAAGACCCTAATGAGGCACAGAGCAAGAATCTGATGAGTAAGACCCAACTTGCCAATCGACAATGCCTTCCTTTTGTATGACAATGCTCGACCACACATAAGCATCAGGACAAGGGAGAAAATTGGCTCATTCAAGTGGACTTTACTGCATCCTCCATACTCACCAGATTTAGCGCCTTCAGATTATCATCTTTTCAGCTCCATGAAAGATGGTTTGAGAGACAAACATGACCAGCTTCATTTTGATGTATGATACATATTCCTGTGTTGGTAATTATACCTGTTCCAAACAAAATGGCATTTCTTTTGACTCACCCTCATAGAAAAGATGTTTCTTTGTTTGTTTTTTTGTTTTAACTTGAATGTAAATTATCAAACTTTATTGAAACTCATTCAATATTTTTTCGAGTCAATTTCATTTTTATTTGAGCAAATCCTATTGAAAATGAAAATCTGTTAAATATTGTAACCTACTTTGAATTAAAAGAATAAGAAATACAAATTGTAGTGAGTATTATTTGGTTTATTTGAACTATTGTACTTATTAAGAGTATTTACGGTTTTGAAGGAGCCCTTATTTCTCCGTAGTTGTAGGCAATTTGTCGGACAAAGAAGGAACAAACACAAAGTAAATGCAGACACATGTATTGACAAAAAAATTACATAAATTATTGCAAATTTAATGGTATTTGCTACGAGACTTATATGTGGAGGAATTTCTTGTAGTGCTGGTGATAACACAGTTTTCTTCTCATTGGTGGGAAATGTAGATAAGATGCTTCGTGTTGGTAGTTGTTCTTCCTTTAGTCAGTGTGCAGTCATACCGGCCTTATGCAGTATGCTGATACAATGCCTTAGACGGAATCTGGTTGTAAGGTTCTGAGATAAGTAGGCCCTGTTTTGGGGCTAAGTAAGTGAGAGCGTTGCTTTTGACGTCTCTCTCCAGTAACGGTTTCCTAATAAGAGGGCCCTGTTTTGGCTAAGTGATGAAGCGGTTCTTTTGACGTCTCTCTCCAGTAACGGTACCCTGATAAGTGGGCCCTATTTTTGGGCTAAGTGATGAGAGTGTTTGTTTTTACATCTCTCGTTGTTAACGGTTTCCTGATAAGTGGGGTTTTGGTATTTGGCACCAACATATGATGATGGCATTCACCCCCTGGCGGCAGGGGGAGATAATTAGCCATGGAATTTCCAATATTATCTTTGTTTTCTGAACGTTTCAGCTGATGTCGCCTCCAGCCTTTTTCAGGTAGAAAAGAAGGTTCTGATGTCCAACAAGAAATACCTGAAGAAGGCCAAAGAGCCCTGCCACCAATACATTTTACAAATAACAATAAAGATGGGGACAATAGTCTGAATAATCCAAATAATTGTAATGATTTAGTAAACTTAACATTAAGGTCAGAAGTATGGGGTCAACTAGTGAAAATCACTCAGTGACCCATTTGACCATAAGAGTTGGCTCTAAAAATAAATACATTTTATCTCTGAACATTTGTAGGAAAGTAACTAAGGGAATTGTGACTTGAGTAGCTATATAGTTTCGGTTACAGACAAAAAAACACAATCTCCATTATAATAAAATTTGAAATAAACAAATTCACAACGTCATATTTCTATTGAAACATTTTGGATTTATTTCTCATCTTTAAAATCAGTTTTTGAATTGAATAATTGTTGGGTTTTTTTCCTAAAAAGTCTTCAAGACCATTTTATTGTGGGTATGAAGAATACTCCCCCACTCTCCTAATTTATTTGACACAAGCAACTAAAAACTTTCAAGTTTGAAAATGAATAATTTTGACTTTAAAATAAAAAAGTTCAGCCCCAAATTTATGGACTATCTTATTCTTCCATGTTTTTGAATTAAAGATTTGAATTTAAAAAAAAAAATTAATTACTATCATAGTTAGAAATGATCTTATCCAATTTATAAGTAGATGAATTTATTTTCCTTAGAGGATGACTTGTTTCATAATGAATTTACAGCCATTTCATAGAAGTCCTCATGAAAAAAATGAATAAATAAATAGAGAAACAACTTTTCTTTAATAATTCAATCATTTATTATAACTTTTAGGAAAGATCCCAAAATATAAACAAGGATTAAAAATAGTATTATATATTTTACATAATCATCAAAAGATCATTTATCACTTTTCTTGCAATTATAATTATATCTATTAATGATAGAGATTAGGTCTATTTGTCTGTAACTGAAACTATGTCACAGCTTACATTACAAAGTGCATAAATTTATCAATGAGTATTTAATTTATAGTCAAAATCATTGATAGATAGAATAAATCTGAGTCAGATTTGCCTCAAAATAACCCATGTTATTAGTGTGTGTTAAATCCTGCAATATGTTAAATATCCCTTATGAATAGAGGTTTACATAATATATGGTGTGGATAATTTGCATACTTGTTTTAACAAAAATGGGTTTAATAAATAATTACTTTGTTTTATTGATTTCTGATATTGTTTATTTCAAATGTACTAAAATCAATCCTATGAATTATTTTTATATAAAAGATAATTAAAATAAGTTTAATCTTTGTGTTTGTATTGAATTTCATTAGTTTTTCTAAATAAATATAATATCTAATAATATTATAACTTATAGGATTTACATAAATTATGGGGTATAAGTGGTTTTGGGTGTTTTAAGGTTAAATGTAGGTATCTGAATATTCTTGGTGTGTGTTCCTCAGGTTTTCTTTTAACCCGTATCTTTTTGGTGTGCACACTGAAAAGAAGGCATTCAAAGAACGAGAAAGGAAAGAGACAAAGACCAAGAGAAAATTTTGTGACTTAGCTTTATTGAATGGAGCACAGTCAGCCATGGCAAGGGGGTATTCCCCTGGCCAGGAAGCGACTACACTCAGTTGCAGTCTAAATTCAAAATTGGCCGAGGTATCCTTTTGGAGGTAGGGAATCAGTCCTTTTTGTTGGACATGCGCAGAGGGTTCTCCTGGTCAAGGCCCCATGTGAGTTTGTTTTTATTTTTATTCCCACAAACTTAAATGCTTGTGGTCGGAGTACACTATTTTTGCTAGTATTAAAAAACAATTTTAATTACATTTTTATTAATTCATTTAAAAGACAAATTACAGTTATAATTTTTAAATTTAATATTTATTTTTTTCGTGAAAAATAGAACTAGTGTGATAGAACTAGATAGGGCATCTAGGAGACAAGGGGATAAGTTGTTCTATCAGATGGACAGGCAGGATTAGTCATTGGTAATCTAATAGCATCCTGTGTTTTACCTAGCCAAAAGCTGAAAATAAAGTTGTCCAGAAAAGATTTGATATATCCTCTTGATACACTTCCAGAAAAAAGTTGATTCACTGCAGTCACATGACCAATTTGGCACTATTCCAAATGGAACCGCCATCTTTTATTTCTTTTTATTCATTCATTGCTTTCTTTCTGGCATTTCTGGTAAGTTTATGATTGCCAGGCAATGACAGAAATAAATAAATAAATAAATTTGAGAGGAACATATTTCCAGATTCAATTATTGGCTCCTGCAAAAATAAAATTGTTAATTTAGTAGATAGCATTTGAGGTTTATATTATTTAGATCTTTTGTACTGTTGTCTTCTTCTTTGTTATATGCACAATGCTTCGGCCTATGTGCCCTCCAGCCTTCTTCTGGTGTTTCTTTTCGAACTTGTGGGGTAGCAAAGAGTTTAACATTTTAGGTTTAAAAAGGTAGCTGGCTATTCCTGGTGTGTGTTCCTAGGGTTTGCTTTTAACCCCATCTTATTTAGTAGTCGCACTGAAAAGGAATTCAAAAAAAGAAAGAGAGGAAGACAAAGGGTGGTTTTATGATTTAGGCTTTATTCACAGGTCACAGCCACCACATGGCAAGGGAATTTCTCCCTGGCCAGTAGTAGTGTCTAGACACAGTTAAGGCCTAAACTTGAATGGCTGAGAGATTCTTTTTGGGGTCAGAAGTGAGCCATTTTTCCTGCATATGTTTGGAGGCTTCATCCAGTGCAGGCTCATGGGAGTTTTTTTTTATTTGAATTTTATTTGAATCCCCACAAACTCTGGAAACTTCTTGTAATCAGAAGTATTCATGGAGCTTCAAATTGAACCCTTTATTTTATCCATTGGGGTTGATTGTTCTCATTCCATTAACCATGTGTTAAGGTTGTTGGTTGGTTGGATTTTACAGCATGTCAACTCTTATTTGGTTATTTTAAGCCAAAGACATTGTATTATCTCTTCTTGTTGTGTATTGAATTTTTTTATAGCTAAATTCTTTTTAAACACATTTCTTTGTTTTGTTTTGTTTTGTTTTATTGCATATCAACCTCAATCAATTCTTAATGGATAATACAATTTTTTTATAAATACATTTTTCTATTTAACCCATAGATGGGACCCTAACAGGTACTACCACTCCGGGTCAGAGTGGACCAGGGAGCAATGGTGATGAAGGGGTGCTCCACATTCCCCAAACCTCCAAAACTGGAACCTCACCATCAGATAGAGTTTAACGTTATTCCCAGGACATGTAGACCCGCAGCCACCGCCTTCTAGCACCCATATGATAAAAAGGGGTTGGACTTGCCATAAGGGCAATAGGGTTGGGGCAATCATATAGGTGCTAGGGCTGGACATGACCAGCCGATTGATCGGAGGGGGCCTCTCCGACCGCCTGTCTAGGCCAAGATTGGGCCAAAGTGGAGTATTGCATGTCATGAACTGCTCATCCACCTGGGCTATATCCTTAAGCATCACGAGTCGCCACCCACGGCCAACAGGTGGTCCCATTGGGGGAGTCTTACCTCTCTGCAGAGGTGCAGTCGGTGCATTCTAACGCCCCACCGACAGGGCAAACACATTTCTTGATCTATTTAACCTGTAAATGGGACCCTAGCAAGTACTATCAGAGTGGACTTGGGAGTAAGAGTGATAAATGGGTACTCCACACTCCCCAGAGCTCCAGAATTGGAACCTCACCACTAGATGTAGTTTAACATCATACCTAGACACTAAGACCCTCAGCCACTGCCTCCTAGCACATATATGATAAAAGGTTTGGTAGGTTGCCATAAAGGCAATAGGGTTGGGATAATCATATAGGTTCTAGGGCTTGACATGACCAGCCGATTGATCAGAGGGGGCCTCTTTCACCACCCGTCTAACCTAAGTAACGGTCAAAGTGGAGTACTGTATGTCTTGGACAGCTCAGCCACCAGGATTCCGTCCTTAAGCATCATGGGTTGCCACCCACAACCAACAGATAGCCCCATTCAAAATATTTTACCCCTCTGCCGAGGTGCGATCGGTTTATTCTTCTGCCCCAGTAAAAAGCAGCGCTGTCGACTGGGATTTTAGAATACACTGACTGCACTTCTGCAAAGGAGTAAGAACCCCCCATTGGGGTCACCTGTTGGACGTGGGTGGTGACCCATGATGCGTAATGATGGATGAGCAGTCCATGACATACAACACTCCACTTAGACCCTTACTTAGGCTACCCGTTATGGCAAGCCCCAACCCTTTTTATCATATGGGTGCTATAAGGCAGTGGCTGAGGGTCTTCATGTCCTGGGAATGACGTTAAACTCTATCTGATGGTGAAGTTCCAGTTCTGAAGGTTTGGGGAATGTGGAGCACCCCTTTATCACCATTGCTCCCAGGTCCACTCTGACTGAAAGTGGTAGTACCTGTTAGGATCCCATCTATGGGTTAAATAGAAAGATGTGTTTATAAAACAAATGAGTACCCATTAAGAATGAATTTATTTCAAAACTTTGTGGGCATTAAATGACCTACTGAGGTTGATATGCCATAAAACAAACCAAACCAACCCAAACCAGTCAAAAGTTATGTTTAGTATACAAATTATCAAGCCTCATCCCAAAAACATCAGCAAAAGCATTTGGAGTGTTTATTTATTTATTTTTGTTTTTGTTTTTTAAAACTAATTCTATCTGCCTGTTTGAATAAAGATAACTAAATGGCTTATTTTCAGTCTTCAAAGAGCCCCAAAACAGGTGACATTTTTATTTTTTATTATCATTATTATTTTCTTATTTTATTTTATAAATAAAAACAATTTTTTAAATTATTTATTTATTCATTTTGTTATTTTTTTTATAACGGAGTTGATTATTTTATTCTCTATGGTGTGAACATGGCATATAAACTCTGGATAGAAAGGGAAAATACTTTCTCTGAATCCTGTTTCAATAATAATCGGTCATAAATAATGATATTACAAGCAACAATTTAAGAAAAAATGTGAAAGAAAGAAATCTTCAAAAGCTAAATTTTCTATCTATAACATATTTTTCTGTAATTGCCATTTGATTTTAAAATCTATTGTTTGTCTCTAAGGTATTCATTTGTTTGTATTTAATTGTTTTTAATTATTCATATTTAATTTGTTTTAATTTATTCATCATTTACTTGTAATTTGTTTGTTTATTTTTTCTTCCCTCATTCATGATTCAGTTGTTATTGTATTTGATTAATAATCACTTATTAACTTAGAATATTGTAAGTTTACAAGATAAATTTTAAAATTAAAATAATTAGATGCTAATTAATATAAACCACAACCCAAACCCTGCTAACCCTAACTCCAACTCTAACCCTAACACTGAACCCTAACCCTAAACCATAACCCTAATGCTAACCTAACCCTAACCTTAAGATTATCAACCATAACCTTGCCTAACCCTAACAAATTGAGATACTAAAAAATTACCTTAAGTTAATATTGACATTTTCAGTAAATTAGTCAGTAAATAGAATTATACTTAGACCTTGCCAGAGAGCTGAAAAAACTATGGAAACTTAAAGCGAATGTTGTGCCAATTGCAATTGGGGCTCTTGGAATGGTACGCAAGGGCCTGGAAAAGAGTCTGGATGAACTGGAAATCAGAGGAAGAATCAAGACCATCCAGTCTACAGCACTATTGAGTTTGGCTATAATATTCAGAAGAGTTCAAAAGACATGAGGAGACTTGCTGTCACTCAGCCTCCAGTGAACCACCAGCTAAGGCAGGTGAGAAAAACTTGAATGGAGTGAATGATAATAATAATAACAATAACAATAATAATAATAATAATCGTCATTATCATCATCATCCTTATCATTATAATAGTCGTTGTCTTCATCATCATTATCATTAATTTATTTTATTTTATTTATTTATTTGATAAATAAGTTGTTTATTTTACTCTCTATGGAGTGAATATGGCATATCAATTGTGAATAGAAAGGGAAAATACTATATAAAAAATAGTGAATTTATTTTTTATTTACTCTTTCTTTATGAATCCTGTTTCAATACTAATCGGTCATAAAGTCACTAATCATATCTCAGATGTTTTTTTCTTTTTTCTTTCCTTTTTTTTATTTTACTATATTGAAAAATAACATCGATTAATAGAGAGGTTACATCTGTTTTTTGTTTTTTAAAAAATAAAAATGTAACAAAATGTTATAAATATCCAATATTTAATGAACTTAAGTAGAATAAAGAATTTATTATTCTTGAATGTCAGAAAATTCCATTGTCAACTTTATCACAACATACGAACACACTTATGTCATAATTGTTAAAAATCGTGTTAAAAAGAATTAACAAGTTAAGATTTGTTAAAAAGGAAGAAAATAAGATAATTCATGAATTAGTTGATTTTTAAATTTAAACAAATTTAAAAAGAAATTAAGAGTTACCTACCTGGCACTATTTGCAAATAAACA
>CM042137.1:52689-217689 GCA_023376005.1 Doryteuthis pealeii
TCTAAAGAATGAACCGTAATAAATTGAAATGTAAAGTACATAATTAAAAAAAAATGTATTTTTAGAATTATGTACTGAGAAATTATATATATACATATATATAAAAATGTTGTTCTGGTTCCAACGGGAGAAAATTCAATATTTTATAAAAAAATAAGGTCAGCAAAATGTATTATGTTTTTAGAAAAATGTTTATTCTTTTTATCTTACATATGCAACACGTGTTTCAGATCTTCTGGTATCTTTTTCAGGCTTTGATCAATAATATGAAATACACACACACACACACACACACACATACATATATATATATATAATATATATATATATATATATATATATATATAGGTTTTTTCCGTAGTTAGGTTCTTTCCATGTATGGTTTAACCAAGCTGATGCAGGTAGACCATAAGGAGAGCTCAATGTGCCTAATACCAGTGAGTAACAGGACAGAGCAAGAAATTTAGTAAATGAAGAAAAACTCTAAACTTGCTTCATTACAATAATTTATTTCAACCGTATTAATACGGCATCTTCAGGTAATCACAAGAACATGACTCTTACTGAGAATTTCCCAAAGTAACATCTCTCTCTCTCTCTCTCTCTCTCTCTCTCTCTATATATATATATATATATATATATATATATATATATATATATATATATATAATGACTGTTCTTAAAAAGGTGCTATGAATGCAATGTCGTTGTATTAAGTATCACAAAATGATTTTTTTTGTTTTTGATATTAAAAACATCACATAGGCACATAGATTGTTGCAAAACATAAAAACATACCCAACTTATCTTGGTAGCATAATTAACAACCGAGTTATGACAATTTAAAATTTGTTGGGAATTTTACTTCATGGAGTACTCAACGAAAAGTCAACTTTAGCTGTGTATAACTGAAGATACAGGCTTTAAACGAGTGAAAGATCTTTATAGATGTAATGACATAGTAAAGTAAAAGGACGATAATATAAAAGGAATTAATTACTCAGGCAAACTTTAATTACGGATGAAAATCACATTCGGTTACAAAACAGTGTGAAAATAATACAGAAGAACAACTTTGACTATTCATATAAGTTTTATTTCAGCAGCTAGTTCATTGATACTTCCTATTATGATTCATTTAGAGACTAAACTCATTTTTAAAAATAAAATACAAACCCTAACTCAACCCTAAACCCCCTAAACCCACCAACCTAACCCTTAACCCTATTATATTTGTAATAAAAAAGCTTTTATTTTTTTAAAGACCTAACTCAATACGCAAGGGTCTGCCAATTTTATTGTCATATGCGTATTTTACAAAATAAATCTACCCACCCCGATTGAAAAAAACCCAACAAAAGTCAGGGAATTATCCGATTTTAACGAAACTTTTAGTGTTGATTTATCAATGAATTAATTTTTATAATGCATTAGTTATTTTATTTCAAAACTTTCTGATTTTCTCAGGTCTCTTAACTTTGACCCCTTTATTTTGGGGCCCAAAATATTGGTTATATACTTTTGAAACTAATTACAGTATAAGTAAAAGACAAAAGACCGAAGGTATGATTAGAATTTTAAAAAATGAAGGGAGCTACTCTGGTAGAAAATAAGTAACGAAAATCGGAAAATTGAATGTAAAAGAAAAATATTTTTTTTTAGATTATTTTTTTACTCTCTTGTTTAAGTATATAATTGCATATTATATTATAAATAAAAGAATTATATATCTATATTTGTTCTGTTTAAAAAGGGCGGGGCCCTAACTAATACACTAAGAATTTTGTATAATTCACGAAAATAAAATTAAGATCCATCAAGAATATGGTTAAAAAAATGCAAAACCAAAATTTAAAAAAACTTCCCCAGCCAACTACATAAATATTGACTACCTATCCCATTTAATCTCGCCTCTTTTCCCTCCACTCGCAAAGAATCAAAATTCTCATCCAAACCCACCATAAAACTCACGGCCTAATTTAGTGACACCCAATACCACCATCCTCCATATCATCCCCATGCAATAATTCAAAACTCTCTCCCAACCAAGAATTTTAACCCAATTCTCCCAACCACGCCCCTTTCCCAACAAGCACCTAGTAACCTCCTCATATCATCTTCCCTTACAAACTACTATCCTATGAATTACCCCCTCCGCTTTATATTATGTTATTCTCTATTCCATCAAGTTCTCACTAACCCCCCTACCCCTCTATTTCACCACAAAACTCACTTTCTCTTCTATAAATACAGATATACGTACTTTGCTTTGAATAAAGTTAGACTGATGATGTTCTTCGCGTAAGAAGGACGAAATATTTCTCTCCTACTTCTACTTGTTTGAGTCATTATTTTTGTTCACTTTTCCTTTTACCTTACCTCATACCGTCGGATTTTACTCCAACCCTCCTATCTTCACTAAGAATTTTCAAAAATTATAACATAACAATAATAAATTAAGTTTGTTATTAAAAACTTTTAGAATCTACAAATATGAAATTTAAAATTAGGCGTTTCATGTTATTAGAATCAGATAATTCACTGATTTTTGGTATGTTTTTGTTTATCAATCAGGGTTAGTAAATTGTAATTATAGGTACCACCAATTTTCCCTGTAAACCCCCCCCCCCATGTGAAACTTGCATAAAAATTAATATTATCTTGAAAAAAAATTTTCCATTCGAAAGAAGAAACATTAAAAAAACTCCTGATGATTTTTTAAAAAATTCAGCTTACAGAAATAATGAAAATTATGATTGAAAAACTATTCATTTTTTGCACCGTTAAATCAACTGAAATTTAACGTAGCCAAAAACAAGTTACGACAAGAGGATTTTTAAAAAATTCTATGAAAAATTAATTAATTGTCCGATTTTCACGAAAATTTCCATAACTATTTACCTTTGGATGTAAATATGTCTAAAATAGTTTTTTCCTAAAATATATTGGGGGAAATATTTTTTTACGAGGTTTACCCCCCCTATTTTATTTTATGAGATATTAAAAATATGAACCGTCAAAAAACGTTTTTCCTTTTTTTCTTAAAGATAAGAGTCTGAATAACTATATCAAAAAATTTGTAAAATACTCAAGGCAGTAGTTTTTGTAGAAATAAAATTCTGAAATAAAAATTGCAAAAAAGTCATAATATTATTATCTGAAACCGTTTTTTTCTTCTTTTTTAATTGATATGTACTATATTATATTAAATTGTCTAGAAAAATTTTTTTTTTTAAAGAAATTAATTTTTTTAAGAGATTTTAAATCTTTTGTGTGCGTAAATAATTTTTTTTTAATGTTTAAAAATCTTTTGTTGGGAATTTTTTATCCCAAAAAATATGTATGGTATTTGAATGCCTTTTTTGTCTGTCTTTCAATGTCTCTCATTTCGTATCTTGATACGAAAAAAAAGGCCACTGTGGCTGGCTCCGGAAGCTGGACATTGGTCACGTGTCCCCTAAATCGCCCTCTTAGGATCAGGGAACCTGAGGCGAGAGGATGCCTCTTTGATTCTGGCAAGCAACAGCAGAGTGTCCATTCTTAGCGCTGACTGACAAACCCCTAAGCAGCTAAAATATAAACATTGGCTGGTCCCTTGGAGGTACTTCATTGAGAAAAGTGCCTTATTGTTATCGGGTGCCAGCCAAATCCCTTGTAAAATGAAACACAGAAGTTCTAGAAATTCCTTTGACTAGAAAGGTCGCTGTTCTTTGCTCACATCTACTTCTGACTAGAGAAGAACCATTGTTGTAGATAGTCCACACTTTTCAGTGAAAACGGACAACAATGCGTGAGAAAAAAGTACCAGCGGGGACATCCGTATTTCAACCAGGAGCCTCGTTTTTTGGTGAGAAAGAGCGAGAATATTGAAAGGACTTTTATCCTTTTATTGAACTATTTTTGACCTCGCCTGCGTGAGAGAATATATTTTTTAAAGGGTTGTTCTTTTACTCTATACACCCTTTTATAACAGTAAGTGTAACCTTCCTCCTCTTTTATACACATTTTGTTCTATTTTGTATTTTTGTTACCGAGCACCTAAATTGTCTATTTAGCGGACGTCGTGCATGGGGAATTTCATGCAATTTTAATTTTAATTGTATATATTTCATTTTTGCCTCCTTTGTGGAGATATTTGTAAATAAAGTTCTTTTTCACTATCAAGCAAGATCGTTCGTAGCTTCATTTTTTCTCTATCCATTTCTTTGACAACGTCGGCTTAAGTTCAAAGGTCGGTACTTTTCTGAAAATAGAAAAAATATTTTCGACACTTTTGTTTTGTGTGTACAAATTGAATTTTTCACGGATATTTAAATATATGAATTTTAGAATTCAGGTGAACTAAAAATTTGTCCGATCCACGATATACTAATATTTTTAAAAGAATTTATGATTTTTATTGTTGAATAGTAATGTTTGATTCTTATAATACACGGAAGAGCAAAACTGACAACATTTGTAATACTTATTGTCTTTTCTTTGCTTTAGTTACACTATAAGTTCAACTAAAAAAATATTACTGAGTTATTCTGAAACTACCACAAAATTAAAAAAAAAATCTTTCAAAAATCGTTGAAAACCAATAATCGGTTACTGAATATGCACAAGAAAACAATTATGTCGAATACAGCCACCCATACATTTAAATTTATAATTGTCAAAGAGAGATAATATGTAAAGTTACAATCCCCGTTTCCATATAAAAATAACCCTTTTGTATGTAAAACGGACTATTTTAAAAAAAAAAAATTTTATTAACGGTGAGTAATTTTTCCCTATCGGATAATTTGATCTTTGAATTAACTGTTTTTCTTTTTAAGAACTCTGTATGATCATTACTTTTTTTTTTTAGATTTTTTAAAAAACAAAGTTAAAAAATATTTACTTTCGTTTATTCAATATCGCCTAAACTGATTACGTGACCCGAAAATTACCTAGTAATTATGATCTATCGTAGAGGCAAGCAATATCACGCAAAACTTGTTTAATAAAGGTTTCCCTTTTCAAGATAAGGTTTCCCGAATGTAAACGACTTTTACGCACTGTGTATTCGGAATAAAAAAAATATTTAAATAGATATCAACAATTTAGTATTTTTTCTGTTCAGAGTGTGAAGTTTTTTGTTATTGGTTTCTAAGAAGAAACTCAATTTAAAAAAAAAAATTGTTATGAAAGCATTATAAAAGCGTTTGTTTTGAGTGCATCATAAATCTCCACTTAATTAGCTGATGCTCTTTCACTGGAGTCTGGGTGACAATAAGTCTCCTCAGGTCTCCAGGACTCTTCTGAGTATTCTGGCAGATTGCAGCAGTGCAGTGTTCTGAATGGTTTCAACCCTTCCTCTGATTTCCAAACTTTCCAAACCCTTTTCTAATCCTTTTGGGACTGTTCCAAGTGCACCAACTACAATCGGTATCACTTTCACTTTCATATTCCATAACTTTTTCAGTTCTCTGGCAAGGTCCAGATATTTGTCCATTTTTTCATTTTCCTTTAGCTTCACCCTGTGATCTGCTGGCACTGCAAAATCCACCAGTTGACAAGTCCTTTCTTTTTTGTTTATCAACACTAGGTCTGGTCTTTTTGCTGGGATAAAGTGATCCGTTTTTATTTCAAAGTCCCAGAGAATTTTATGCGTTTCGTTCTCAAGAACAGATTCTGGTTTATGCGTATACTATTTTGTTGATTCAGTTTCTCTTTTGAGGTTTCCCTTTCTTAACCATGTCCAAGTGCAACCTCTTCTATTTGTCGTTTGAAGCGTCCATATAATTGTTTTTCTTCCCATTTTTGTTTTTTAGTCTTTGCTGTTTTTCTGTTTGTCCACTGTCGTTTCTACTATTGTTGGCTGCCATAAGTAGTTTGTCTTTGCTCTTTCTTGTGTAATCTTCAAGTTGTTGGATTGTGGTTTCTACGCATTCCTCTATGTTGGCAAGACCTCTTCCCCATTCCTTTCTTGACACATATAATCTATCTCTATCATCTCTAGGGTGGAGAGCCTTGTGCATGGTCATTAATTTTCTCGTCCTTTGGTCAATCTGAGTTCTTTTTTTGTCCATTTGAAGAATGGTCCTGAGTATCTTATAATGGGGACAGCCCAGGTATTGACTCCTTTAATCAGATTTCTGCTGTTAAGTTTGGTTTCTAGAAGTTTTCTAGTTCTCCTGAGATATTCTTTTTTAACTTTTCCTTTCATTTCTGCTTGCATGATAATGTTCGCTTCTAAAATTCCTAAGTATTTGTAGCTTCCATTTTCATCAAGTGATTTTATAGTTTCCTGATTTGGCAGTTGTATTCCATGCATTAGTTTTCTTTCACCCCGTTTTATTATTAGCATAGCACATTTTTCAATTCCAAATTCCATCCCTGTATCCTGGCTATATATTCTAATAGTTTGTATTAGGCTCTCTAATTCTTTTTCATTTTTTGCAAAATTTTTATGTCATCCATGTACATAAGGTGATTTATCTTTTCTTGTGAGTTAGAGAATTTGTATCATATGACCTCCCTTTTGCGATCTCGATTCATAAGGACATGTTTTTCATTTACACCGTCAAAATCCGTTTTTTTGTTAGGGGTTAGGGGTTAGTTTTATGATAAAAAAAACTCTAAAAATCGTCTGTTAACAAGCAACTGGATTTTGACGGTGTAAATGAAAAACATGTCCTTATGAATCGAGATCGCAAAAGGGGTGCCTAAAGGTCATATGGTCCGGAAATTCTAACAAGCTACGAGTAATTATTGTTTTCATTAGTGGCTTCTGCTGAGTTATTAATATTCTACATCACACAATCTATTTTTGTTTTGTCAATATTTTTCATATGCAAAGACAACTTTCAGTGACTATTTATGAGTTTAAAATAAACCCATTGAAACATTTATATTATATAGAGTTGTGAAAACTCCGTAATAAGAGGTAATAAACATTTTAAATTTTCATGTGGTATTATCGTCGCCCGGAAGAAGAAGCTTCCGGCAAATAGACGAAGATAAATATAAAAATATATATTTAAAAACAAGGGGAAAATGGAAGAGAGGTTTTCCGGTCAAAGAAGCAGGGAGAAGATAAAGAAATCTATAACAAATGTCCGTTATCAGATCAAAAGATAAAAATGCGTAGGCATATTAGCGGATGTAAAGACCAGATCAAAAGATAAAGATGTGTAGGAGTAATATAAAGGCCAGGTTCGATCCGACAGACAGAGAGATCACAGCAGCAGCCGAGAAGATAACTACGTCTCCCATCAACCCTCGGGCATTTCCATTGTGAACACTCGTCTCCGTCTTCGCCAGCGACCCGGCATTTTCATTGTGAACATTCGCCGCCCCTCACCACTCACTCACCAAAGAAAATAAAGACGGGTCCTATTTTTGTATATACGTATCTGTTGTTTATTGAAGTCCACTAGCCGGTAGTAGTCGGCTATACAACATTCAAACTTACCAAAAATCAGGTAATTGTCCGATTATAATGAAATTTTCAATACTTTATTCATTGATGATTTCATTTTATAAGGAATAGTTTATCTTTAAAAAAAAGTCTTTATCAATTCAGAATGTAGAGGTGGTTTCACCTTTGGAAGAAAATAATTTTCCGGTCCCTAATCTTTACATTTCTAGAAAGATCAAATCCTGAAGAACATATAAAAAGATTAAAAAATAACTTTTTTCAAGTATTGAATTATTACATGAAAATTTAAAAGTTGTTTTGTAAGCCTCCGACGTAAGCGACAAAGAATCGCATGTGCCGTACACGAGAGACCAGGATGGGACGAGACATAATTTTCATGGCAGCTGGGCGAGCTGTAATAAAAACAGGCGGTCTTTGACACTGGCAGAATGAAACAAGCGATGGACGGCGAGAGTGGTAAAATTCGGTACGAAAGACGACTACTGGGATTGTATCGGCAGAAGAATTTTAAAACCCTAACCCTCTAAACCTAACCCTAAATCCAAACTCCAGCCTAGCCCAACCCGAATCTTTAACTCGGCCCTAAACCTGCTTACCAACATACGGAACTATTTCCCTAACCCCACTAACCCTAACCCTAACGCTTAACCGAAAACCTAAAAAAATTTAGATATATGCATTTTGTATTTAATAGTTGCCTAATGTTAGGTGAATGGTGGATTAAGAAATTAAAAAGAAAATGATAGACATTCATATTTGATTTCAATTAATAGACAAAGAGCATAGTAAAAGAAATTTCACACAATTTTACAGCATACACAAAGTATATAAAACATAGATTCATTATATGAAGGAAAAAATTAGTGATACTTAATTATCTACCCCCGCATTTTTCTCTAGCTGTCATTTTTCTTCTTCTTTCCACGCATTACTTTTGTTCCTTTTTTTCTTCGCACTCTTAGTATGGGTACGGTGTTGAACATTTTCATCCGTTCTGATATTGACACTTAATATGTCTATTCTCATTTCTTTTTCTTCATTTGGTCCTCATTGTCATATAAACTTGACACTTAAATGTAGATGGGAGTCCAGATAATTGATTATAGCCCAGAAAATATACAGTTCTACCACATCTACACTGGTTTTTCATAGAAAAAACGATACGGTTATACGCACAGACAAAAAGAATAGTTAACTCTGTAGTTTAAAATAAATAGTAGTTGTCGGTTCAAACCTCTGCTTACAAAATAAAAACTGAAAAGGTTGGAAGGAGTTAAAAGCTGAGTGGCAAAATTTATCCGTGCAACAGAAAAAAGTGGTTATTTTCCTGACCTTCCAGCTGGCTGGATTAACACAAGATATTTTTTACGTGGGTAGCCACGCACAAACAGAAACTAAAGTTCTGGCCAATGAGAAATGCGTGTTCATATCGGCATTCTCCTTTTGGGGCAACCCAGACAACGGGAAATAAACCCAGTCTTGCCCGTCTTAAACGAGGGGGCAAGTGCGATCTGGAGGGGCGGGCTCCTGAAACCATGCGATTAATTTTACCCCATTCAAGAATTAATAACCTGAGGCTCCTTAACATTTGGTAAATAGATATTTTTCTGAAATCACACAAGGCCAGATTTACACAAGATCTTTTTAATTTAGGGAGCTAAGCACAAACCGAAGCTCATGCGATAGCCACTGCAAGAAGTGTGTGACCCCATCGGCATTCACCTTTTGGGGCGACTCAGGTACCAGGCAATAATCCCGGTTTTGCTCCTTTTTAGAAAAGGGGTAAAGTGCTGCCTGAGGGACGGCGCCCCGGGACCATGCAATTACTTTTACCATCACTTACCAGTCCATAGGCTGAAGCCCCCAGACACAAGCCAAGTAAATATTTTCCTGACCTCCCAGCACACAAAGTCTTTTTAATGTTGGGAGTCACACAGAAATCAAAACTCTTGCAGTGGACAGTAAAAACTACGTGTATCCCATCGGCATTCCTCCTTTGAGGTGCCTCGGGCACCGGGCAATAAACCCAACCCGGTCTCTTTTAGGTGAGGAGGGCATGCGTTGCCTGGGAAGATGGCCCCCTGGGATTCCCACGGATTTAATTTATATTTGCCGCTCCAGACGCCGAGGCTCTCGAGTACAAGGCAAGTAAGTATTTACTGACATCCCACCATGTCAGTTGAACACAAAGATCATTAACGTGGGGAACCACACACAAACCGAAGCTCGTGCGTGGTCAATGTTAAAAATTGCACGAATCCCCTCCGCATTCCTCTTTTGATACACCTCGTGAAATGGGAAATAAACCCAGCCTTGCCAATTTAAATTAAGAGGGAAGGTGTTGTCTGGTGGGATGACAACCTAGGATCACGTTGATATTGATATCTTAATGATTCAGAGGCCGAGGTCGCCCGAGTACAAGGCAGGTAATCCAATGAGAAACTCCTTTAGCTGTTATAGATATCCCCTGGCCGAATCATTCTAATTAAAATATCCATAATTTTTTCTAGAAAATAATCAACTATATATATATATATATATATATATTGGTTTTGTGGTTGGTTTTGAAGGCTATCACAATACAAATGTAAAGTAAAATAAGGTAACTATGGTGTTGTTTGTTAACCTGTAATTTTTTTTATAAAAATTCTTGATATTTCGAGATAAAAATCTCATCTACAGAAGATCTCCAAAACTGGATGTGTTGTCATATATATATATGAATGATTAAAAAACTGTGTTGTAATATTTCACACTCACATATCCTGAGAACAATCTCACTGGTCAAAAATTCTACGAAATTACCCATAGCTACTTCTGCTGCTGACTAGTCAACGTTCGTAATAATAAAGTATGCAAGTCTGCAAGCAACACATGATCATTGGACCTGAATGGCAATAAAAGGTTCAGCATGTTGTATGTCAAATCAATACCCAGGTATGCTGCTTCTTTACAGGAAACACTCTTCAATCTTTAAACTGCAATTGAAGACTCAGCGAATCTTGGTGGTGGAGGTCGGGTCCGTTTTGAAGACAGGCCGATGAGGGATCCAGTTGTAATCTTCATATTGGTTGGATAAAACCTTGATATCCTCAATGGTACCGTTAAGCTCCTGTTGGCTAAACACCTCCAAGTATTCTTAGTACCCCCCACCCTCTTCAGTCTCCGAACCACTCTTCTCCGTTCCGTCTGGACTCATTCTTAATGAGTCTATACGGAACGAAGAAGGTCTGGCACCGATCATCCGGAGAGGTCCCTGGTACGGGATGATATCCAACCAAAGAATTCTTGTATAGTAATTTTGTTGGATCCTCTAGTGAAGTCGCAGGCAAGAATAGCCCATTCCCTGGAGATTATCCAGCAGAGTATTCAGATGCTCCATGCGGGGTGAAAGATCCAAAGTTTCGTGCACCAAGATTGGCAACATCTGCCATTGGCCCGTTCCCAAATCAGCCCTCAGAGTCACTTCCCGTCCAAGAGTGACTCTTTATATAAGAGTGCAGACCAGAAATGAGAAGCATTGTGGGAGTGGGTTGGATGACTATAAAATCGAATATCTGGCAGAAGGAGTGGCGATTTCGTGAAAGCGAGCTTGCGTGAGCATTACGGGATTGCAAGAAATTGACGTTGGACAGAGAGTGTAGAGCTGAGAGAGGACGTGGTCGAGTTTGATAATAATTTATACTCCCTTGTTTTGTTCATGGGCGTCTTATTGTGAGGGTACATTCGCCGTTTTACACCGCCCCATGTTATTATAGCGGCAACTCCGATTTGCGTTAGAAGGCGAAAAAGAAGTAAAAATTTATATGTGAAATCTCATTCGACCCACAGACCTCGACCGAAGCCCCTGGAAGACTCCCCCTATCATGCGCGTCTCCTTCGTTAGGGGAACAAGTCCGTCTATGTTAACTGCCTGCTGGACACCGGGAGTAGGCGCTCCTTTGTTGCTAGGGAGGTCCTGCGACCCCTGAACATCCCTGATTCTTGGGGTCGAGAGTATGACCTTTCACTGGCCATCTTTTGGGGTCAATGTAGGGAATGCTATCGGGAAGTGACACTGAGGGCTGATTTGGGAACGGGCCAATGGCAGATGTTGCCAATCTTGGTGCACGAAACTTTGGATCTTTCACCCCGCATGGAGCATAGCAGAAGTAGCTATGGGTAATTTCGTAGAATTTTTGACCAGTGAGATTGTTCTCAGGATATGTGAGTGTGAACTATTACAACACAGTTTTTTAATTATTCATATATATATATGACAACACATCCAGTTTTGGAGATCTTCTGTAGATGAGATTTTTATCTCGAAATATCAAGAATTTTTATAAAAAAATTACAGGTTAACAAACAACACCATAGTTACCTTATTTTACTTTACATTTGTATTATGATAGCCTTCAAAACCAACCACAAAACCAATATAATCCATATTTGCCTCTTTGACCCCCCTTTATTTAATCCTAAAGCAGTGGTTGATATCTTCTGCCTGCCCAAGATATAGTAAAGCCAGCATGGTTTTACCATATGATTTTTCTGTGGTCCAAACCACGTAAGACTTTTACAGTTTTTGTACCCCTTTCATATTTTCTCTTTTGAATTACGTTTGTGTATTCTCCTTAACATTTCTTGAATGTTATTTATGTATTAAATGTTCCTATATGTGTAAATAAGCTTGTCATTTCTTCTGTTTAGTTCAGTGTTAGGGCATCATCAATTTGGCCCTTACTTGGGCTAGACAAGCAGTCAGAAAGGTCGGATCCAATCAACTGGCTGGTCATGTCAAGTGCTAACACCTATATGATTAAGTCTAAACTATATTCTTTAAATTGCTCTCATGGCAAACACACCAAACCCTTAAATGTGCTAGAGGGTTGTTGCTAAGGCGAAACAACCAGTTTATTAATATACATTAAGTTTTCTACCAATTCTGTTCTGGCTAAACTGCATCTAGTGATGATGTTCCAAGTCTAGAGCTCTGTAAAATGTGTTGTGCCCCTTAATTTCCATAACTCCCATGTCCACTCTGATAAATCAGATTCAAATCAACATCTGTTAAGCTGTTGGTATTTATTAAACTTTGGTTAGTCTGGCACACATGGAGTTTGTTTACAGGATCTGATGTTAATCTGAATAATGACAGAATGTTTCAATTTTGATAGTATGAGATAAAACAGACAGGAAAAAATGAAAGTGACATCATATAGATCAACATATACAGCCGCTAATTTTCCAATTTTTCATGTTTATTTTAATTTTTAATCTAGTTACAGTTATTTTAGTTTGCGTAACAGAATAGAACATGAGCCAAATAGTTATAATTTGTAAAAAAAATTAGATTTAAATGTAAAAACTAAAAAAAAATTTTGGAGAATTTGTTTTACTTTATTTTTTATGTATATTATTGTCTCTTAGATTATCAATGAAAACATTATACATCGATATTTGTTCTGTTTAAAAGGGTCTGGGCCTAACTTGTCAAATGAGTTTTCTCTAAAAACTATTAAATAACAATACTAAAGTAGACTTGTTATTAAATAAGTATTTTTTAGAATCTAAAAATATGAAAGTTAAAACTTAAAATGAGGCGTTTCATATTTTAAATGAATTTTATCTATTAATTAGATGAATAAATTGGTTTCTCAATGCACGTATGAGTGGCGCAAACGGTAATATTTATTTTAAAGAATTTCGATTTATTTCCATTGAATCAGTTTGATTGAAAGAATTCAGTAATTTAAAAGAAAGAATTCGGTGATTCATAAGTAAACACTGAAAATTTTATTAAAATCAGATAAATCCTTGATTTTTGGTAATGTTTTGCTTTGGGTTAGGGAATTGTCACTTATGAGCCCCCGTAGACGCAGGAATATCATGCTAAACTTCTTTCCCTACAAAAGAATTCCCTACTAAAAATGAACAGGTTTTACGGACTGCGTGTTTGGAACGAAAAATATATATTACATTTAAATTGATATAAACAAGTTTGTAAGTATTCTGTATATAGGGTATTTAATTTCCTTTGTTATTGATTCCTAAGAAGAAACTTACAAATGTTTTAAAATTGTTATAAAAGGGTTTGTTTTTAGTGCATCATAAATCTTCACTTAGCCATTTTTTAGCGAATTTAATTGTTTAAAATGTACTAAAAATAAATTACATGTAATATTTTGCTTATTTTTTTTTTACTGATGTTCATTTGACCTTAAATAATCGATCTAATTAATTTTTAATTCGTTTTAAAATGAGAATGAGTGCAGAAATTGGTAGTACCTATAAAAAATAGATGATACTTTTATTTAACAATTATCAACATAAGCAACTTCATGAAAGAAATTGGCCTCTGTTTCATAATTATTAGATACCTAATATTTATGGCAATAGTGTAGAAATCAAAATGGCCGTTATAAGCTACAGCCCACGGCCTTGAAGGATGAGTGACAACGCTTGACCTCACTCTCACCTTGCCTTCCGGGGATAAATCGTGAGAACCGGAAGGTATAGGGGACCCTGTCTTCCGGTTTAAGGATATTAAGTAACTCAGTCAGTTAGACGTTAGCAAGTAGGAGCCGAGCCGTAAGATGTAAGTCTCACTGCGCAGATGTCTGGGTTGGGGATGAGAATAAAGTAACATCAAAGTAAATTGAAGTCTTGTGTTTATTACCTAAAAACTAACAATGACACAGGGCTTCTGATAATGAGAAATCCCTAACAGAAACTAGACCCGAAGTCCCCAAGAAAGTCCAGACCTTAGAAGAGACCAGACCAAGATGTTAGAAGATAGAACCAAAGCCGACCAGAAGAAAATACGACTAGAAGTAAGAAGTAAGAAAGGGTATACAACACCTCCTGAAAGACGTAAGTCCATAGACAAAAATCTCACCCGCAAATAGGCACACACACACACACACACACACACACACACACACACACTTGGATGTATGTTCAAAAGGTCAGTGGAAATATTGACTTCAGCATATCAAAAGTACCGGACCCTTACAACTATACGGAACACCCAATTACCAACAGAAACATAATCTGGTATACTATTCAAATAACTGCACAAGTAACAACCATAATACTAGGGGTGGGCAAATGGAGGTCGAATTTTTGCGACGAGTGTTTTCTTTGGCCAATTTTAATGCTGATTACGATTCTAATAATATTTTTTGGATATCACATCATTTTAGGTTGGTTCCGTGACGATTTTCAAAATATCGCCTAAAAACCGTTATTTTTTCAAAGAAAATTAACAATTTTATAAGTTATGGTGGTGTAATATATCAAAGTATATGTTTTTGGGGTCACAGAATATGAAAATACATATGTTTTAATGATTTAACAAACTCTTATCCTTTTATTATGTATTCTAAGTGAAAATTATCCTATTATGTCCAGCTTTTTATGCTTTTTTATACTAAAGGATGGTAAATTTTAAATAGTTATTTTAATATGTCATTTTATATTTGATCAGGGATGAAGAAGCCAGAAAGGACATGGTCAGTCATATAATAAACATGAAGGAGTTCCCTAAAGTAATAGCCAAGTCTAAAATGTCAGAAAGAAAATCAAGAAGTGAAAGCAGGATATATTTTTTTTGTTCTACATACACGGAGATTAAGGAATTTAAACCCACATCTAAATTATCTCCTTGGACTGTGGTTATTGGCCGAATGCTGCATTTGTACCAATAACAGAAGGGGAAACACTCTAAGTAGAGATCAAGCTAGTAAAATTGTTGCAAATAAACTAAGGCATGACTAGATTGATAAAAATGTGTACCATTTGAATGAAAAATCAGTTGCTACTAGAGGGAAAGATGACAATGAACGTTTCAATGCTTTCCGAAAAGTTGAAAAATCCAGTAATTAATTCAAAAGCAAGGATTGGTACAAAAAGGTAATGGAATTTAATAAAGCTCTTACTTTAAATGCCTATGATATTCGTTGTAAGGATCAATCCTATAAAAAACGAATGGAAAAAGACTTTGGTGTCAAGATGACACCTGACAATCAGGCATTTTATGAGGAGAACTGTTTTGGAGCTTACAAAGCAGTTTGCACCAACACAGTCCTATAAGATTGGATAAGGATGAAAAAGGGAAAGAAGAGCCGAGAATGTTATGTAAAGAAGAATCATCTTATAACAGAGGAAAAGAAAAAAAGCAGCAAGATCTGGATCAATTGATGATGAAAAATGCATTGGTATCTGTTTTTGATGAAAATTCTGAAAATAGATGTAATTTCCAAAACAGTGAACAACCCACATCAAAAATATTTTTTATTTACGGATAAAAAAACTTCGTTCTTCACATGTTGGCAAAAATGATACCACCACCAGTAGTTCTCTTGTATTTCCTAATGTAAAGGTTAGGAATGGACGCAGATCATTCAATGAACCTGTGATTCGTTGTTTGGTCCAGTGTTTGTCAGAATCCACAGCTTCTCCAAATGAAATTTGTTGGATATTTGCCAATGTAGCCAATATGATATTTGGTCAACGGTGGACATTCATTCATAATGACATAAATGTAGAAAGTGAATCAGATGACAAACTGTATGACAGTGATGAAGAATTTGAGATCTCTAGCAATGATGTTCAAAAGGATCTGACACATATGCTCCTCAGTCGTCGAACAATCATGCGTTATTTGGAAGATGCATCTTACCTGAATCTTGAATATGTTGCACAACAGTTGCGAAACAAGCAGGACAAAGTCATTACAAGTGAGCTTGATGATACTACAAAGGCGGCTGGCCATCGTCATTACGATATCAAAACGGACCATATAACAATATCACAAAGGTCTGGTACGAGACGGTCACTTACAACTGGCTATGTTGAGAATCTAAGCCACCCAGGGAAGAATGGGGCAAAAGCTTATGAGTACAAACTGAAATGTTTAGCAGTACTTTCTAATTGCTCTGTTGATGACCTTAAAAGTCAAATTGACTTATGAATGTCTGACCGAGCAACTGACTACAAAGTCTTGCTTGACAACCTTGGAGTAGACCCTAATAAGCGACTAAAATATGCTCATATCATATTGTGAGTGGACCAATCCATAGACAAAGTCTTCAGAGACACTGAGCAGAAGATTGGGATTCAAAAATTGTTATTGGTCACTGCTGGTGAGAAAGGTTTCAGTTCTCCTGAAACTTCTGTTTATACACTTGGACTTATTGCTATTGCTAAATTACTTTCACCGAGTCATGCATCGCATTCTATTTCCTTATACAATGATTATAGACAGTGGATGGAAAAAAACAATATTCAACATGAGGGATTCAAAGGCTTTGTATCAAACAGATTTGGGTGCATTGCAGACTTGGCAAAGTTATTTGTGGCACATCAGAAGCACATACAAGCTTTCTTTGAGGACATAGTTGATATTAATAGCAACAAGTTGGTTCTTGCCGTTTCTACATGCATTCAAAATGAATTGTTTGTCCGTTACTCGGAAATCTACAGGACGATGGGTGATATCATTATATTCCCTCTGATGCAATTTCTGGGGATTGATGAAAATGTTACCAGTGACATGCCACTAGACAGAAATTAGACAGGGGTGAAAGTTTTCTTTGAACGCAAATTGACTGTTCTCAAGGAATTAAAGGATGTAAAACAACAGGGTGAACCAAATGGGATTGAAAAGTTAGAAGCTGCAGTAATGGAGGAAGTTATTGATTTTGTTAAGAGGCAACTGTTGGAGGTAGAACAATTATGGCAAGATAATATGGTAACAGAGAGACACTACAGTATTCACCCCTCACAAACTTAGGATGTGAATTCCAGTTTGCCAAACTTGATAATCGAATTAGGGTTAGTCGAGGTACACCACACTCGCGAAGAAATGTGGTCTCAACAAATAGGTTACTAGTAGATTCCTCATTTGAAAGTAAGTCAAACAGTGAAAAGAAAGAGAGTTGGAAATGGGCTAGAAAGAGATTTCCTGGCAACGTTGAAAGCCACCAAAGCATTAGCACTTCTGAAAAATCAGGATATTAAAAAGAGGAAAACTCAGAGGACTTAGGATCAACTGGATATTTGTAAACGCCATGGTGGTCCTATCACTGCTTCCTGCTTACTTATCACTGCTTACTTATTAAACACTTTGACAGAAAATCAGCTTTTGGCAGAAGTCAGTTACCTAAGGTTAACTATAGAACCAGATATTCGCCATAAGAGGCGAATCAAAACATTGGATGGACAATGCCGGATGGAGAAATTTGGGGTTGAATAAATAAAAACAACCATTCAAAATATCTTGAAACTTTAATCAGAGGTAAATATGACTGGACTGTCTTCTCATGGCAAAATTGTGAGTCAAGTGACTAACTTATATGGAAAATTCAATTATTATGTGTAGAAACTAACAATTGAGGACTTCACTGTATATAATTGGTTATATCTATGGAAAAATGTTACTAATCTTATTGAAATTTTCATTTTTTGCATGATAAAGAAATAACAGTTGGTTCAATCAATAAAGTAAATGTAGACATATTACACCATTATTAAGCCATATATTGTCAATTTTATTTTAAAAAACAGCCGCCATTTTGAAAATCCCCACGGAACCAACCTAAAACGACATTCTAGATCAATTTTCCCATCAGAATCGTAATCAGCACCAAAGTTGGCCATAGAAAACAATCAATCAACCAACCAACCAACCAACAAGCCTGGATTATTATGATAATGTTAATTATGACATAAAAGAAAATATATACACACTTCACGTCAACTTAAATCTAGAATCATTGGCCGCGACAAGTATAATGTTACAAAACGAAAGGTAAGGATATAATCAAATAACCCTAATGCTAACCCAATCCAAGTTTTGAGATTTTTATTAAAATCTAATTTAGTTGATTTTTGCTTGGTTTTTAACATCAGGATATTTGTCTGACATTTATGCATTTCTAAAAAAAAAAGGAAATAACTTTTTAAACTCAAATATCTCCTGTTCGATTGGAGGTACCAAAAATAATTTTCTCCAATTGTACTTTTAAATGTCCAAAAAGTATGATAAAATTAGACTGTTTGTGTTTGTACTTTGATTAGATTATTCCAAGAAAAAAGGGGCCGGGTTAGCTCAGTCGGTAGAGCGTTCGGCTAGAAACCACAAGGTTCCTAGTTCGATTCCGGTCCCCGCCAACTCAGCGTATAAGTAGCACAGGGATCTGTGTGGTAAAGTAAGGAGCTGATGGTAGGTATGGCGCCCCACTTCAGATGCTAAAAACAATCTCCTTGGTCTAGCGCTAGTGAAAAGGGGATAGACTACCTCGCTGACTGACTGATACCGACTTTAGGCCGCCCCGTTGACTTTACTTACGTGCACAAATATTACCTTTACTAGCAGGTATTTGGTGGTTAAGTTGGATTTTGTAGATTGAAAATGTTTGACTGTGAGCTCAAATCAAGTATTTTAATTGTACTAAATTTTACGTGGTTGAGTATTAGGGTAGGTCAATTTTTCACATTTTAAAATATCAAATTGCTAGGGGCGCAAAATTTGTCGGTTAGTATACTAAATATTGATACAAAAAAATTATTTTACTTGCACCATTGTTTGAAGAAATATCATCAAAAATTGTATGATAAAATTCACAAAAAATCCTTGTTTTTACAACATTTGGCTTAGAAATTGGTTAGAAAATATACCATTTTTAATATTTAAATAAAAAAATATTATTTTATTAAAAAGAAACGAATTAAATATAAATAGAATTCAAATTGAAAATATGTCCCCCCATCACCACCGACACCTCTGGTATGCTGCTTTTTATCTCATTAAGTTGTAACAGTGATAACATTAAAAAATTGCAAAATCAGATAATTTATGTTATGAATGAAACAATCAAGTATGGATGTTGTTGGGCACAAATTGGGATCATTTTTAGAATTATTTTTTTTTAAATTCATTCTGGACTATACGAAAACAGCTTACCGTATTATCAAAGAACATTGTTTTATGTCATATAATTGCAAAGAGGAGAAAAAAAAAAGAAAGGCTGAAGAGCAGTCAGATTCTAAGCTATGATGAACTCATTTGAACAAAAAATTAAACAATGCATAATCAGAAATAAAAACAAATTGATCTTCACAAGACTTGAACTTGAATCCCATACTTTGGGAACCCACACCTTGGGAGCCATGTTTAATATATGTCAACCAATAATAACTACTTTAAAGAAATCAGTCAAAATTCAAGAGTATAAGTCGTTGTTTTTGTGATAAAATTTTATAGATAAAATAAATTGAAAATTTTATTTTTTATGTATCCATTATATTTTTGTGATATTCACAATTCATTTCTTAAGAAAAAAAATCACCATAATGTTTTACGAGTATATAATTACATGAAAATTCCCATATTTTTTATATGTATGTAATTACATGAAAAAATAAAATTTCTTTATACGGACGAACAAAATTTATGTAACTCGCATTCATCATATCAAATGTTACAAATTGACAAAATACGAGTTACCTCCCTTACACTAATCAACGTTTGTAATTTTGCGGGTCGTGGACGAGTAAATAAAAATGAATTGAGGCCTGGAAAACAAAACAAAAAAAGTATTTCCTTTATTTTCCAATTTTATAGTATCTGATAGATTTTTCTATCGTGTATAATATCCATAAATAAATGAATAATATTTTAAAATGATAATTTGTCATTATTCGTTACTTTTGAAAAAGAATCTGATTTGATCTCTAACCCAAACTCTTATTTCAATTTTGTCCATAAATTCAATATATTATATTAATATATATCTATATATTAAGTTATAACAAAAGGTATGTCTAATATTTCAACGGGAAAATGATTGAATCAGATCCAATATTAACTTATATTTCCCGAAGTCAAAATGAATTGTACAGTGTGCGATAGGTAAATTGTCGTATAAATTACACAAAAATAAAAATAACACTGACACTTAAATTTATCAAATATATTTACCAAAATTGCATGAAAATATCTCGATATTGTATTGATTTAATTAATTCAAAGATATCAGCACGATTTCGGAATCTCTTGCAAGTCTCTCCGAAGGTTTCTTTGAATTAATTGGTAAATGTTGTTATCCTTACCTTAAGTTCATCTTTGGTATTGCACCGAGTTTTGTTGATCTCTCGCCCAACCACGCCCTACACATCTAAGGGATGGCAATTTAGGCAGCCAGATGTTATGGTCTTGCAGCAGCCACCCTCTCGATCCAGGGCAGCACTAACTCCACCAGTCAATTGATGTATGCCTTCGTGTTGAATGAGGCCATATGGGAAGATGAATGGAGGCATAACGTCACCACCGCTATGACCACCTCAAACACCATGATGTGGATTGGCTGTTTGGTTTTTCTTACTATCAGTACATCTTGTGGGGACAGAAAGCCAACGGTTTTTCTGCGGGTTCACCTTCTGATACAGGTAGATTTTTTCTCATCATGACATTCAGTCAGCTTTCCGTCCTCATTAATAAGGGGTGGGAGAAAATTTGTTCCCATGAAGTACCCCTTTGTTCATCCCTCACTATATAGGACTATCAAACTAACTCAATTTATCAATAATGAGATAGGGCACGGATCACCGAGCCAGACTGTTGGTATCCTAACAGAAAAAGATTATGAGGGGTTCGATCCTTTTTCAGCCTTTTTTGACAGCCATGCAAGAGGTGTCACTTTGCAGGTTTGTAAAGCCTTGAATTCAACGTGTTTGCATGTCTTCGCAGATCCGAACGGGCTGACTTTGTATGTTTTATGTTATCATAAAGGACAAGGCATTTTGATTCATTTGAGTTTATGCATCCAATATCAAGAGTGGACTTCGTAACTTTTTTCCGATGTATCGATCACTACGTGACAATATCGAAACTCATTATTTTATTGGGCGATTGGAACGCCGTCCTTGATCCCAGTATAGATCGTGAGGGGTGTAGAAAGGATATTAACCTATATTTAGATGTGAAATACTTTCAAGAATTTCTCGAGAGACACATTTTGAAAATTAGCTTCCCTGTGGAGTAGTATCAGCTTGGATCGGCAGTGTCGACTCGAGTGCGATACAGTGTTTTAGCTACATCAACTGAGTATAAGCTAGGAGAACCGACTTAGGCGTATTAGGTGGTCTAAGTTTTAATACCGTACGTTTTTTTGACCACGGAATGGTGAGCGTCTCAAGATTAGATAGACCTGAGGTTAGGATGATTGGCCACTGGAAATGCAACGCATTAGATAGTAAGATTAGAACTACCACTAAAACGGGAACTGATGGGTGGCTATTCTTGTGAATAGATGGTGGCATAAGCATAATTTTTTGCCAATTATAGTTGACAACTCATCTTAGAAAGACTAGCGACGCAAAAGGCATTATAATCTAGAATAGAAAGGGCTGTTCAGGGGAAAGATAGATTAAAAACTAACATAGATAAGGCTGAGATGGCCTCCTTACTTAATAAGAAGGATCAAGCTTTAGAAGTTAGGGCTATATTGAAAAGAGTGTGGTATGAGGTGACGAATATGGGTCATGATTTACAGGTTGAAGAAAATAGAAATGCTTTACAACGGAAAATCGCGGATGTCACATAGCTGACGTCTGACCAAAAACGAAGGCATTTGCGAGGAATTTCGAGATTACTCCAGAAGATTTTCACTGAAGAACCAGGACTTTTGCTGACTTCCCTCGCCTTGGGGTCATGGAAGCAGCTGGGTGTGAGGAACCCATACCAGAGGATGAAAGCCAGCAAGAAAGTTATTGACTAGACTCCGGGCATTGGTGGTCTTCTTTACAAGGTATACTTGAGGATGTCGAACATGTTTGTGCTCTTGCTGGCAACTGTCTGCAAGAACATGTTGAATCAGGTGACAATTACGCAATGCTTTACCAGGTGTTTAGTAAAGTGTATATGCAAAAGCAAACATAGTGGGGATGGGATTAGTAGTTTTTGCTCTTTAACGATGTTATATACTGACTTAAAGATTTTGGCGAACATCTTGGAAAACCGTCTGTCTTGCCTACTCTGGTTGGGCTTGAAAAATCATGTGCCGTGAAGGTTATAACTATTGAAAGCATTCATCTGATGCGCACGATCATAGAAAAAGTCGACGATTAAGCCATCCTAATCGATTTAGATCAGTCCAGGGCTTTTGATAGGGTTGACTATCGTTTCTTGAGGTCCATTTTGTGCACGGCTGGATTAGAATCGAAATTTCACTGTTGTGTCCCCCGGTGTCATAGTGGAGACGAATGGGATAATATCGAAACTTTTCACTTAGTCTATCAATTCGTCAAGGTTGGCCACTGTCGCCTATACTTTACATCCTTGTGATGGAACATTTCCTTCGTAACTTGAGGGCAAATCCGGTTCTACACGGAAATAAGCTACCTGGTGCTATCATCTCGGCCAGATATTCCACCTATGTTGACGATGTGATTGTGTTTGTAACGAACAATGCCAAGATCTCAGAAGTCAGCATAGAAATTGGAAGAATGAAAGAGCGACAGGTGCCAGAATTAACTGCGACAAGTCAATAGTCACTTAGATTTAACCTTCCCGGGCCCTTCAGTTGGACGGACAGACCATGCAAGATACTTAGCGTCTAGTTCTGTCTCGATTTCAACTGGAGAAAAATTAGGCAGAGGTACTGGAAAAAGTCGTGGCAGTCAATCAGCTGTGGTCACAAAGGCATCTCTCCTTAAAGGGTAGGGCCGTGGTATGTAACACGCACACTTACCCATTTTTCTGTCTCTCCTTGTACCAATCTAGTAAGTCTAAAGAGACATATGTAAATCTATATGTGGTAATCGAGCTTCTATTGTTCATCACGAAAGCTGTTACCTTCATCCTTCTGAAGGTGACCAAGGTGAACCGAACGTCAGGATCCGTCAGTTTCCTAGATCGGATGATTGCAAATAAATAAATAAATAAAACTATGAATGCGGTGAATTCTAGAAGGAAGACGCCAAGACTGCCTTACCGACATTTAGAAGTGTGCACATGGATGATGGGAAATCCCGCCGATTGCATCTTCTATCGTGAGTGTTGTCATGCTTTGAAATTTTTCTCCCGGGTGAAAATTGGTTTCGCTAACATCCTGTAGTTGTCGATTAGAACCTTATATCAAATATTAGTCTGTTGGTTAGTGCGAGATAACAATGTGGAGAGGCTCGGTATGACGAAGAAGCTGGGTCGCTCCATATGGTCTTAAAATTGCCCTTCCTAGATGTGTTAATAACTCGCAGAGAGCAAGGATTCAGTTCATCCGTGTATCGCAAGCCTACCTTCACTGGACAGTACCTCAACTTCAATTCCCACCATCCATACAATGTAAAGAAAGGAATCGTCCGTTGCTTACAACATCGAGCAAACGCCGTCAGCAGTGATGAGGCACACCAGAAGGAAATGGACAGCTTAAGAGAGACCCTCCGTCGTAACAATTATCCTGAGAGCATAACATCGGCTATGAGAAATCTGGATTGCAGGACAGAGGATGATACCCGAAAACTCATCACAGTCTGTTTGCCCTATATCATAGGCTTGGCTGAAAAGATTCAAAAGATATGTAATCACTATGATATCAGGACAACATTCAGGGGTGACTCAACTCTTCGTAAACATCTCCTCTGAGTCAAGCCCCCAACAGAATACAACATGACCAAAAATTGTGTGTATTCCATCCCATGCAGCTGTGGCAAAGAATACAAAGGTGAAACATGCCGTCCATTGAAATTAAGACTAGAAGAACATCGTAGAGCAGTGGTCCAAGGAGAAATAGATTAATCGGGTATGGCTGACCATATATGGAATGAAAAGGGAAACCATCTGCCCTTATGGGATGAAGTTAGAATAATAAAACATTGGAAGAGAAGACGTCTCAAAGAATCAGCTCATATGATAGGTTGTACTGGGTTGCTAAGTAGACCGAGCATAGAAATGAATACAATATGGGAACCCATAATTAAAAAGGCAAGATCAGATTTAAAAAAAATCATACATAAAAATGAATAGGTAGATATTCTAGACAAAAACAAGGCATTAGGTTTATAAGTGCCCAAAATTCTCACTGAATTGTCCAAATGGACACATGGCCTAGTGGATAAGGTAGTAAGGTTAAGACAGTTCTAAGTGACAGTTATCTCTGGATTTCAGGTTCAATCCTGACAGGCGGCAGTTACATAGAAAAATAATTAACACAGCTCCTACCCCAGCTATGGTTGGCGGAATGAGAACAGGATAACCCCGTGGACTGAATAAAGGGTTAGGTTCAAAGTTCCGTGATGGCTCCCGATTACGACAGGAAGGTTCCCGACTACGACAAGAAAGTCCCCGAGTTCGAAAAGAAGGTTCCCGAGTCCGAGAAGGTTCCCGAGTTCGACAAGAAATACCTGAAGAAGGCCGGAGGGCATATCGGCTAAAACGTTGTACAGATAACAATGAAGATGAGGACAATAGTCCGAATAACGCAGATAATATTTTTTTTAACTTTCTAAAAATAATTTCTTTCACAAGAAATTTTCTTCTGACGATGACCTAAGGCCGAAACTAGTAGTTAACAATAAAAAAAATAAATAACGTAAAAGAAATATTTCTGTTTGTCGTATCATATTTTGTTTACCTTATATATATATATATATATATATATATATATATATATATATATATTATATATATATATATATATAAATTTGTCATTTACTCTTTTTGTAATGGGAACACTGCATTAAAGATTATTGTCAACAGAGTTAATTGATAGACAATGTTCTTTGTTTTTCAAGGGATCACCCACATATAGAAATTATTTGGTGATATTCAACTTGTGAAGCATCGACATATAATTAGCCATTTTATTTGTCAAACAAATCAATGAACAAATGAAGATGATACTTAAACGTCTCATTATTTGGTGAACGTTCTCATGTTAATCTTTTTATCTGATGCTTAACTTTAAACACGAACTCTTTGAACTCACATTGGTTCCAGTGTCACCGGTACTCATTTTACTACTACTACTACTACTACTACTACTACTACTACTACAGTTGATACTTTTTGTGTGTGTGTATACCGGAAAAAATTACTAATAAAATAGCTAATTATATGTCGATGCCTCACTAGTAGGCAACATTTGTGTTGTGGAGTTAAGAATGTATTAGTATATGTTCAGCCTCATCTATAGAAAGAATTAGCAATATTCAGACAAAGGGGGAAATAGAAAAGAGTACCACGAATAGGTTCGCAACAAATTTACTGCAATGATTGCAAAAAGAAAATTTATCATCCGAGATTAAATGGATAAATGTTAAACAACAAAGAAAAGTTCCTTGTGTACAGGTATATGGATGAGAATGTCCTTACAAAAGAATAAATAGTTGTAGAAAGAAATGTTGTGAGAGTGTGGCGTGCTTACTGGCTATAACATAAAATTTTTGCCTGTCCACTAATGAATGTGTTTCTGCCAGTGTCCTTATGTGTGCAACAACAAACTGTAGTTAACCTGTCAGCTACATTGGTACGTTGGTAGATTGTGGTTATACTATTAAGCACTGCCAAAATGTTGTCTCATTTTCATTCTAAAAACCAATTAAAATTAATTAAATCGATTATCTAAGGTCAAATTTTTGTCTAAGTCGAAAAGTAGTAACATCATTAAAAAAAGCAAAATAATATTACATATGAAATTTATTTTTAATAGATCTTAAACCATTAATTTTGCTCAAATATTTTGCAAACATAGACACGTTTTGTGATGTATTTAGGGACTAAAAACCCCACATTATTTATATAATATATATATATATATATTTGTATTCTAAAGACACCTATTTATTTAATAACTAGTCTACTTTATTTTGTTATCTAATAAAATCTAATGCAATCATATAATTAAAAAAACTGAGAAAAGAAATCTCCAAAAATGTTTCTTCTGTTCACACTTTCGGTCTTTTTATTCATACTGTAATTAGTTAAAAAAAAAAGCATAAGACCCCACCAATATTTTGCTATCCCCAAATAAGGGGGGTGGGTGGTTAAAAGTTAAGTGATCTAAAAAAAATCAACAAGTTTTGAAATAAGATAACTGATGCATTATAAAAATCATTCATTGATAAATCTGCTCTGAAAATCGGATAATTCCCTGATTTTTGGTAATTTCAAAATGTTCAATCGAAGAGGGGAGGTTACATTTATTTTGTAAAATTGGCAGACCCTAAACACGTCAATGTGGTGTGTTGCTGTCTTGGTGGCTGTCGTAAGTTGTATGGTTTGTTGTGCCTTCTTGCTCATGTCTGTTATGATCTGTCGTAGCTGTCATCAGTTAAAATCAGTTGCTTTTGGAATTATGTGGTGTGTTTACAACTACGTCTATGTACACGTTGGTTTGCTTTTCCCACCAAAATCTCTGCTTGGATGTCTGTAATTTCTGTTCTTTTGGGGGGAACCTGATGCAAGGCTTATTTTCATTTAACTTTTAAAAAAGGGTCACGATACTTGTGTGTTATTATTTTGTATTAAATTCGTTTTATCAAATATTTTATTGTTAAAAGGTTTAACTGAACTGTTGGCCATTCGTACATCGTCTTCGATGGAAGTACCTTATTTTTTTTATCTAAAATATCGGTATTAATACAGAATAGCGAGCAAGAGATAATATCATTAGATTAGGTATAAAAAGCATTACATTTGATTACGTTTCACAGAAATACCCGAAACCTTTTAGACGCTAGGGTTAGGGGTAGTTTTAGAATTAGATATAGTGTTAAGGTTAGGGATAGGTTTAGTGTTAAGCTACTTCGGGGGATTCCGCAATCTAATGCTATTTATACTTGAAATGCGATTCTAATGATATTATATATTGCGTTCTATAATGCATTTGTACCAATAGATCCAATATTAAACAAAACATTTTCTTCTGAAAATCTTTTCTTTGTGGTGAATTTATCAGAATCACTGTAAATAAATTTATGGCAAATGATATTTCCTTTGTAAAGAAGAAACATATAGCTAATAGAGTAAATCAATAAAATCAATTATTAAGTTTAGCAGGAAAAGTGTCCCTGAACTTAAAAGTAGTAGTGAGTTTTTTAAAAAACTCAGTTATGATAAACTTAATTTGCTTCGATCTCTACAATCGTTCACAAGGTTCTTAATGGAGATCATGCAGGCGACGAATTTACGATCCCGAACGGTCCCTAGAAATAACGGGAATGGGATAGTATCAAATGTAGTGGCAACTTTTAAAGGTTGAAACTCACCCTCGACTAGCATTGCCTCACCTACCAGCTTGCTGCCTCACAAATGAACATTAACGCCTGGCTCAAAGCAGCACCATAGTCGTCTCTTGGGTCTTCAGCATCACGTCACAGATGTAGGACCACGGTTAGCAAGCGAGTTCCGGTTACATTCACTCGCTTGTCGTTGTAGCGCAGGTCGTTTTCTGATTTCATGCAAGAATTAGTCTTACAAACCACCTTAGAAATCACATATCCCGATAATTACACAATAATGGAGATATGATCCTCTCTCCACTCTAAGAGTGACCATTAACGGCGATATGACACTGAACAAAAAATGATGTAATATAATCATATGCAAAAAACAAAAACAAAAACAAAACAACAAAAACCTTGTATAAAAAACTTTTGAGTTCCATAAGTTCTGCAGCATTGTCTTTTTTCGAATTTTACACGAATAATTTTTTGATTAATTTTCTTCATTTTATTACGTTGGATGAAATTATTTTTTATATATATCATAAAGTTTACTGCTGTTACTGGATTGTCGCAATGAAAATTGTTAGACAAATATTTGTCATCATCAACAACAACAACAACAACAATAATAATAATAATAATAATAATAATAATAATAATAATAATGGAGTTGTCTATGCTGAGGAGATCTAAAAAGAGAAGCTGAGTCGCTCTTGATAGCAGCACAAAGGCGCCCTAGGAACACACACAGAGAGAGAGAGAGAGAGAGAGAGAGAGAGAGAGAGAGAGAGAGAGAGAGAGAGAGAGAGAGAGAGAGAGAGAGAGAGAGATTATTTTTTTGAATTAGTTTATTAATTTGGTTTGTACAAAAGTCTATGATTATAACATTGGTTTTCTCATTTGCTGATAAGTGTATTTGATGATATATAAACACATTATTACATGGGCGAGGATATCAGACAAAATACTTTATAACTTCCTTTCCTAGGTCACTTTTTATTCAACAGAGGTGGTTCCAGTGAAAGGTTTTTAAAAGTGATCACCGCTTGTCTCCGATTGGTTGGTGAATACAAATGTTTGGTCATGTGAGATGCTTACTGCTACGTCCGTGTATATTTGAATCACAAGATGTTGACGGGCTCTTGCCGAGTAACATAATTTAGCAAATTTGACAAAGTGAATTCCGTTCATTAGTGTTAAAGGAAAAGTAATAATGTGATTATTATATTTTGTAATAAAACTCCAAGATGCATATTATTACGGTACACAGGATATATATGAATAATTGTCCATATGGTAAGTGAGTGTGTAAGTTTTAAAACCTCAAGTAAACATTTAAAGCAAAAGACCTTGTATTTTGTTGCATATTTTGCAGGTCATGACCCAAAAACATTAGTCAATTTTACAGGTTCTTTCATGTCTAACTAGTAAGACTGGTGACTGTCCACCCCAAATTTCTTTAAAATAGCAGTGCTAATATTGACTATTATCTATTTTCAAGGCGGAAATTTAATGAAATCCCACTAAAAATACCGAGAAAAAAAGAAAAAAAAAGTTTAATAATGCAAATATTAGTCCGAATGTTGGGGTGGGGTTAACAGCAGTAAGACAGTTGAAATTTTGCACCCCGTGAGAATTATCCAAGTACTTACATCGATTGGCTGTGGCTTTCTTTAATGATTATTATAATAAGTGACAGGGTCTTTACACCAGTCATTCTCAAAGAAAAGGATATGTCGGATAATCAAGTAGGTTTCACAGAAAGAAAAAGAAAAAGAAAAAGAAAAAGTAGAAAAGCCTGTAGGCCTCGACGAAATAACTCGGGAAGTATGAAAAACTAGGAAATTTGATGACATACTTTTCGATTGTGTATAAAAAATACAATAGAGAAATGGACGAAAGACTGCATATTCCCAAAGAAAATTGAACTTGGAACCACTAGAAATAACAGAGGTATAACCCTTACTACCATAGCCGCTAACGTTTATAATGCCCTTCTTCCCAATCGCAGCCGGCCTGAAGTTGAGAAAATTTTTCGGAAAAATCAAAACTGGTTTCGTAGAAATTGTTTCACAACTTCTCAGATTCTGATAATTCGTCGAAATGTAGAAGGGGTTCGAGCACAAAATCTCGAGTATTGTTTGTAGATTTCTTCAAAGCATTTGACTCCAGACACAGGAGAGATATGGAACAACTACAACTAGCAATTGGTCATACCAAAGAACTGTAACCGCTATAATGATACTCTACAAAGATACGGTTTGCTCACCTGATGGTGACAGATTTCTTTGACATTGTTGCTGAAGTCCTACAAGGAAATACATTAGCATCATTTCTATTTATAATATGCCTAGATTACGTACTACGAGTGCTATTAGATCTAATGTGTTTTATACAGGATGGAGACATGGACACACCAGAGTGAACCGACCAGCAAAGACTTATACGGATACTGGTTGTCATGAGGTCGTGAGGAGAACTTGACAGGGCAATGGCCGATAGAGATATACGATAAAATACCGAACTGGCTCAGTGATTGAATTCTACAATCCAACATTTTGTGTATCATTTTTTAATTAAAAAAAATCGTTTTTTTAACTAGCAATACCATAATATAATTTTTGCTATGCACAGACATCTCTTCGTATTGGATTAATATTTTCGAACTATATTTCTGACATATGGATATCGCTTTATTCTATCCACGGAAGCCTTTTTTAAAAATGCAATCGATATCAAGATATGAAAACTTCTAATCTACTGTTACAAACCATCAAAAGAGAAAAAGCTGTAAAAGTCCACATACATGCAGATGTAAATTATATCGATAAATCTATTCAACTATGAACTGACTAAATAGTACGATCATAAACGAATACACCAAGGACTTACAGAGTTAAAAATTAAAAAAAAAAATAAAGAAAGGAAAAGAAAAAGAAAAACATATAATCTTGCCTGCGTTAATCGAAATCATTTACTCATTGTTATAAGAGTGTGGCATGATGGTTAACAAATTCGCTTTGAATATTAGTTCACTAGTGGAGGAATTTTGATCCACACTAGGTGCTTCAGAGGAACAACTCGCAGTGGAAAAGTAGTCAGCAAGCTAATTTTATGTACTATCACTAGTTAAAATGAATTCGGTCTTCGCTGAGTATCTTACACTCGTGACTTTTTACCATGCTACGCTTACATGAAAGCATATGTGTGAGCGTGTATATATGACATAGACAGCTCTAACAATTTTTTGAAGACTATTGACTTTCTTTAATCGGTGTGTTGAAGCTCAAAGGAGAGTTTACTTTCATTAGTGAAAATGAAGGAGTTTTCATACTTACATTTGTGTAGCTTTCCTAAATAATAACCTATGTAAATATTTAGCATATTTTCTTTATAAAACTAAGATGCAATAAAATGAAGAGTCGATGATGCCAGTTATACCAGTAAATTTACATTCATAGGAATATATAAGAATCTTATATCCGCAAGGAAAAAATCTTACTGCAAGTTTATGATTTTTGTGCATCTATAAAAAGTTTAAAGAGGAGATAAATTTGGAAAGAGAGCGACAGAAGAATCCGACAATCATTTTTACTTTCATAATCCATCACGGAAAACGCGTAAAAATCTCATAATGCATTATTTTGTTAATGTTTGTCAAGAAATGGAAAGTGTTTCCCATACTGTTATGGACGGAAAAAAAGGAAATCGACAAATTCGTTTGATAATATTAATTGGTGCTAATTAAACTGAACATCTAACATTTTCTTACGTGTGATGTGTATTATTAAGAATATGAATGCCATTTGGCAGTTGCTAGTTGTTTTCTATTTATTGCTTTTTTTCTTTTCCTTTAGAATTCGATTTCTTGAGTGTATTCTAATTTGAAATTAGAAGTAATGTTAAACATTTATTATGTAACATATATTATCCCAAACATCTAACATGCTTAATTTTAAATAAAAAATTCTGTTATAATCATCCGATGAAGAAATTTTACCCTAAGGTATTATCAATTTTTTTTATTGCATAATCATTTTCTGCATTAAATTATCTTAAATATTTCAATATTTTTTTTGTTTGTCAAAACACTCTAAATACACGCTCCCAATTTCATTTTCTTTCTCTTTCTCTCTCCCTCTCTCTCTCTGTATATATATATATATATATATATATATATATATATATATATATATATATATATATATATATATATATGTGTGTGTGTGTGTGTGTGTGTGTGAGAGAGAGAGAGAGAGTGTGTGTGTGAATATATTTATATCCTATTTATTTGTATGTCTAGTGTCTATTAATCCTGCTTTATATATCTGAATGTCTACTGATATATATATATATATATATATATATATATATATATATATATATATATATATTATATGTGTGTGTGTGTGTGTGTGTGTCTGTGTATTTGGGCAGTATTCTTTCATTTATGCATGTTAAATTAAACAAAAGACACATCTCCTGTTTAACAATTTTATTTGTGATTTTTTCAAGTTTTCTGGCCAACTTTTTAATATTTGGGTAGAATTCGTGGATTAGTCCACCAAAGTTCATGTCCCAAGTACTTTCGTCACTTCGAAGTGCCATCATCAGGAGTGATGTGTTCCAGTTTTTCAAATTATATTAATGGATGTGGAGGCTGGAAGAAGGAGAATTGATGGGAAAGGTGCTATAGGCATTTTAAAATGTGTGTACTGCATTGAAAATCAATTTTGTTATATATATATATATATATATATATATATATATATATATATATATATATATATATATATATATATATATATATCATCATCATGATGTCGCGCTTTCAGCACGGATATCCATGACAATCTCTCTCCATCCGTCCCTATCGCTCATCATTCCCGGGAGGTCCTCTATGCAGCATCCTACATCCGCACAGAGCTAATCAACGTACGTTTTTGCTGGTCGGCCCACGCTGGCTTGTTCATGTGCTGGCTTCCACAGGAGGACGTCACTTATGAGTTCGTCCTTGCTTCTCCAGCAGTGTCCCGCGTGTCTTGTTCGTCTCACTTGGATGGTTTGGGTGATATGTGGTAGGTGGCCGTACAGCTGCTTTCTGGTAGGGTGCTGTTTCCACGTCTTGTTCATGATCACCCACAGCATTCTTGTGCAGCTCTCATCTAGTATATTCTCTAGTCGCTTAGTTAGGGTCCAGGTGGTGCAGCCATACAGCAGTACTGACACGACAACGGCCTGTAAGAACTGTCTCTTTAACTTGTCTGTGAGATTGGACCTCCATATGATCGATAATTTATTTATAGCGGCCCATGCTTTTCCTATGCGTGCATTAACGTCGTTTTCTGTGGAGGAGATGTTACTGCCTAAGTATCTAAATTGTTCTACAGAGTTTAGGAGTTTGCCATCGATGGTTGAGATGTTGTTTTTGTTTTTGAAAGACATGAACTCAGTTTTATCAGAGTTCACGCACAGGCCGACATTTCGTGCTGCCTTTTCTAGGCTGTGTAATAAGGATTCGGCTTGTGCAGGTGTATTTGCGAGTAGTGGCAAGTTTATCAGTATAGTCCGAATCCGTAATAGTATGTGCGGGATATCGCCTGTTTCTTGCTTTTTTTTAGTATGAGGCCTTTTTCTTTCATGGGATCTAGTGATGTTCTGAGTACGTAGTCTAGACATATGATGAATATATATGGCGCTAGTGTATCCCCTTGTAGGACTCCGGCGACAATGTCAAAGAAGTCTGTGTCGCCATCTGGTGATCGTACCATTGCTTTTGTATTTTGGTAGAGCATCATTATGGCGTTAACTGTTTCCTTGGGTATGCCATATGCTAGTAGTATTTGCTCCATTTTCCCTCTGTGTATGGAGTCAAATGCTTTGGAGAAGTCTACAAATAGTAGGGTTGCATCGAGATTCTTTGCACGGACCCCTTCTATGATTCAGCGAATGGTCAGGATCTGAGTGGTTGTAGATCGATTTCTGCGGAATCCGTTTTGATTTTTTCTAAGGATTTTCTCTATTTCGGGTCGGATGCGGTTAAGGAGAAGGGCATTATATATCTTAGCAGCTATGGCAGTAAGAGTAATGCCTCTGTAATTCTTGGCGATTCCTAGATCGCCTTTTTTGGGGAATGGGAGAATGCATCCCTTCGTCCATTTTTCTATCGAATTTTTTTTGTATACTGCATTGCATAGTCTAAGCAGTATATCATCAAATTTCCTTATTTTCCAGACCTCAGGCGGTACTTCGTCGAGGCCCTCCGCCCTCCTATTTTTAAGCTTACTTAGTACTTCATTGAGTTCTTCCATCGTGAAGTCCCCTAGCTTAATGTCTAGTTCGTTATTTGTTATTTTTTGTATGTCATTTTCTATGGGTTTAGGGGGGGTCCCTGCAATTTCTGGAAGTGGTCTTTCCATTTTTGAAGTCTATCTTTTTGGCTGTTTGCCTTTAGCTTTGATCTAGTGCTACATTTCTTGCCACTAATTTCGTTTACAGTTTGCCATGCTAAACGCGACTGTCTATATTCTACTGCCTGTCTGATTTTATTTATTTGTTCTTGTATGTATTCTATCTGTTCTTTTTTGTATATTTCTGTTAGTTCTACCTGTTCTTCCTTAAGTTTTTCTTTGTTGGTGTTAGTTGGATTATTATTCATGTGTTGTGATGCTTTTTTAATATCTTTCCTTTTTAATCTAATTGCTTCTGTCTCCCAGGGGACAGTATGTTTTTTTTTTTGTTTGGTTGGTATGCATTCTGCTGCAGCTTCTAGGTGGGCATTGACAAAGTTTTCGTATTCCTCATTTGGAGTGTGTGTTTCTGAGGTCTCCTGGAGGATGTCAAATTTATTTCTAACTGTTACCGAGTAGCGATTGCGTATGTCGCTGTTGGCAAGTGAGGACCAGTCGTATCGTATCGATTTACTGGTTTGCCTTTTGTTTTTGCGTAGACTTAGGCGTATTTTGGCTGTGACTATTCTGTGGTCGGAGGATACTCCTTCAAAAGAGGAGTATGCCTCGCAGTTCATAGCACTGTTTGACCATTTTCTATTTATTAGGATGTAGTCTAGTTGCGCTTTTGTGTTATTTGGATAGGTGTATGTCCATAATTTGCCTTTTCGCTTTTGGAATTTAGTGTTTAGACATACAAACCGGTTCTCAAGAGAGAACTCAGCTAGGAGTTCTCCATTCCTGTTTGTGGTGTCGTGTAAGCAGAATTTATTGTTTTCGTTTCTGCCTATCTGTGCATTCATGTCTCCTCCTATGATAAGTACGTTATGTTTGGGAGTATGTCTACACAGGGAGGATAGTTTGTTGTAGAACGTTTCTATGTTAGTTTCAGTGCTGGTGTTTGTGGGGCTGTAGCATGAGACTACGGTAAGGCATGGATTGCCATTAAACGTAGTACTCATAATTCTCGGCTGGATTTTTTTCTATGCTGTTCATCGATTTTAGTGCTCGAGGGCTGAGTAGTATTCCTACACCCCCTATGGTAGCATTAATCGAGTTTTTCCATGCTGATGCTGAGACGAATGTCCAGCCATTACTAGATTCATGGTATTTTATTTCTAGATCACTATGTTCAAATCTGTGTTCTTGTACACATATGATATCTATGTTTTTTTTTCTGCTGCAGACGCAATTAGCTCGGGTAGTTGGCTTATCGTTCTTAGCGTTCGAACATTAAATGTTGCTAGGTTAAGAGGTGTTTTGCATCTAAGTAGGTTTGTATTTTGTTTCGTTTCTGTTTCTGTATTTTCAGATGATGTGGCCAGAGCGCTGGTGTTCGGGTTATATGTGAGTTGTGCTTTTCTGCTGAAAAATATGTGTTTTGCGAGTGTGGTGTTATTGGGGCTCTGTAGCTTATTTTTCGAACATTGGGCCAGAGCTCGAGCCTCAACAGGACGCGCACATTTTGTTGTATCAACAGGGATGGCAATCCCGTATGTCTTTTCAAAATTGTGTTCTGTCATAGGGTTTATGGATTTTGGATTGTTTCGATGTCATGGATATCTATCGGTGGCTGTTGACTCATCAATAGGCGCTAGTCTTAGAGATGAGGAGAAGTAGTTTCCTAACTGAACTGTTTGATCCTGGCCGTTGACCCGTTTAGGGTTCCTCCGCCCAGCATCATGTGAGCCCCGCCATTGTCCCAGTATGGGATCATCTGCCGTTTCTCACATCCACCACGCTGCTACCCATGGCTTCCATTATGTCATTGTAGAGAGAGGAAGGATGTAGACGGGAGAGAGGTCCCATCTATATATATATATACATATATATATATATATATATATATATATATATATATATATATATATATATTATCATAAAGGTACACGATATTTGTTATATCGCTGTCTTATCATTGTGAAACTTGCATCATATATATACAATATATATATATATATATATATATATATATATATATGTATGTGTGTGTGTGTGTGTGTGTGTGTGTGTGCGTTCGTGTGTGTGTTTGTGTGTGTTTGTGCATGTAGCTAGCTAACGATCTTGCCGAATGGCTAGAATATATTTATATCACTATATCTGTATGTCTAGTGTCTATTAATCCTTCTATATATATCTGTATATATATTATATATCTATTAATCTCTCTCTCTCTCTTCTCTCTCTCTCCTCTCTCTCTCTCTCTCTCTCTCTCTCTCTCTCTTATCCATATACGCACAAATCCACGCTTATTTATAAACTAGTTGTTGTTAGAAAATATTGATAGTTTGCAACTTATTAATTTATATGAATTAAGAACAAAAATATTACATCTTTTAATTAGGACGCTTGCTGTAGAGTGATCACCACGGCTAATTCCGCAATTAATTCATAAGTGTAGTGGATTTAATCCTTACTTTTTTTTGTGTGTATATGCGCCAGTCTAAAGTAAAATTTGCATCTCTTTAATTCTAAATCGAGATTCCTTTTCTCGACAAACATTTTTCTATTGTCTTTCTTTTTTAAGAATTAATCTTTTCAAGCACATTTTTTTCGAACAGTTATATACAGTATGCATGCACATATGCATATATACAAAGTATTTTTTCATACACACATTCTAAAGAATTGCGTGATTTTGTATATGTGCAGTATTAATATAAAAAAGATAGATGAAATGATATTTCCCAAAACGAACCAAGAAGAAATTAATTCGATATTATTCTTTAGGTAATAATCCTGCTACGCCGATTGAAGTGGAAGTTTTCAAAGAAAAGATTATTAGGAGTATGTCTATAGATTTATACATAAATTATAGGACAAATTCTATTACTGTTACTAATTTATCTTTTAAGGATATTAAAAAAGGCGCTCATTGTGTAACGGTTAGCGTTATAGGAAGTGGACTCGACGACCCAAGTTAACATCCTGGACGAGAGTTTTTGTATTTTCCATAGCGTTAATACCCTTGGGAAAGGTATGTATTCAAGTATTCACACTCCAGTTATGAGTAAATAGTAGGACAGACTAGGTTATTTAACCTTGGCATGGCAACTGGTTTCGGAGAAGGAAAACTCTGAATTCAAAACAACTGCATATCTGGAGAGGGATGGGATTTTATTATGTTATAATTTATTTAGACAGATCTTTTGCCATCGGGGCTTTTGAACATAGATAATCATTTTTTAACAAATTTTGTTTTTACAAAACAATAAAACCAAAAATAGTGCGAAAATTGAATCTCTTTCATTTGGACGTTTTGATCCAACCAACTATGTACATATAACAAAGAGCCGTTGCGTTAATTGTTTACGTGTTTAAAAATAAGTTCAATTTACGAGCAACCTTCATAACAAAGCCCATGATCACTCAAGGAATGCGTTGTGAGTAAATACTATTTTGTATACATACGAATTCAACTATCATATCTCTAATAGACAACGCTCTGACTAGAAAATACGAACACCCTGGGATCTTTTTGTCTACTAGACATAACGCTTCATACCAAGTAATTCCTTTTCATGATATCTCTCAGGGTAATTTGGGTTAATTGGTGGTGTTCATATCCTTCAAATTCAATTATTCTTATAGTACTAAAAATCTGAATCAATGTATACTGACTATACAGTTATGTATGTATATATATATGTATGAATGTATGTATGAACCGCTTTACTAATTCTTGTACCTGTTTTAGACTGTCAGTTAGCATTAAGAAAAACAATGCCGTGATGCTGGTGATCTTTACGTAGAACCTGATATCTTTGTCTATGGGAAGCGCCTTGAAGTCGTCAAAGAGTTTGTCCACCTTGGTAGTACTTTATCTAAAGTATCAAATATGTATGTTATCCTTGCTCAATGCTTCTGAAACCTGGACCTTGTATCAATCTCATATAAGACAGCTTGAAAGATTCCTTCCGCACTGTTTTAGACATATCCTTGGTATGGAGTGGGACAGCCGTGTTCCAGATAAGGGTGTATTGATCAAAGCCAAAATAACCAGCATTTTTACAATTGTGGTTAGGAATTGATGACACTAGACTTCCAAAAAGCTGTTTTATGGCGCAGTTTCTTTTTGGCAAAAGGCCCCAATACAAGCCCCCCTCCCCCCAAAAAAAACGGTTTCGAGATAGTGTTAGAGAGAGTTTGACGTATTTTGGTGTTCCTGTTGATAATTGTGTCCCTAACATCCGATTGTGGAGAGTGGAAGGCTGTGATATACACGAACCTGAATTTTTTGAAGCAGTTAGGGTAGACTTAACAAAGTTCAAGAGAGCATGCAGAAAACGGAAAACTCTGCCAGCCAATTATGGAGATGTGTGGATCTGTTAGGTGTGTAACCGGTCAAAGGCAGGCCTGGTTAATCACATGAAATCCAATGAAAGCAATGCAACTACATTTGTTGTCTCTCTCATGCCACACACTGATTCCAAACACACAAACTTTTCATGCTCCTGCTACTCTAGAGTGTGTCGATCAACTGGTGGTCTCAGATATCACATGAATGTTCACAGTGATGCGAACACCATGTCGTTTCAATCAACGCCGGTCATCATGAGTGTCAAATATGCTGTAAGATATGCAAGTCGCTGGTAGGACTGGAAAGCCATCAATGGGCTCATGGACGGTCAATAGATGAAGGAATGGCATTCGTCAGAAGACGCTGCAATCAATATGTATGTATGTATGTATGTATGTATGTATATGTATAAAAGAATACTAGACAGATATACTTGAAATTGTTATCACAAATTTGCTGTATATTTTTGGGTTGCATCTTTTGACATGCTCAAAATTGATTTTATAAATACTCTTTTTTAAAAATATTATTAGAGATAATTTTCTAAATCAATTTGTAATAAATCAAGATTAAAGAAGTAACCAATAAAAAGTTTAACAATATTCTGAAAGCATTAATGAATTCCAAGCAAAATTTCTAGAAAGTTATTTTTGTAAAATGAAAATTTAACATTAAATATTTTTTCTCTTTTAATTCATTTATTTTTTATTGATTTTTTTCATTGCTTTTCTGTATAATCAGATAATAAGTATTATTATATTGAAATAATATAAGATAGTAAAATGATATTAAAATATGAAATAAATTATCCATGTTTATAAAATCACATTTCAGATTCGTTACTTTGGCCTACAAAATGTAAAACAATAAAATTCCTCCAATATTAACATGGATTTTGGCAGCAATCAGTATTAAATTTATGAACATTTTAACTCAAGCAAATATGTGACATATCCATTATTTACTTGTATATTTTTAATCTGGAAATTGCAATGAAATCATAACAATGGCATCAATAAAAGTAAAAATGCTCAACATATATATATTTTATCCAAATGAATGAAATCATGTAAACGTTTACCATAATTTATTTAATTTGTCTACAATTGTTTTGCTTCTATTTCTTTATAAATTCTCTTTTCATGTTGAACTCTTTATTACTTCCATATATGTGTTATACTTACCACATATTATGAATTCCTATTAAAACATTTATTACAAAAAATAGTTGTATGAAACCCAAAGAGTTTCTTTTCTTTTTAACCCATTTAAGAATTATTTGATAATAATCCATTGAATACAAAATAAAACATGAAGCAAATTATAAACTATAATTATCTGTGTTTCTTACCCAATTCAAAAATAATTTTATCAAATAGGTTGTGGTGGATTTTTTAGAAAGTAGTTTAATTACATGAATAATATTTGTTGGAACAAACTAATTTTGTTATAAGGATACAATCACTGAGTATCCAGTGAGGATTAAACTCAATATTCAATCGTTTGTATGAAAAGCACATTAAATAATGTGTAATAACTAATGTTTTTGGTTTCAATTATGCATGATGGTATTATTAAATACTATGCATCATTCCTTTGATTTTGTTTTAGAAGTTAAATCAAAACAAAGCAAGTGTAAATTTATTAAACAAACATATACTTATAAAATATCTAAAAATTAAAATTTTAATTGTAAATCCTTGTTTTGTCTCTGAAAGATCAAATATACTTGGATTAAAATGTGTGCTTACAATAAAATCAACAGCAGATTAGAAGGGATATTTTATGCAACTGAATATGTTGTTGTTGTTGATGATGATGATGATGATGATGATGATGATGATGATGATGATGATGTTGTTATTGTTGATAATGATGGTGGTGCTTGTGGTGGTGCTGGTGAATGACAATATTTTATATAGTTTTTCAGATCTTCTCCAAAATATTTCAGATTAAATTCTATTTCTGTAAATAGGAATCTCTAGATATTCTTTAAGCTAAAATCTTTTTTTATCTTTTTATTTTAAACTCAAATTAGCATGTTTACTGAAACTTTTCAGTGAGATATTTTGTCTTCAACAAAAATAAAAAATAAATAAATTCAACCTAAAGAATAGGAATTTATTTGAGTAATGAACAGTCATTGAACATCACAATTCTACACTCATTTTTTATATTAAAAGTTGCAATATGAATTAAAAATAACAATTTGTGGTGGGTTTGCTCCTGAACTTTTTATCATATAAAAAATGTGCAAATTAAGAAATTGATATTATTAATCAAAATGATTTTTCAAGTTTTATTTTTTTAATAATTTCAACTGATTCTATGTAAATTCATCATCAGTAACTTCATTGTATGGTAAATTTATCACCAGTAAGTTCATTGTATGGTAAATTTATCACAGGTAAATTCATCACATCAGATTAATTGCATTTATAACATAGAGTTTCCCTAACCCTTTAGGTCTTATTGTTAAATTCTTAAAAGCAATGATTACATTCTGAATTAAGTCATGAATAATTTACCTGCAATAAACTTATCATACAATGAATTTACTGGTGATAGTTTTTCCATATTATCAATTCACCCCATGATGATTTAAACATGATGAATTTACCAGGCATGATTTCAACTTCCGTTCTGGTGAATTTTAGAAATATGAATTTAGAAGTTATTGTTCTAAATTATGATGAAAAAAATATCCAAGTTTTAATTGTATCTTATATTTGGTTAATTGATCTTTTGTAGTCTTTAAAAAATTCTGACATTGGAAATAATGAGTGTAAAAGTTGATTACAAACCCCATACCTTAATAATGAAAAACTTTATGGTACATGACAGTTTTATTGTGGAAAAGAAAACTCATAATCTTCTATCAGTTTTGAACAGCAATTATTAGTTGTAAACAAATTTTATTTTCAAGTTTTTTTACACTACATATAAAAAGGGCTGTTTTCCTAAAACAGTACTCAATAATGAGTCAGCATGCTTGATACTTGCAAGGTTTAGAATGTACTAAGTTGCAAATACAAATGATTAAGTGCATACAACCCAAACATCACTGGTAAGTGCATGGGAATATGTATATGGGATGAGGAGATTAAAACGAACGAGAGAGAGAGAGAGAGAGAGAGAGAGAGAGAGAGAGAGAGAGAGAGAGAGAGAGAGAGAGTCTTTTTTTATCTATTTAATTGATTATCAGAAAATAATCAATATTTATTCTATTTACTATTTCAATACTAAAAATAAAGACATTTCTGCTAAAATGTTATAATTTAAATGCAGAAGGAATTTTACAGATGTTCAAGGTTAAATTCAATTTTGATGATAAAAGTTTACATCTTTAGAAGAAAACAAAATTGAATGCATTATTTGTTTCTGATAAATATTATAATACATTTACAATTTTCTTTTCTAATCTTCAAAGTGTAATTTCTTACTAATGCACATAAAATAACTTTCTCTAATCATATAAATAGTTCCAAACATGTTTGAAATTGAATAAGTTATTCATACCATAAAAGTATGAAAACATTTATGTATTTATAACATTTGTTATATCAAATAGATATCTCTTCTCTCTCATTCTCTTAAAGTTAGATTAACTTATATTTAAGAGAATGTTATTAAAAATTCACTTTATTTCACTTTCTTATTGACAATTTTTAATTTACCTTTTCCTTTAGATATGATAGACAAATGATGCAATTTTACAAATAATAATTCTTATTTAATGTATTTTATTCCTTGTCTAAAGTTCACAGCAAATTGAAGTGTGTTATTTGGTAGTTTTTCTACAAGTGTGCAAGAATTGATGCTGAAAAAATACAAGTTACTCTGACTGTAAAAAGAAGCAGAAAAATTTCAGCCATATCACAGGTAAGAAAAGAGCAAAAATATAATACAGGCAACTTTGGTAAGCAGACATAATTTACATTCACAATGAATGGCTGAAAATTGAAAAATTTTTTCTTTATTGAATGTTTTATTTTATACTATAACAATTGCCTATTTCCTGATGTGTCATTTTGGGTTCTTAGGTAATCAAATTAATCCATGCCTTGTTTATACCATTAATTCCTGAATCCAAACTGAAACATCAAGTTTCATAACTAAGTCATTTTTGAAATATAGACAATGAATTAAGTCTGAAGAGTTGATGAATATTCTACCACAAAAAAAATCTTCTTTAATACAGCAGATGGATTCGGACAAATTCATGTTTCACAATAAATATATTTTAATTTCTGGATCATTTCTTAGAATTTTCGTCTCAATTTTCTAAGCAATTTAGAAAATCTGTCATGAAAAAAGTTAAATGTTGTTCAAGAAAATGTCTATAAAAGGTTAAAACAAATTACAAAATTGAAAGAAAAATAAGTGTTTTTTAAGTGAAAGCAAAAACCTCTACATAAACAAAACAAATAAGTAAATCATCTTCATCATCTCCATAAAATTACTCTGAAGAAAATGCATATTTTACAGGTGCAGAATAAAATGGCTATTTACAAAACCATTCAGATTATGATTATATATGTTGATGGACTAAAATAGTCATTGAAGGATGCTGTGTTTGACTTTCTCTCAAATTCAACATCAGTATTAACAGGATCATTGATTGATGTTGATTTAAATAAGTCACAATACAAGAATAAAATCATATAAAATGAAAAAAATGTTTGTTTGAAGATACAATACCAGTTCCGTCATATTTTCATTTTTTATTCTTTTCAAGATTTAGTCTTATGAAGCCACTTCAAATCTTTTAATTATTTTTGACTTTATCAACAGAAAGCTGCATACAGTAAAAAAAAAACACTCCAATGAAAAATGCCTGACACCATGATTAAAAAAAGGATTTTTCTCTCCATTTCAAATTTAAATTCTTTTCACAAGAATGATAAAAAATATATTTTTAAGATGATTTTAAATGAGGATTGAAATGAAGAATATTTTACAAGGGGGAAATTTAAAAGAATTAAAATTTATCTTTTAAATACTTTAAGAATAAATGCTTTAAAGGAAAGGTGCATTTAAAATGCACATTTGAAAGTAAATTTATTGAAGTAATAAATTTATGGCAAATGAAATTGTTTTACGCAACTTCTAGCAAAAACTGAAATTTTTTTTCTTAGTTAATTTCTGCTGTTTTTTGCTAAAATCTAGTCTTTCAATTTTGAAAAGATCTGGTTGATGTACATCTTGACAAAATATGATAACAAATAATTTTGGGATTTTGTATATAAACAAATCCAATTTTTCATTAACAAGAACAAGAGACTGTTAATTGCATGAAGAAATTTTAAATTATAAATACTCTTGATTTTTAATAATTATCAATCTTTTATTAAGATTCTTATATAAATTGATACCAACCCACACCCACGCACAACCACCCAAAACCCACCCCTACACATATACACACACATATATATACACACACACATATATACACACACACACAGTCACATATTTATATATATTAATTTTTGTATATATATTTAATTACATGGATGTTTATCTGCAACCTTAGGTTTCATGCATGCCATGTAAAAACATGCATAAAACCTAAGGTTGCAGATAAAGATCCATGTAATTAAATATATATACAAAAACTAATACATATTTATTTATTATTATCATATGATAGCTCTATCACAGATATTGAGCACTCTTCTAATAATACCGCATATATTGGCCAACCACTAACTCACCAAGTGAAACAGTGATAACCATACAGTGTTGTAATATATATATATATATATATATATATATATATATATATATATATATATATATATATAGCATATCATTTCTTTCTATTAAATATTCATTTACACTGGACTTAATAAATTTTTAAATCAGAGAGTCCTTATTCTAGATGATAATATATTATTAATGGGTTAGTTATTCCTTATTCAGCAATTTCTGAAAAATGTTAAAAATCTTAATACTAGGTATAAGTTAAATAGACAAAAATAATAATAAATAAATACAAACATGTAATTAAATTCAGGCAAATGTTCTTTTCTCCTGTTTACTTTTCAGAATCAATTTAACCCACACTGTTTTTCATGAATTGGATTTTATTTTCAAATGAATTATTGAAGTATTTAAAAATCTCAAAAGTAAAGATCATTTCTGACAATTGAGACTTGCTTAAATCCCTAAATAGAAAGTAATTGATGTTTTCTTCTTATGACATTTCATCCCCTTACTTTTCAAGAAAATTTATTATCCTATCAAGTTAAAGAAATCTCAAAATTTAAAGAAGATAAATTTGATTATAATCCTATGCGTTTAATATTCATTGAAAGTTGTCATCTTTGCAGTCCTAAAAAAAGGTGCATATCTTAAATTCTAACTGTCAGATTAAAGCATACACACACATACACAATCACGCTTGCACATGCATAAATACACACACAGAGAAAAATATAAGTCTATCTATCTATCAATCCATATATATATATATATATATATATATATATATATATATATATATATATATATATGAAAACTATAAAAATATTCAAAAAGCATTTTTACATTTTACTTTTAATTTTGTAGTACACAGGATAAAACTTGTAATTTTCATATAAAACTTGAAAAAGCACACATTATCAAATTATCCTGATAGTTACAATTAAAAATGTTATTAGTTAAAATTTCACTATAAATCCTAAATCAAACCACTATCTTCTCAAAGAATATTTCATTTTTTATGTGAAGTAAAAAAAAATAAACTGAGATTGACTTCTATGAGAACTTTATCTTTTGAAAGATTATAGCAGCATTAAATAGAAAACACTTGCTTATTCTGTTCACATTAATTTTATTATCACTTTAATGATTAAAGATATTTAATTGGTGTCAAGAGAAATTTCAACCCAGATTGTCTTTCTGAACCAAAAATTGCTACATGGCTTCTTTACGAATCCAATATTTGTTAATCTATTTATGCAGTTATGGAATCTGTGCATTACATATCATTTGTATGAGATATTAATGGCAATTTTTGAAAGTGAATTGAAGTTTTTGGTGATGTAAAGATGTGGCTCAACAAACACTTTGAAACCAAATTAAAGAAAATGAAAAGAAAGAAAATAGGTTGTGTTTTAGAACTGTATACTGTTTTATCAATGTCCACAAGAACAAGAACTGGAATTCAAATGATTTTCTGTGCTGGTCTTTTTTATGACCAGCAACTATAAGCATGTGTATATAACTGGATGAATAGTGTTCATATCAACATCAGTTGGCATGATATTTTTTATTTCTTTGTTCTTTAGTTCATAGAATCATTGAAAATTCAGCTGTTTGTTCATCATATTTTTCTCTTGCTCATTTGTTTTTTCTTTGGCTAAAGATGCAATAATTTCAATTTGTCTTTTTCCATTATTTTCAAGCAAGTTAAAACCAAGTCCTTTAGCAGATATCAGTAGCATTATTCACTGAACATCATTTTTTATCATGGGATGATAGGCATAACGTGTTGCACCAGGACTGCTAGTGTGAGAAATGTAAGTTTCATATAAATGAGAAGTTCGTTCTTGAGAGTCTGCAAAGGAAAAAAAAAGAGCGTGAAATTTTTAAAGAATAATGCATGAATAATATATTGTTTATGTTCATTTAATTAAACTTCAATATTATAATTTAAACAGAAACTATTGGAGGGAAAAGTTCTTTATGATTGGTGAAACTCAAAAGGAATTCATTATTTTGATTGTTAGAACCTGCAAAACTGTTACTACACAATGCCACAATGAGCAATTAGCTTACATAAATGATACATTTGAACATCATTATGGCCATCATGTATCAATTATTGTTATTGAAAGTGGACACAATAACCTAAGTTCAAATTCTGAGCAAGATAATCAGAATCTGTAAATGCACCAGTGAAGAATAGACATACAACAGGTAAATGTAGATGTGTACAAGCACTGTGTGTCAAGTGTCATATTGCAAAATTCCACCAATGATAGAATGACCATTTGTTACAAGGTAAAGCATTGGAAATATGACTAAACAAGGACGCTTGAATTTCACATACCCTTGGGAAATGTATGCATCTAACTATTCTCTCTCCATTTATGGGTAAATAGTAGGGCAGACTGGGATCTTACACTTGGTGTGGAAACCAGTCTAAGCAAAGGAAAACTCTTTATTCAAACCTGTTAATTTCCACTTAAAAATGACATTGTGCTGCATCCTACTCGTAGTAGAGAGGTTGGGTAAATATCTACATTTAAGTCATTTTTCTCTGAGCAAATAGTTGATCAATGAGTTTGTTGCCCCAAAATAATTGCTTTCTTACTTACTTTGAGATGAGAAATTCTTCCATATTATTCAGATGTGTCACCTTCAGACTATTGCTTATTTTGCTGATATACAGTTTCAACAAATAATATTTAAATATTGATTATTTCTTAGAAAATCTAAAACTATATTTGTTCTTTTATGATGGAATATACCATTTACCTGAAAGGTGATAGAAATTCAAGAAAAATATCTCGATTGAATAATGATGCTATGAATCTATATCAATAAACTATTTAGTTAAAAAAATAATGGAAACTTTTGTATTCACCTAAAATGTGGGTGTGTGTGTTTATATAGAATAATAAATGTCTTAAAAAATTGGTAATAATACCTACCTTGAAATTTTTTTTCAGCAGCTTCTGCATAACTTCTTTCTCGTTCCAGTTCCTGATTATGACAGTCTGATTCAAGTAAAAAAAATATTTATAATTAAACAGACTTAAGATTAATATCAACAATTGAGAATTTTTCAAATTTTCAAATTTTTATTTTTTTCAACATTTATTCAGTGGTAAAATTCTAATACGCAATACCATTTTATTTTTTGTTTTTAAAATCAAAGCAGCAGTCGCTATTAAAATTCATGAAATATGAATAAATAAAAAATATTGTCTATTGTATTTTTTCTATTTCTTTTCATATATATTTTGCTAACTTTTAAAAAAAAAAATCTTTAAAACAAGATTAATGAAGGCAATTATTGATCTTCCATCATTTGGATACTAAAAAAGTATTTCTTGTTTACTTATCAAACAAAAAATCATTATGTAAATTTTTCATTTGTCTACAAAATTTATTGGAAGAATTTATATTCTTAAAGATGTCTTCATATTAGAATTTTTTCATTTAGTTTATTAAAAACTGTTTAATATCATGTGACATATTGTGATCTTGTGTGATCACCAATGTAATTCTAATTCATTTCAAAATCAATTTGTTATTCCTATTAAAAGGATTTTCCATTTATATTCTATTCATTGATAATTCTATTAAGTCCCATTTTATTTACAGACAAGTTATATCTTTTTAAAAACAAATTTTAATTGCTAAAATGCTGTTTTATTTTTCTATTAATTTTTTTACTATTTTTATCTTCAACTTTCTTTTTGTTACAATGAAAACAAACCAAAAAGAATGTAAAAATATTTTTGTTTTCTTGCTGAAACAAACTATAAATATAGATCAATGTATGAATACATGGTAATCCATGTATTTACCCATTAATCTATATTAATATCTTTCACTTTTGGTATAACATTTGTATTACTTTGGTCAATTTTAATGATGTACTTTTTAATTAAAGTTTCTTTTAAATAATATTTCTCTTACCATTTGTATTGATCATATTGTCATTTGGAGGAGTTGACATGTGCTCACTAGCAATCATACTGCTGCCACCTCTTTGTTCAATAATTTCCATTTGGTCTTGGATTTTCCTTCGAGCTTTCTTCTCTTTTTTCAATCGTTTCTGAAGCATTACTACAAATAAAATATCATTTAAAAATTTATTTTTTGAGACAATATATAATTAGTTGATTGATTGATATTAACAATTCCCAATTGGTTATAAAGATGAAAAAAGAATGATAGAGAAAATAATGTTAGCAAACTGCATAACATTATTTTGATGATAATGATTGTAACTAATTCTAGATTTTTAAATGAAGATTAGATAATTCAATGTAATGTACAACATTAACAATGTTAAAAATGTTTGGTAGAAATTAGTTAAATAAAAAGGGTTGCAGTTATCTTTTATCCTGTTTAATGGAATTTAAATTCTGGTATAATATAAGAAAATTAAGAAGTAATAATGAATTTAAGAATTTAAAAATCCACTTTAAATCTTTATTTTTTGAACATGTGATTAAACAATGTTAAAAGTACGAATTCATAATTAGGGGTGAAACATTTTTGTATCAGCATTGCTCTATATTCAACAGGAATGATAGATAATTTTAACAATACTGTGTTAACAATTGTATAAAATCACTGCTTTTACATTAAATATAAAGCGTTAATAATTAAATACAAACTGCTTGCAATTTTCTAAAATATTAAATAAAAATAATGTATTAATCTATAATCATCTGTTAAAGCTGAAAATTAAAAAAAGATAACAATCATAAATCTATCCTCAGGGAACCTCCTGTGTTGTATATGACTAACTAGCTAGAGTTTGCATACCATTATTAGTGAGTTTGATTCTCTCTGGGTGCCCTATATTTCTAAGCCAAGTTTGATAAATGACAACCATAAATCTGTTTCCTTTAAGCAATATTCAAAACTTAGTAGATTGTTTCAAAGAAATTTGGTTAAAAGTAAATGAATATCATATGAAATAGGTAAATTCTTTTATACAATCAACAGTTTGTTCCTGTTATTTGATAAACTATATTATAAGAGGCTGAAAGGAACAACAACTCAAGGTTCATAGAAATGGATATGTTTATAACTTGTAATCTGAAGACCTAGTAAACAATACTGATTGTTATGTTCATATGCTTTATTCACAAATATGCACCATGTGGTATTTATTTAATAATCTCAAGACAAGGTATGTTGCTCATCTCTCTTCTATTTTTTGTATTGCAGGGACACTGACATTATATACACATTATCTTTATATCCACCAGAAAATCTAAAAAAAGATCAAATATAAAAAATTTGGAATCCTTTTCACATAAGAACAAATGAAAAATAAATTCAAAAGAAGAAACAGAAAAATATTGGCAGATATATCAAGTACCTCCAGGCAAAAAAGAACTCTCATTAAATAACTCTGTACTTTAACATTAATAGAAAAGAAGAAGACCTATTTATCTATATCACCTTGAAGAAGACCTATTTATCTATATCACCTTATGAAATATTTACGCAAACACTGAACTATAAGAAATAAGAAACAACATAGAAACAGTAAAAATTAACAAGTTGATACACAAAAACAAATTCAAACAAAATTATGGAAATGTTTCTCACCTCGTGTCCGTTGTTCATCCATTAACTGTTTCTCCATATTTTCTCTTAATTCTCGTTCCCTTAATAAATCCATTTTTAATTCAGCTACAAAGATAATAACAAAAAATTCATGTTAATGTGGTGAAATAAATGCTTTTAGCATAGAATGTATAGCAAACACTGTAAGGAAAATAGCAAAACTGAAAATGAAATTTAAGTTCTGACAAGAAAATCCATTTTATTCTTTGATTAATAAAAGTTTTTGAAAAAAATAATAATTAAAACATCAACTGTACATTGAATTTTTTTTTAAAGAATAATATATTATTCATTTTAGAAGGAAGTGGAAATATGTTTTAATACATTTCCTAATTTTCTGTTTAATTGATTAAAAAAAAAATTATGGATATATTTCTGCTATAATATCAACCTTATTTGTTAAAGAAAAAGAATATTTTTTTCTTAGAATTGAATCGATTTGTATTAAAAAAGGGAAATTAATCAGAATAAATCATGAAGAATATTTGAAGAAATAAAAGTTGGTGTTTTATATTTTTTAGTTAAAAATTACTTGTCACTTCAAAATAAAGATTTTTTTCTAGAATGAAATGAAATAAACCTATTACTAAAATACATCTTCTGAAAGAAGTTTCTTCTGTTGAATGTAAAAGCAAAATTTGATTATTTTCAAATCACCCTAAGTAATTTAGTCAGTTTGTTATATAAATCACCAAAAATGATCAAAATTGTTTGTAGAGAAAAAGACTATGGAGAGTTTGTACAATTCCTTAATTCTTATATATATTCCCTTGTGATGAGACAAGAAAAGTTGAATAAAACATAAAAAGCTGTTCCTTATGTCACATTCAATAAAACTTGTTTGCATGGATATGTACACACACACACACACACACACACACACACACACACACACACACACACAACATATATATATATATATATATATATATATATATATATATATATATATGTTTAATTATTGGTATAGAGAAAGAGAAATATTCAACTTATGTAAATGTAAAACTAAATGAATTTCACTTTTCATACAAATGATATTCAATTACGAGTTTCTTGTGATGTGTGTTTCCTTGTGCTGATTTGTGAATTACTTATTGAGTCCATTTACAGCAATCTATTAAATTTGTGATATTGAATGTGAATAAGAGTTACATGAGATAAATATTGCTTGGTTCAGTAAGACTCCTATAAACTAACTTAAAATCTGTAAGAGCCAATAAATGTCAGATTGTGTCCCTTGTATTGTGTACAGGTCACAGACTGTAGTGCGTTTAGATATTACTATAAGACAAAATCTACCCTGAGTGGTTCCACTCAACAGACTGTGTCTTGAATAGAAATTACCATCATGATATTACCATAAATATGAAATTCTCTCCTCATTAGATTGATGTTATGAAAAGGGTATCTACAAAATTGATATGTTTCAGTTTAAGGGTTAAGAGTCAAGGAGAATTTGGTAATATTTCATTGGGGAATATTTATCAATATGAAAGCCGCAACATGAAATATTGGATGGGTATCTATGGAAAGAGTGCTGGACAACCAGAATCGAAGTGCTGTAGTAAAGCTATAATGAAGTGTCACAAGTGCCAATCGCTGAAATGGATTATAGCATTTCAGACACTTTTATGGACACTACATTATAGTATTGATCTCTTCATAGTTATTATCCACTTACTGCTGCCTCTGAAAGTGAATAGTTGCAAGATTTAGATTGGATAACTGTTCACTGCTAAACACACATTCTGCCAACTCTCCACAATTATTACAGAGATGGCTACATTGGCAGACATAGCAGTTGAACAAAAGCAGGTTTGGCAGCTGAACAGCCATACTGTAGAGGTGATAGGCCAAAACCATGCTCATTTTTCAAAACGAGAAATAATTCCCTGGCTACATGAAGAGACAGGAAACAGAAATACGAAAGCTTTCTTCTTCATTTTTTTCCTTATCGTGTCCTTTTCCTTTTGCCCTCCTACCCCATGAAAACCTAATCATAACACCCATTCCTTTTTTTTCTCCTTTTCACTTGACCATCTTTTTCTAACATCTTTTTTTTTATATAAATCTTCTTTCATTTCTTTTCTTTTTCATTTGAATTCTCATTACCTGTCTGTCCATCTTTTTCTGTTAGAATCTATTTTAGTTTCCCTTGCCCATTTTATTTGACAGACTAAGCTGGTCAACCAGCAATGTTTTACTTGATGGGAATGGCGGATAAGATGGGATAGGTTGGGATCAAATCCGATATTTTATGACTTCTACAAGGCCCTTCGTGTAAATACTAGATGTTCATTTGAGTTGATAGCCTATTTTCATGCTTGACTAGTCTGGCTAAATGTTGTAACTTGCTGCCAGTCCTGCCCCCCTACGATACCAATCTATAGCCAACATGATATTAGTTTTGAGATGGAGAGAAGGATTCTAACTTGAGTATTTATTGCTTCCATTAAAGTATGGCATCCCATCAGGCAAACAGAGCCCGCATTCAATTGGTCACCTGAGCCATAATTAAGATATTTACGTGCTCATGTCACCTTGGTGACACAAGCCTTGGATAATACAACAGCAGCAAAGAAACTTTACAGAAGAAAAAAGTAATTAAAACTGATGCAGATGACAAGCTTAGTTATGAAGCGGCATCAGCAAGCCATAAACGTAGACCCTCATTCAGAGATTTGATGAAGTTTTCATAGCTACGTTGGAAATTTTCATTTGAGAAAATTGGTCCCAAGACCAATATGAAAGAACTTTTATCACCGAATTGTTGATTTGTTAGCAATGAAACTGGAGAGGGTTTTAGAGGATTCAAATAAGGATATTAAGAGTATGTATAAGAATATTTGACAGTTGGACATCACTCAAATGATCATGAAAGATGGTCATTGACAGGAGAAAAGATGACTAGTCAGCATCAGCTATAATGAAACAAATTTCAATTAATGTTGACGACACAATAACAACAAGTCTCTGCTTGACAAATATCCTTGTTAATCATGTCTGCCAACATTTTATAACTTGCAAAATTTATGGTCAAGAAAAGAGCAAAAATATTATGTTAGTCAGTTGTTTTACTAAAGGCAATGACTGGTCAGCTTTCATATATTATTGTACAAGTATGTTTGTTGCAAGTATATAGCTATTTGCAACCTTCCATTATATTCCATCAAAATTTTTGAGTTAGTCATTTCATAAAAAATACAATTCTAACACTGATAACTACATTCTATTCAATGACATAAAGAATGAATATACAATATCTTTCTTTTCTAGTCAAATTATTTTACAGCTCAAATAACATTAAACAATTTAAGTAAGAATATATAATAGAATTATTCCTTAACAAGTTGATGGTTACTCTATACAACATTTGCACATTTGCATTTAAGTAAATATATAAATATAAAGGAATATATATTTTTTTAAATCATTTGTTTTAAAATAATCATATTTAACTGACTATTTTGATCAAATATACCAAAAGGAAATCAACAAAAGATAAAAAGGAAATAAGCTCAATAAAATATTCAGTATCAAAATAAAAAAAATTAGTCACTAAAGATTTATTGTCAGAGTTTAACCACAGCTACAATAAAACTCTTCTTAACCACATGTACAGTATAATATTACTATATCAAAGTAGAAGAAGCTATAGATCAAATATTCTGGTCGATAATAATCATATAATATTTTTGCAAAGAACTGTCAAATATTGATTTTAAATGAATCATGGACTGATGAGTGTGAAAATAACATTGAAAAATTATCAACATAAATTTTGTAATATAAATATTTTTGCTCCTAATTATCATTAATATTTGATAAGAATTTCTTTTATTTCTTTTTTTATTACAATTTTCTGACTGGAAATCAAATTCTTGTCTCTCTGCCAATATAACAAAGTTATTAAAATTTATTACCACTATTTTCTATTAAAAGCAATTTGAAGTTTAATCTTCCCTTGATTTTATGAATAAAAACTGAACATTTACCTTAATTTATAAAATATGTGTTAAAGAAATTTATAGTTGATGTGCAATGGACAGCTTATTTTTTGTTTCTATCTTTAATCAATATCTATCGGTTGCATTTAGATTTTATTCTAATTGTAAGAATACTTTCCATTAGGATATACACCTTTTAGAAAACTGTTCACCATCCTATTAATTAAGAATTTAAATATTCGTATACAGTAGCAGAGACCCATTTATTAACACATATCTAAATCCATTGATTCCAACAATGGTATGAATAAAAATATTGATTGCTATTAAATTGATATATATCAATGAAAATGTTCTGCTAGATAAGAAATGAAACAACTGCTGATTGAGCGGAACAAATTGTTTGATCTGTGTACACCAGATATTTCCATTTACAAACAAATTGCTGGTTAGTAGAGAAGGTTATTTGAACAATGGCTCACTAATCACAAACATGACAAGGCAAACATAGACATCAGTGATATTGTCCTATTGCAAGCGGAGATAATACTTTTATCACACACTGGTGTTGTTAGCACTGTTTGTTCAATATAAATGATTTGTTTGAATCAAAGTTGTCCTCATTTTGATGATTATTTTCAGATTGTCTACATTGAGGTGGTGCTTTTTTTCATGACATTTCAATGATTCATAATTTGCCTCTTCTTTCTCTGATTAATTCAGTATAAGTGACAAACGAAAAAAAAAAAAAAAATTTGTTGAAGGTGAAAATTGATTGAAGTGTTTTTGTTTCATGATGCTTTGATCTAAAAAAAAATAGAAAATGACTAAAACTGATATATATCACATATCAAGTAAAAATATCCTTTTTGACAAGATATACTTGAATAATGAACAAGAGGTGAATACCAAGGAGTTCTCTATTATGAACAGAAAAATAGTCTTTCATTAAAGAAATTTCTTACCACTCCTTTTTCTTTTCTTCGGATTTCATATTTACTTTATATCAAACTGCTTATTTTAATTTGATTAAAGTAAAAAAGTAATTAAAGGTCATTTTTAATAATTATAAAAATCATATTTAATCTTTATAATTACTATAAATCTTCTGTAAAATCAAAATATTTGACTACAAGATTCTATACGACTTTATCATTGCCAGAAATGTGCTGCTGTTTTTTTAAAAGAGATCATAAAAACTAATTATTCATTAACATTTGACTTAGATTTTTATTTATTTTTATTAATCCCTCAGATAATTTATCATCTCATAAATTGTAGAGACAGAATTAAAAGGTAAAATATCTCATTGTAAATAATTTTAAGAATTTTAACTAATTTTACAATGTACAAAACATTTAACCTTTCAGAATTCGTTTTTTATTCATTTAATTTTTTTTTTTCAATCTCAATTTTCTAAAAGGTAGTTCAAATAAATGAGTGTGCAGATAGCAGGTGCTTTGAGATAGAATAAGTTATTTGACAAAATTTGCACATTTAAGGAGCGCAGTCAATTGATAACATATTGGCATGGGGATTGGCAGATGTTACCACTACCCTCACTTTGACTAGGGCATCAACTTATGTACACTTGATTTCATTGTTTAATTTTTTCTTGGGGGGGGAAATTCATTTGAAGGAGGAGGAGGAGGAGGGGAGTTTTCACTATTCCCCCTTTGTTCATCTTTAAAACATATATTCTTCAACAAACGAGACCTGATTAGAGTGGCTTTTTATTATGTTGACTTCCATACTTGTTTTTCGGGTAAAACTCTACAGAAGAAGAGTCAATAAATGTTTTTCATTGTCTAAATGCTTTGTTACTATTTGTATATCATATTGATTAATATGTGAAAATATTAGTCTACACTTAGGAGGAAAGATACAAAACATGGACTGTGTTCTTTGATCTGCGCTAGCTGAACACTGGGTGTGATTAGGCAAAGATCATTTAAGAGATGATTTCATAAAAGGAGCAATAATGTTTGAGGATGAATGAAGCACTTTCTTCTGTTCAATAGGCAATGAGTCATTAATGGGATCGGTGGAAGAGGTGTTTGATAACCATGCATGGATGAGAGGATAAAGTAGAATTAAAGGATTGACGTTAGTAGGATGAGGGGGGAATGATGATGATAATAGAAATGAAGAACAAATGAGAATTCACTTGCATCAATGATGTTATATTCATTCACTCAGCAAAACATGAGTTCTAATAGATTTATGGTCACTATCACATGGAGATTGATCAATTTGGTTTTCTCTTCAAACTTATATACCATATTCAAATCATACAACACCATGTGTTGCACATCATTTGCTCCTGTTTATTGAGCTAATTTATTAATTCTATTTTCTCTACATAAAGACATTGTCCAATTTCCATGAATTTACGGTTTTTAATATGTGTATAATTCTTTGTGTCAACATTATCTTTTCATAAAAGAATAAGAACAGTATCTTATTTCATTTAATAATTCATTTAATAGATTAATAGATTTTTATCAAAATTATCTACCCCCCCCTCACTAAAGGTGTGAGTCAAGAAGTGAAGCATGAATAAAATGCTATGCTTTAATCTATGTACAAAAGATGTTCCAGAACATCCATAAGAAATGTGAGTTTTTGAAAAAAAACTCATCCTAAAATGATAACAATAACTAAATATGATAAATAATTTGTGTATCTTAAAGGTTTTCCTTTCAATATTAATTTGTTTTCTCATCATCTCACTTTACTTAGCCAATTGTTTTCATGGCTAAAGTTTTACTGAGAACATTGCATGTCTTTGTTAGATGTTTACATAAGAAAGGCTTTAAATAGCCACAGGGTTGGGAAATTGTTCAAAATGTAATGATAACCAATATTGTTTGCATTGCATTAATACATGACAGCCATTTGATGGCAACAGTGACAGTTGGAACAAAAGTTTGTTTTCAATGTAAAAAGGTTTTGTGACAGCAAAATATTGCATCAAGTAATTATATTACCAGGAATATTTTTCTTGTCTTGTCACTCTGAGAACGATAGTGACATAATATTAGAATAAAGATCTTCATAAAGAAAACAGCTGTTATAATTTATTAATTCTTTGTCGGAAGACAAATGAGTTTTTTTTAATTTTTAGGAATTAAAGCAGGAGAATCTACAACATAATCTCTGAGTAAAAATTAAAACTGATCCAACTTTATGGCCCGTTTGATAATTTCTCATTATCCTTATCAAAATAATGTATTTAGTTTTAATGGCATGTCAGCCTATCTAGGGATATTTTATTACTAGAGTTAGGGAATTGCATTTAATGTATGTTCATATTTACAATTTTTATGTAATTTTCTTAAGAGGTTTTCTTAAGAGGTTTTTTTTATGTAATTTTCTTAAGAGGTTTTTTGGTACACAATTCTATCAAATACAAATAAATTTTAAACAAATCTTTTTGACCCATAGATGGGGCTCAAACGAATACAACCATTCTAGGTCAGAGTGGTGGTACCCTAACAGCAACTACCACTCTAAGTCAGAGTGAACCTAGAAATAATGGCAATGAAGGGATACTCCACACCCTGATCTCCAGAACTGGAGCCTGACAATCAGATAGAATTCAGTGTCCTACCCAGAACATCCCTTTTTGAGAGGATCTTACCCCTTTGCAGTGGATACAGTCAGTGTATTCAAAGCCCTACCAATAGGGCTAGATACAATCTCTTTGGGATAATCTTGAGAATACATGGAAATATTCAGTTCCCTATTTGGTATATTTGAAAATTCTTTATTCAAATTAAAGATTAAATTCAATAAAACTAATAATTTTTTTAATTTTGTTGAAGTTGATTATATGTTAGTAGATCAATATAAAATGAAATTTAATTTCTATGAGAAGAATATTATGTGTAGTGAGTCATTAGGAATTATAATTAGTAAAGCCAATTTCAATTAAAAACATAAACCTTCATTGCCATTACTTCCAGGTCCACTCTGACCCAAAATGTTAGTACCTGTTAAGATCCCAGCTATAGATCTGTTTAAAAATTATTCATTATTAGATGAAACAATGTGCCAAAAAATTCTTTAAGAAACAATTATACAAAAAATACAAATGTGAATGTTCTAGTAATAAAATAATCCTAGACAGGTTGAAATGCTGTTAAAAGCAATCAATCAATAAATAGTAAAAATAAAACACACAAAACAGATAAAGTTTAAAATAAAAGTTAAATTACACTTTTAATAACTGAATTGTATTATTTAGGTGTAAACTATTAACAATACCTTTTTTCTTTTTAATCAATTTGAATTATTTCTCATCTTATTTTAAAATTCTGTAGGTTTTTCTCATAAGATGATTAATATTATGATTTCCTTTTGAGTCAGTACTGTCTCATCTTAGAAAGATGAGTTTTCAACAAAAATTATTCTTACAAAATATTTTTACTTATCAAATCATGAATTAAATGTTCAGTGATCTGAGTTGTATATGAATTTCTACAAAACCTGATTTTATCACTAATAAATAAATGAATTCCATTGAACCCAGGTGAATGTTAGATTGAAAAGTTGGTGACAAACATTTTCAACAGGGTTTTCAAATTTTGTTTTTTGGTAAAGAAGAATATTGCATTATATAATTGCCTATTTATTTGGTAAAATGTATCATTCTGTTTTTGAATTATGGCAAAATAAATGTTTATGAGTGAAAAAGAAATATGAATTAACCCATCTTATTGATATTAATAATGGTTACTGATGCTTATGTCTTCTAAGTTCATTGCAGTTTATTAAAATATAATATAAAGATATTTTAAAATGATAAAGATCATATATGCAGTAATTCAGAAGTATTTAAACTTTTCTTTCAGTTTGACATGGTATTTATTTTTTTTAAATTCAGCATAAATAAGGAGTTTTTTTTTATAAACATTAATATCAAATAGACCATAGAGAATTTATTTCATAGCTTATACGTATATTTACTAATCAACTGTGAAGAGCTGTTCTATTCTTCTGCTTTTGTTTATTCTTTACTATAATCTGAAACACCACCACTACCACTACCACATTAAGTATACAGAATTTCTTGTGAATAGATTTTAAAGAATCAATTTCAAGAACAAAAGCAATTGCAGGATGAAAAAATAAATAATAACTCTGGTAATATATTTGTTCTTCATTTGATTTATATAATTTCAACTGTAGTAAATAAATAATCTGGTTGGTACATTTGTAAACCTCCTACAATAAATGAAAATAGCTACAGATTAGAAAATGCCATTATTATGTAATTCCCATATGAAGTAAATTTACAAAAATCTATAAGACTGTTTTTATTTTCAAACTGTATCACAGAAGACTGAATATTATATCCAGAAAAAATTCATTGTTCTTTTCATTTCTTTTAGAATGATAAACATAGAAAAGAAAAAAAAAAGAAAAGCTTATGAGCAAAAATATAAGAAAATATTTTTTTTCTTTTTACTCTTTCCCCATCTTTCATTACTGACCCCCTCCTCCTTCTCCCCCCTCCTCCCATTTTTCCTTTTCTCCTTCCTTTCTTGAAAGTTGAGTTATATGAAATATCAGCAAACTGAGATAATTTGAATTTATTGATTAGAAACTGGCAGAAGGTGTTTTTTGGTTAATATCTTTCCTTTCTTATTTCTGTTACCTGAAGCCAAACATTTGGAAATTAAGCATAATTAGATTTCTTTCTAAATCTGTTTAAATACTTGCCAGCCAATGCATTATACAACAGTCAAATTTAGATGAAAATATAATTACTCTACATAGTTTGGTTTCAAAATCACATTTAAATTAGTTTATTTACATTGAATTTACTCAAGACAAAATATTATTAAATTATCATTTGTTGTAATAAGACTGTTGGTCACAAAAAGAAAATGAAAAGTATAAAGTAAAACATTATTTCAAAAGAAACATTCTGAATACACATTTTCAAAATTCATTTGAAAGTAATATTGAAATTATAATAAACTCATGAATGATTAGCTCTTATTTAGAAAACAAACATATTTTTGCAGTAAATGAAATAAAAAATTTCTTTAAAAAAATCAAATTTTTAATAGATTTATTAGATGAATCAGACAAAAATGTTTACAACATAAGAGACAAGAATTATCTTCATAATATATTATCAATATCAAGTGTTGCTATAAATTAACTTATTTGATATAATTTGAACAATATATACACATATATGTGCTTACATGTGCGCAGGCATACATATATGCATATACACCCATGCATACACAAAAATATATACCCATGTGCTCCTGTGAATAGATATAAAGTTTTATAAACAATAAATGCTAAATTGAAACCTTTAAAATATCTGATTAAAATGGACAAATTCAATAAATTAAGTAGAATATACCAATAGAGAAATATTTACAGTTACCAACACAATTGAGGCCAATTTTTTTAACACAATACTTAGACATCATTTGGAGATAAATATTGCTGTGATGAGTGGAGGGAGAAAAAATATGTTTTATGTGCAAAAGAAAGATTTCAACGATATAATTGATTTAAATAGCAGTAAAAATTTTCTGAGTAGAACACAAAATCGGCCTCAATAGTGTTCTAAACTGTAAATAAAAATATAAATGAATTTGTTGAACAGAAGCAGAAGATGTTTGATTTAGTTATTCTTTTTCTATAATATTTGGCCAAAATTATTTCCCATTAAAGATGAATTTTTAATTTGAATAAGTTTTTATCATTTCAGTTTGACAACTCAACTTGTCAACTTTTAATTCATCCCAAAATCTAAAGTGACAAGAAAACATTTCTCTTTTTTGCGCCAACTGCTCTAGCTTCTTCTCTTTCTTTAATGAAAACTAACTGATTCATTTTGCAACAAAAACCCTGTCAATTGTGTTTTTACCATTTTCTTGTTTTGTAACAACATGATTAGTTTCCTTCCAAATGTTTTTTCTTCTATTTTATTTGTATTTCTATTTGCTTTTTGATATTTCTAGTTCTTATGACTTGATTCTTCTTTGATAGTGATTTTTTTAAAACTTGCAACAAAGACATTGATTCAGTTTAATTATATACAACCACGGACACTGGTTTCTTCATTTACATTTTTACTTGTATCTTTTGCTTCTCCCCCACCCATTTAAAGAAATTTTCACTTCAGCTAGATTAGTTGTCAGTAGCTAGCCATCATCTACTCCAATTGTCTGATTCTTCTGTCAGCTTTCTATGTGCTGACAACTTCTAATTGACAGTTGGCTAAACACACAGGGTAAAGTGAGAGCCTTGCTGATACTCTCTGTCAAAGGGTAATTTCCTTAAGGGAATAATGTTTTTAAATATGCTTCTTGATGGAAAGAACTGCCATCCACAGTCTTACACAATCTCTAATAGTTTGATAACTCTTAAAATGGTTACTCTTTTGGAGAACACATTTCAAACCAACTCAATGAACAAGGAAGTTACACACATTTACACACTTTACTTTCACCTCACAACACAAAATACTTGTTTTTCTTTTCTTTTTTTTTCTTTTTTTTAACTATTTATCAAACTAAAAGTAAATATGCTACGTTATTTACATAAAGAAAAATAAAATAAATACATAATGACATAAAAATAATAATAAACAAACCAAATGAGAAAGTTATAGCAAAGTATCTTTTTGATACAGATTATTAATTATGAGGAATAACACTAATATATGTTGAAATGAATTATTACATTTTTGAAACAGATTATTAATTATGAGGAATAATACTAATATATGTTGAAATTAATTATTACATTTTTGAAAGAGATTATTAATTATGAGGAATAATACTAATATATGTTGAAATGAATTATTACATTTTTGAAACAGATTATTAATTATGAGGAATAATACTAATATATGTTGAAATGAATTATTATACGCACATACTTATTTATGTGTACACACATTCATGTAACTAAAACAAAGTTAATGAATTATGCATCGATTATCATAATCAAATATTGTTTACTTTCTATCGCTCAACTTCAAGTTCTGAAATTACTATCATCAGAGAAATAATACATTAAAAAATGATGAATAAATGCTAGATCCCATTCTCTGTTATTCTTTTAAAGTATTGTAAGCTGGATTAAGCTTTCATTTTGTAATTATTATTTTCATTCTGCTTAATTAGCATTTGAAAATGCTCTATGTGTGTTATCTGTGAATATCTTTTTACTTTTTGTAAATCACATTTATGATGTGTAATAGGAATAGTAAATAAAATATGTAAATAAGATATGTGAACATTATGTAAATAACTATATAACAACAAACATTTCATTTGTAAAATGTCTACAATAAAGGATAAATTAAAAAAAGGATAGTAAAAACATCAAGACTCAAATCTTTTTTAGTATCTGGTTGTCCTTTATTTAAATGAATACAGACAATAAAAGACACTAGGGGATTTGTAGTAGGATGAATAAGTTAAAATTATGCCTTTTTTATGTTATGTGCACTTACAAAAATTAACCAGACTTGTACCCCTCATATTCTATGTTTGAATCCTGTATTACAAATTGCCTTATCTATGAACATATAAAAAAATCAAAACATATCATTTGATTACAGTTAGATAACTATATTCTTCCTTCTCTTGTTTGAAGTTAATTCTTTTGCTAATCAGGTTTGATCCATCATGTTAGCTTAATGACCATGTGAGATAAAAGTGCTTTGAGTATTCTTATAAAAAACAAATAATATAAAGGAAAAACTATTAAAAATGAAAAATAAATGTTTAACTGGAGAAATTCAGACAATTTTAGACTATTTGTTTACTTTAATTGCAAGCTTTTATGACATTTTCTAAACTTGGCTTAGTATAACACAAAATTCTGTTGTTTACCATTATTAAAAGAAATTATCAAATGAGTTTGGCAAACTTTAATGTGCATTATTATGGCATTAACACTTTGAGTGAGTCTGTTCATTATATTCATTAGAATTAATATAAAACAATAGCTAATTAAATATCAAATAATTAACTGAGAATAGAGAATGATAATTAAGAATAAGATAAGATTGGTCTATAAAAAAAGGAGGAAAAGAAAAAGTGAATTTGTAGCCAATAATAAAGTGGAAATGGTGAGGAAGATCACATCATAACAAAATATATTAGAGTTATTATAAATTTAGTGGCTAATGTCATTGAATAAGGACCACAAAAAGCATTTTCTATATTGGAACAACAAATTTTATCCAGTACTATGTTTTCCTTACTGTTAACTTAAAAAAAATATATTTATTTCTTAGTGTTGAAATTAAGACTTTTTAAATTTTTCTCTTTTATCTATGTGTGGTCATTTATCTTGTGTAGCCATTTTTGACATCTATCTCAGCTGGTTTACATTAAGAAATATAATACTGTTTTAGAAATGTATAAACATAGATATTTTTCTTATATCTTTGTGATTGGCTATAAATTTGCTGAGACAAGGCTTCAAATTTGAATTTTTCTTCTATTATCATTCATAAAAGAAAAAAATATGGAACTAATAATTATTGTTATTGAATTTTTTTCAAAAGGGGAATGATCATTTGTTGGTTAATTTTATTTCATAATTACCTAAAAATGGAATAAAAAATCTAGGAAATTAAAAGAAGTAGAAGAGATCTGTTATATTGATTATATAAAATCAAATCTCCTTTTCTCTTCATTTTATTATGACAGTCTCATACTAAATCTATTTTCTCAATGGAGTAACTGACCATGTTAATATTAAAAATGAATAACATTTGAATATATCTTTTTTGTAAATGTTACCAATGTAACAATGTTTATTCCCAGATTTGTAACTTTGTTTATTGAACATATATATTTTTGCTTCATAATGTGTGTCAATGAGGAATCAATGAATATAAACAATATTCTAAAGTGGCATGTTAGTAACACATGTCAATCTAACAGTGGTAATGTTGATGAAGCTGATAATTTTATCAACTGGTATTTTTAGTGCAGAGAGAAAGCATATTTCAACAAATCTATTGTGGAGTATTTCCTATGATAAATAAATTACTTTTTAGACATTTCATAAAAATTAATCTGTCTTTCAGTTTATAATTTCTCATCCTTGCCAGAAAAATGGAAAAAGAAAGAATGTATTTACCCAACCTCTCCAATAAAGGTTAGATGTGACACAGGGTCAATTTTTAAGCACAGTAAAGTTAGTTCGAATTCAGAGTTTTCTTTTTCCTAATTGACTGTTTGCCTAACCAAGATAAAAGAAACCCATTTTGCACTACTATTTACCCATAGTTAGGTAGGGGTGAACAGATAAATTTATTGCTAAGAAAAACAAAACTCAAAAGAGAAACTGAATCACTTATGATAGCAGCACAAAATAATGCCATAAGGACAAATTATATCAAAGCAAAGATAGATAAGATGCAAGAGAATAGCAAATTTAGGATGTGTGAAGACAGACAAAACTGTTAATCAGATAATAATCAAATACAGCAAAATAGCACAAAGGGAGTACAAAACTAGGTGGGAAAGGTGATCCACAGGGTATTATACAAGAAATTGAATTTTGACCATACTCCCAAATGGTATATGCACAACCAGAATCCACCTTAGAGAATGAGATTCTTAAAGTTCTCTGGCATTTTGAGATACAAACAGATCACCTAATTCTGGTCAGAACACCAGATCTAGTATTAATAAACAAAGAAGAAATAACTTATTAACTACAGGATTTCACTGGGTGGAAAACAGTAAAAATGAAAGGAACTGAAAAAACTGTGAAACATGAGGGTAAAGGTGATACCAATTGTAATTGGTGCCCTTGAAACAGTCCCCAAAGCTTTGGAAAAAAGACTGGAGGAATTGAAAATTTAAGGACAACAGCATTGTTAAGATCAGCTAGAATACTCAGAAGAGTCCTGGAGATCTGAGGAGACTTACTGTCACTCACACTCCAATGAAGGACCACCAGCTATGTTTTGAAATTTTATATGCATTTCATCTTTGAAAAATATACCCATACAATTATTTGATATATCTAACAAACAATTTCTTAATATACTGGCATGCTATCATATGTTCTTAAAATTCTAGTCTCTGAATAATCATTACATTCTTTTCATAATTTAATTAGTTTTGCTGTGAATGGGTAACCCCTCCCCCAAAAAACAATAAAATCAAATCATCAAAGAGACCAAATAGTCCCTGAAGCAGAAGTAGATGATATCTTTGCTTATTTCTTCTGCACAATTTAACAAAAATGTTTTTAATGTTTGTATCTTTGAAAAATAAATTTAAGGCCTTAAAAATCATAAAGTAAACTTAAACTATTTTCACTTTACTTATTTTCATTAGCATTCTACACATTTCATGGGACATTTGATTTATCCAGGATATTTTCTCTGAAGCACAATTAAACTTCAAAGAACAACAACAAATATTAAATTGAAATTTCATTCTCAATAGTCAATGTATTTTGTTGTTGATTATTTAATGGAAATTCTTAAAACTTTTACACATGAACAAAATGCAATAATATTTTTCCAAAACAAAATCAGCAAAGAAAATATCTTTTAACAATTTTCCTATTATATTTTTTACTATATAGCAATTTTCACAAATTCATTAAACTACAAAACATCTTCTTCTTCTTCTTCTTCTTCTTCTTCTTCTTCTTCTTCTTCTTCTTCTTCTTCTTCTTCTTCTTCTTCTTCTTCTTCTTGTGATGATGATGATGATATTCTTTGTCAGTTTGCATACTAAAAGTAACTGGCAGTTTTTACTGAAGTCTTAGTGACAGCAATTTTTCTCAACTCTCCAGGCCTTTACACAGTATTCTAGCTGATCAGTGCTGCGGTCTCTGCTATTTATAGGGGTCCGACTGTAATTAGTATCACTTTCACCTTTATGTTTTATAGTTTGTTTATTTTTTTTTTTTTTAGTTCTCTAGTATTTATCTATTATAATAGTTTATGAGTTTTTCACACTAGTTCTAACTATTTTTTCAATCACTGGAGTTTGAGCAACAGCAAGTCTCCTCAGATCTCCAAGACTTTTTTAAGTATCCTAGCTGATTTCAACAGTGCTGTGGTCTTGATTCTTCCTCTGATCTCCAGTTAATCCAGCCTCTTTTTATTATCTGCTGCTGCTGCTACTGTTGTTGTTTATCTTTAATTTTTTAGAAAACTTCGACATTTCTTAACTTTATCAAATTTAAGCACTTCTTCTTCTTCTTCTTCTTCTTCTTTCTTCTTGTAGTAGTAGTAGTAGTAGTAGTAGTATTCAATTTGTAACAGGCAAAAGAGAAGGCTATGAAATATTTTGGACATGAATTGAAATAATGTATTTCTATATGTGTTAATATAAAAAATAGTTCATTAAGAGATACTTTTTGGTTTTAAGTTCTTTTTTTATTTACTAATAATCAATGTTTTAGTTGTAAATAAAGAATGAGACCTTCTGGAAATTTAATCTGAGAAACACTTTTAATATTTGCTGATATAGGGAGGGTCACTTTACATATATGTTGATATGAAGAGAGAGGGTACTTACATATCAAGAATTTTAATTCTATGATACTCACATTTTATACCTTAAAAAATATATTTTAAGCTATTTATCATCAATTTGGCCTTTCATTTCCAAATCAGAATATGTTTCATTTAACTAAAAAGTAAATTTCTCATTTTTGGTGAATTTTGAACAAATAATCTTTAATCTTTTCTTTTGTTTTATTTTGAATGAGAAAAAAGTAATAAAAAACAACCCAAAAAACAAAACAAAACAAAGAAAAATATTTAAATGAAGCAAATTCTTAACAATTTTACTTTTTACATAGAATAACAAATACTTTAAATGAAAATAGTGTCCCTAAAAATTGATATAAATTCACATCTATATATGCAGTTTATATTTCATCATGCACACACCACTTAAGTACTATTATGCATACACCACTTAGCAATAATACTACATAGTGAACAGAATGAAAAATGTAGATTTGATTACAGTTACTCATTTCTGAATACTGCATTGATGTGACTTTATGAATTTCAATTTAGAAAAATGCATTTTATTTCCAAAATGTATGTTTTATTAAAAATCAATAGAAACATTTGTATTCTGGGATTGCTTTCAAGTAATGTATAGGCTATTTACAAAAGCATACAGGTACAAAAATATCTAGTACATTGTTTATTTTTGTCTTTTTGTTTCAAAGTTTGTTTTTTTTCTTGTAAAAATGAAAATGGAAGTTTTCAATAAACCTAATGGATGAAGAATTCAACATGTTCGCATAAATACACTAAATAGGTTGAGTTGCTAAATTTTTCCCAAATTTTAACAAGAATAATGCATCCATCTCAAATTGTAAGTGATAGGTGATTACTGGTTGAAATGTTGAACCTATCTATTTTCCATTAAAAATTAATAGTTTAAAAACATCTTGATTTTATGCTTGCATTTTAGATTCTATTTTTCCCTAAAACATTTTTAATTATATTTTTTTAGACAGACATAGGGAAAATATTTATTTCTATATTAAGGCTATCATAAATATAAAAAGTTTAACCAGCCAGTTTCAATTGCTGAAGATATGTTTAAATGTCCAAATATTTCAGGTATAAGAACAAGTTAATATGATGCACCAAAAAAATTGGCAATGATGGAAAAAATAGAAATGCAAAATGATGTGCATGTCATATAAATGAGAAAAAAAAGGAGAGAAATAAACATAAAAAATAATCTAATCTCAGATACAGAAATACTAAAGCAAATAGGTTTCATCTAAAATTAAGACAAAAAAAAAAAAAAGAGAACCTATTTCTATCTTTTAAAAAATTAAAAAATGGGCTAAACTATAAAAAATATCCATACCCATTAGACATGTCAATCAGATGTACAACAAAATCTATTGAAATGAAATGAAATTTGAAAATAAATAAATAAATCTAATAAGCTGGAAAATATGTCATGTCACTATAAATCACATCTTAAGGATATTATAACTGAAGCAGAAGTGATAAGATTGTGAATGAATTACAAGATATATATATATATATATATATATATATATATATATATATATATATATAGAGAGAGAGAGAGAGAGATAGATAGATAGATAGATATAGATATAGATATAGATATAGATATAGATATATATTGTGGTCTGAAGATCACATAGGTGAGAAACTGTCTGTAACCAGGTGTTGATCCCATGTCCACAATACCTTAACTCATATATATATATATAATTTGCTCCCAAAACTCGGTAGATATATATATATAATCATAATAAACACTACAAATACTGAATTCTTTTGAAAAAAAAAATTGAAACCTGAATTTACAATTTTTTAATTCTTTCTAATAGTAAAATAGTATTCAGAGTTTACTGACAGCTTTATAATTGGCATCATATGAACACTGGGATAGGTGTATATTAGGCAAGTTACAAGTTATATTAGGCAAAAGTTGTGTATGCTCTGTGTCTACTGGAGGTCAGCTGCCTATGTAGATTGATGCACATACACTGATCAAATCTCCAATATGACTAACAAATAAAATCTTTGCTCTGTCATTTAGAATTGTGACCAAATTCAATTCCTTTCTTATTATGCCCATAGCCACGATACAAAGAATGCCCATCTTCCTCCTTAACACATTTCAGTAGATGCGGCTTTGAACAAACCAACTACCCACTTTTGTATTGATTTTTCTGTCTAAAACAATAAATCCTATTTGTGAATGGCATTAGGTGAAAATGGCCGTTTCCTTAGCTGTAATAATATTACCTTCTGCTTGCAGTCCATTATTTTCTTTGTTGAATTGCAGGTAAAATCATAGTATAAGTTGAAAGTGGTCAGAGATCATGGCCACTAATGGGAGCTTATAAGCTTCAGGCCATTCAATAAAATCAGTGGGGAGGGGGGCTAATTTAAGCCAGGATAAGCCCATAATTGCTTGGCTGAAACACGTGGACACTATGGTCACATCAGTTTATTACTGGACTCTTCTACATCTTGTTTGTTATACATTCTGCTTCTGTGTGTGTGTGTGTGTGTGTGTGTGAATGTATGTACTCATGTATATCCACATATCTGTGTATTCATTTGTGGTGAGGGTTGAGCAAATGCAGACGAGTGTGTGCGTGTGCGTGTGTAGGGGTAATATGAGAAAGGCAGTCAAGTTTTCTTGCCTGCCCCTTTTCAATATCTCTTCAATATGAATGACATCTTTTCTTGGGCTGACCATTATGTCTTAAAGCAAAGATCTTAATTATTTCATGACCAGAAAGGATTTCCCCAAAACAGAATTCAGAGATTTATCCATATTAACTGGGAAATACACACTTATAATTCTTATTATAATGAACACAAAGATTAACATTATTATTTTACTTATATTTCTTCCTGGAACTCACACCTGTATACTTTTTTCTTTTATTTGTACTATCAAACACTTCATTACATAGTGAATATAATGTTTAATACTTTTAACATTCAACAAGCATTTTATAAGTTTCCCTGGATCATCAGAATTATTGATAACTGTTTTAGGTTGAAAAAAGAAATATCATTTATATCAGCTAATGAATTTTAAGTTTTTACAAAATTCTACTGAAAGGGTTCCTATAGAAACCAGAACAATGAAGAAGTACAAACCTATTTCATAATAACAAATGATTTTCAAAGGTTTATCTGCCCACATTAAAAATATTTATAATTAATTGATAAAATGAATATTTTAAGTTTCTTTTTAGTAAATGAGTAAAGACAAATTTGGTTGCAGCAAAAAGATAAGTGTTTCACTTGCAGTTTACAAAAATAAATTTATTTCAATAACATCTTAAATACAACAACAGCAATAACATAATCATGCAGTTGAGTTCATCAGAAACTATTAGTAATTATTATCATAAATTGCATGAACTATAAGGGCTTAATTAAAATTCCAATTTAGAAATTCAAATCACCTTCAATAAACAGAAAAAAAAGTTAATTTTTTTTCATATGATCAATAATCATAAAAAGGCAATTTTCTTTCCATGTGGACATCATCACTATATGTTAAATCAGTTAGAACATATTTGTTTTAAGTTAAACAGACTAAGATGTCTATTTAACTTAAAACTTTCTCTTAAATCTTTAAAATATCATATATAATCTTTCATAATTTTAAACAACTCTTGGAATTCTTGCCGACCATAAAAACACATTATTTGCAATTTGTAAATGTTGGCAATAAAAATAGCAAAAAAAAAAAAAAAAAAGATTTGAGAAAAAGAAGAAAAGGTTTTAATGCAAGAGAAACTATAATTACTACATTAGTTGCTGTAGAAGCAATAATATTAGGGTGTCTCTTTGTCATCACTAGTTATTCTAATAGCGACATCATCATCTTTTTATTTTCAATCTACTGTGGCATCAATAGACATGGATAATGTTTGATGTATGCCATCTTGAATGCTAATTTTTACTGATGGCAATCACATGGATCCTGATGGAATTGAAAATCATTAACTTCAAAGTCTAAACACTCACTGACTACAAGCAAGTCTACTAACTGCATACTTGATTCTATCAAAATCCCATAGGCACATAAACATATGCATTATTTAGGGAATCCATGGGGATGCGTTTAAGCATGGTAACTTTGTATTTAAATTTTTTTAAACAATTTTATTTTCTAAAATCTAATGCAACATTGAACAATGGTTATTTTATTTTTTTAGCATTTAAAGTGGGTACTGGCCCATCGAAATCAAACTCACTAAAACCTTTTACCACAAAAGGAGCCAGTGATGAAATAAGAGAATGGAAACACTTGTGTTAATTAAAAATTGGAGAGAGAGGTTGCTTCCTTTATTCAAAGAATGAATGTTTTTGTAAGGCCTGAATGCATATCTTCAACCATGATATGAAAAATCCTGTCGTTGGACTGTTTGTAGCATAACAATATTTCATTTCTCTTTACCTCTTTAAAGTATCAAACCTTTTTAAAGCCTCAAACTTTCACAGCCAGTCATCAATGGATAAGGTTTAGTCTTTTATGTTGTTAGGGAAAATTTTCTTGATTATGAACTTGGAAGAAATCTTTTAAATGTGAAGATTAAAGAAAAAAGCATAAAGACCAACTGAATTCTAAACAAATTTTGCATAAACAAATAAGGAGATTTTTTTTTACACTTCCTTCTGATAATTTTCTAAAAGATGAAAGTTATGAAATACAAACTTTACACAAAGCCAAAAAAACAAACAAAAAAGAAAACGAAATAAAATGAAATAAAAAGTCAAATAAAAATTTCTTTAAAAAGTTCTGAAAGTTTAAAATTGAATTGATGGATGAACTTGAAAATGTGGGTCTGTTTGCAAGATAAGATGACTCTAAAATTAATGGCACATTTTGAAAAATTATTTTTTGAAGCCTATTTTCTCTTTTTCAAAACATTTCTCTTTTCAGGGATCAAAGACTGTCTTTAATCCTATTTTATTACTTTACCATGAATTTAAGTGCTTAATGAAAAATCAATATACTTTTATAATATTTTTTAAATATACCTCTTTAAGAGCATTGAAATATTTTAAGAAATCATCATTTATTTAATTTACTTGCAGATGTCAGTGTCAAACAGTAAAAAATGTTTTGTTTATAGAGATTTTGGTTGAAAAAAAGAACTTTTTGTTCAAATATTAAATCTTAAATCATTTATGTGATGTTGTTGATTTTACTTTGGTTTAATATTTGTTTTAACTCTAACCTAAAATATCTGCCCTTCTAAAAGTTTACATTAAAAAAATGTTAGATTTTTATCTTGAATTTCTGTTAAGATTGATATTTCAAATATTTTTATTTTGTGTCAGATTAAGTTTAATCCCCATACTTTACAAAAAGTAAATTCATTCACAAAAAGGTACCTCAAAATAAGCAAAGAAACAACAATAGATTTTAAGCTATTTTTCAAGTGAAAAAAATATTCAAAAATTTTAAAAGATTGTCATTTTCACATTGATTTTTGTTTAAGTGAAAAAATTGAAAAAAAGTGAATTTAATGAAGGAAGCATTATGGAAGAATTTTGCGCTGTTAAGCAGAGAAAAATAAGCAAATTTACACTTTATTAGAATCACACATCATAGAATGAAAGAGACAAATGGATAAGACATAAAAAAGAAACAAATGAAACTGATTTAAATTTTGCCAGTAGCAAATATTTTTGTCCTTGAAAGTCAGAAGGTTTTATGTTGCTCAATCATTTTCTTTTCATTGTATCACTTAACAAAAGAAATAAATTCATCACCTTGGATTGAAAAAAATTAATTATGTAATTAGGTAATTATGACAATCTTCATTAAAAAGCAGCAATATTTCAGTTTTTCCAAATTGGGATAAAAAAGAAACCCAAACGACTGAACATAAATAAATTTTGTAACTTAATCTTATGATATATGTGGTTTATGTTTTGTAATTGTAGCACAATTATGATAATCTTTTGTTTATCTTAGTAAAATAAAAACATTCACTTTGCTAAGTAAAATTATAAGTAAAATTGATAATATTTGTTTTGTTACTGAGGAGGAAACAAGAATCCAATTTAGGGATGAGAAATAGTAAAAGAGATTTGTTTACTGAACAAAAACTAGTATCACTATGATGTAATAAGACATTTTTGTTTAAATAATGAAACAAATATTTTACTTTCTTCATTGATAAATCCCATATACAATTGATATAATTGTATCTAAGAATTTTTGGATTGAATTTGAAAAGTGAAAAAAAAAAAATGACCAGTAAGAGGAGACAGTTATTTCTTATCAGAATTTAAATTGATTAATCTCTATCTGAATATTTTGATTGTCACCGGCTGAAGATTACTTAAAAATATTTTTTATCTACTTAACTTAATATAATTACTTTAATTGATAATCTGTTTTTATTTCAAAGTTATTTTTATGCTGTTGTTTAAACAAAAACTACTTGAGTTAATTAATGTTTTATGTCATGTTTATTTTTCTTCATATGTTTATTATTTACAATATCTATTTTCTTCTATTCATTAATTCTTTTTGATTATCACATCAAATGTGTTTCTTTTTTTCTATTGATTGTAAGTGTTCTTATAATTAAATCAATTTTCACAACAGGGCAGATATTTATTCCTTTGGGGAGAGGAGGGCTACAACTGCCTCTTAGAAATCAGCATCAAAGCTTTCTCTACTTCCTTGAGTACTTGCTTCTTCTCACTTTCATTTCCCAAGACTCTCATCACAGCGTAGAGTTAGGTTATAGAGTATTGTTCTTTTTAAGCACTGTGGATCAATGCATGTCACTTTTCTTGGGGGGGGGGGGGTCATGCAACCCAGAAATGGTTCTTACTCTCTATCCTAAAATATACAAGTTTTGCTTTGAGATACAACTATTTTATGAGTTGTTTTTCTTTTCCTTCAGGCTGTCACTCCGCCAATTACATTGTTTCTGTGGCTATCTTTGACTATCCTCTTGTCTTGCAGTGTGGATATAGCCTTGTTTTTAGTTCTAATTGAAAAATGTTTACTACATTTTTTTAGGTTCATTATATTATCCATTGCTACCTATGTTAGAATTTAAACTCCAAACATCCATGTTTATCATTTAATTACTGATATCTTGTCCATTTTTCTTTATAATTAACTGCATAAAAATGATTTGATTTTCTCTTTGAAGATATTTACATAACAAATATTAAGATGCTGATATGAGGGATACCATTTTTCAAAATATTCTAATAAACCAATTGTTTTCCATTTTTTTAAAACTTTGTCTTATAATCTTAGAAAATAAATGATCTTTTAAGCTGGTAATTCTGTAGAATTGGGGTTTCAACACTTACTCAAAATTCAAATTAAAATCTGAAACTCCTGACAATGATGTATCCCGTTTAGATTTTTGTCATTCAATGCTATAAGAACAACAATATTTCTCACTATATTCTGGCAATTGATTTCTTATGTTTATATGTCTTCATCTTATTCACCTGTATGAGTCTCTGATGGTATATTTCAAATTTAAAAAAAAATCTTATACTTTATGGTATCAGTATGCCTTTAATGGCAATGATAATGATAATGATGATTAATCTTATTAAGGTCTTGAAATTATCAATATATATATATATATATATATATATATATATATATAATACCAGTCATCCACAGACACGTGTTTTGAACTTTACTTCTCATCAGTGTGGCTCGACTTTTTAACAGCTACTGCTAGCTGGGATCGAAACCCGACAGAATTTTTGTCTGCCAAGTTCCTTACCCTTGTGGCCACTAGCGTCTGTCAGTCTGGGGTGAACAATTAATTGATACATATTTACAAGGTATGTTTTTACAATCACCATAGAACTCAAGTCTCTAAACAGCGACAGGCGAATAATATATATATGATTTATGTTATATATGATGATATTGTATATAAATTACATTATCAAACAGAAACTGGCACTTTAAGGCAAGACTGGCTGTTATATTTTATATTTGAATAATCCCTCATGTTTTTAAAATGTCTTTTAGATATTTCTTATTAACAGAAGAAAAAACAAACATTATCTAATTTAAAAAAAATGTTTTAATGAGCTTTTGCATATAATTTGAAACAAAATATCTGATGAAAGATGAGAAAACAAAAAGAAGGATTCTAGAATAAAGTAGGAATAATATATGAATGAAAAGAAAAGGTTTTGATAACAAATTGAAGTGTTAATAACTGTTTAGTTTTATTGAGTTGAAGTTTATTAGAGTAACCAGTAAATTGAATTATTTTATAGACACAAATACTTTAATCAGAGTTAACCTACCTTTCTCAAAATTGATCTGTCGTTCATGATGTCTAGCATTCTCAGCAGCAACCTTCAAAAGTCCTTGGATATTCAACAGTAGTGTTTCTATTGAAGATACACTTGGAGCTTCCCCATTGAGGACCTGAGATGAGAAGTGATGTGCTTGTGTGGAGGTTTTATCTGTTGTGTCACCATTAGGCATTGTGTCACTGGCATCGGCACTGTCATCTAAATCTGAAATGGAATATAAAATCTGTCAGCATCTTATGTAAAAAATATTCTGTTTTATTAACATTAATATTATTAAAAGGATTGTTATTGAATATTAACAGCCAAATATTTGTTATTTATGTGCAAAAGTTTCCTGTAAAATAACTGATTTTCAACTTACACAGTTTTCAAAAAAGACCACTAGAAATTTCTGTACACACCTAATATTTTATGAAGATAAATTTACTGAACAACATTAGGTTATAAAAATGATTTAGAATTATAAGTAAATCAATAAAATATAAATATACAACACTTATACACCTTAACATAAAAAGTCAAAATGTTTTAAAATAACTAAAGAATATAAATGATGGCTCTATGTGGAGAAGTGGAAAATATATTGTTAAAACCCAGGAAATTTTAATAGAAATAATAGATAAAGAAGGCTGAACTTTAAAATGTTTGGTCGTGTGCCAATAAAATATATTAGGAATAATCTAAAAAAAATAATAAAAGAGTTGTTTCCCTTATGACATTTTTTTGTTTATGAAATTTTGTATATCTAATGAAAAATTAAATTTATCTTGTTTTAAAATTTTATCTTCTTTTGTCAAACACACAAAAATCCAAAGAGATTTTTTGTTTTTATTAGTTTATTTGATTTCTCTTCACAACTAACACACAATAGCATTGATAATATAATAACATATGGGATTGATTAAATATGCTTGGGAGTCAGCTACTTTTTTTTTATAAATAAAATCACATTGTATCATATTGAAAGTTCTAAACAAACAAAGCTTTTAGTTAAGTTCTTATGTAACTTTGTTTACCATTTATAATATTTGTTCATATCATATGCACAGGTGTTACAAATAGTAAAAAATGTTAAGTAAAAACATTATAATCTTAGCTAATAGCATTTGTTTAAGTATAGGTTATATGGAGTACTCTTTGAATTAAAGTTATGGTAAGATTAGGCCTAGAAACAAGGTAAGCTTTAATGAATCCAAAATATATCTTGTGTAATGAATGGCACCTTTTTTTTTTAGTTGAAACTTGGGTCTTAAAACGTCATTGATTACATCAGCATATATGTCAATTAAGTTGCTTAAAATAATTACTTTTCACCTAATGAAGAACAATTCTGAAAAGTAGAACACACAGAAGTTTGGATGTAAAATTATTCAAAGAAACTAATTCAGTCAGAAGAGACAGATAATGTAGATAGAATAGCATTGAAAATGTGACCTTAAGTTTGAGCAATGGTGAAAACCTGTGCTTTCGATTTGCTGCAAGGGCTCAGGATGTTGAATTGATGAGGAGAGATCAGTAATCTGTTTGAGCAGATGTCATGCACAACAAGAGAAATGCAGTCAAAAGAAAAGTGGTAAGCCTGCTGTAATGGGTGGTGGAGGAATGAAAGCTGTTTACAGTATGTCTCATATTGCACATTTGTTGGCAGGTTCTTCATCTTAAGATAATCGGTAGGTTTGATTTTCATCTTGAGCTTATCATGAAATCCCAGAACCTTAACTCCCAGAGAAAAAGGCAGAAACATTAATTCAACTTTTGTCTTATATTTCATCAGAGAAAGTATTTCAATCTGGATCTCAAAGGGAAGGAAATAAAACTAACAAGAATTGATTAAATTTCATTCAATGAAATATATTCATAAAATAAGTACAAGAGTTTAAAACTTCTGTTGAAATACATTCTTAGTGACTGAAAAAAGATGAAAGATTTGTTGAATTAAGTAAAGAAGCATTTTAATAATAGATTATAAAATGATCAATGCATAATTTATTTTAATTTTATTTTTGTTCACTTGTACTTCCCCTGCATACTCTTTCTCTCTCTCTCTCTCTCTCACACATACTCACACACTCACACACACACACACACACACACACACACACACTTACATGCACACACATACACGCACACACACACACACTCACACATACACGCACACACACACACACACACACACACACACACACACATACACGCACAGACACACACACACAATCACATGCACATGCGCGTGCACACACACACAATCAGCACATGCGCGTGCACACACACACACACACACTTACACGCACACACGCACGCACACACACACACACACACACACACACACACACACACACACACACACAGAGGCTTATCTCGTTCTCCTTCATTGTTACTTTTTCTTCCTTTATTTCTTTATCCTTCTCTCCAGTAGCAACTTATCTATATTCACTGTGAAACTATTGCACACCCTATTTTCTTCCATTATATACTGAAAAAATATCTTTTTATATTTGTAAACTATATTTAATACTATTAGTAATCATCAATATTTATTACTATTATCATTAATCTCAGTGTGGGAGTTGCACAATATTAATATAATTTTTATATATTTCCAAAGCAGAACCTCCACGAATTAATGTTGTGAACCACCACTGCTTCTTTCTCACTTTTTTCTTTCTTGCTTTCCTTTTTCCTTCTTTACCACAATTCCTTCCTTCCTTCCTCCCTTCCTTCCGCCATCCATCCCTTTCCCCCTTCCTTCCTTCCTTCCTTCCTTTCTGCTTTACCTTACTTTCTGCTTTCTTTTATCCTTTTCTTGTACTCATCTTTCTTTATTGTAAGAAATAATTTTCTTGAAAAATATAAGATAATCAAGGAAACAAGGCCCCCACCCCTAGGCTATTACTGGATCTCAGAGTTGCAAAAAAGAAAAAGTTTATCACAGTGTGGAGATAAAAGAAAGCAAAAATTTGAAAAAGTACCAAATATTTGTTTAACTAAAGCACCTAAATTTGAATTGTTTTAATTTAATGCTCAGGTGATTCTTACTCTTGATATTTTGGTGATAATTTCTGAAGGAAGAAGACAAAAACAGAGGGAGATGATTCAATCACTGAAATAGTTTTACTAATTACACTTTCAAATTCCAAGACTCAGTTTATTGTACTTATCATTTTACTATCTAATTAATTGACTTAAGATGAGTGGAAAAAGAAAAGTTGAAATGAGAAACTAACAACTAAAATGAGTCAAAAATAAATTAGTTGATGAGTTGAAACTGAGACAAATAATGTAGAATATTTTAGTTTAAAAAAGACACAAAATTTAGGAGAATTCAAAATAAATTTTGAGAACAGATATTTGAGTTGATTGTTAAATAATTTAACCAAACAGAAATTTTTTCAAATTTTTCAAAGAAGCAATTACAAAAATTGTAAAAAATACACAAAAAATTGTTATTATAATATATCAAATATGTGAATTTTATTTTATAAACTACTTGTTTATTACACTATTTTTGAAAATTTAAAATTATAATCTATACTACTTGGTAGAAATTAGGAGTCCAATAAAGTAGTTTTAAAAAGAAAATAAGATGAATATGCATTTAATTGATTCTAATAAATATTCATCAATCATTCATTTTACAGATTAAAGTGAATAGAAATAGACTAATTGCAATGAAGTTAAAAACAATGATTGTGAGAAAATCAAATACTGCATATTAGAATTTAAATTGAATGATATTAAATATTACTGATAATATTGCAAATAGTTTCATCTTTCAATCCTAAAAGATCATTCATAAACCAAAAAAAGCAAATTTAGATAGCTACTTAGTATCTCTAAAAGGCTATAAAAGCAATGAATTGATATTAACTATAGAATATTTCAACCAGTAATTAATAAAATACAAAGACATGAATGAAATAAAACAAGATGGACATAATTTTCACCCATTTTGCAATGTTTGTATATCGGTTGAACAATCTCTTTTCATGAAAGAATTATATTGAAATTTGGAATTTATCACAAAATTAAAATATTTTGTTTCTCACTTGTTTTTTTTTTGTGTTGAGAGTAAGAGGAAACCTACTTTCAAGATGAAACTTTGTGAAAAATTCTTTAGCAATTTTGTTTTTTATTAATTAAAGATCAATTCAAAGAACCGATGCAAAGAGAAAATCAAATAATAAAAGTTTTTAAAAATATCATGTGTGTGGGTGTGTGGGTGTGTGGGGGTGAATTTGAGATTAAAAAAGTAAACATCAATTTTTCCTTTTAACATTTTCTAATTAGTTCTTCCACAAATGAACATCATAAAAAATATTCTTTGAATCAGATTTAAATTTGCCCATTTAACTGATGGTATTTAATATATTTAAAAATTTTTGTGTTTGATATTTGATTCTATTTAAATTGTGGAGCATATAAAATTTGTCTATCATTAATTCAATCTAGCCATGCAGTACATAATTACATTCATGCAAATTTTTCATTTATCAAAAACGATTTGTGTCTTCCTTTGATAACTGCTATTTGCATGTTTGAACATAAATTATCGAGTCCATTTAATTTTAAAAATGATCAATTGAATCAAATATTGCTTTTACCCAATCAAACACATGCAAACACACAAACACATGCACACACACACACGCACACACATGCACACACACGCACACATGTAGTGGTGGTTGGTGGATGCACTAAAACACCATCTTTCACCTATTGCAAACAAAAAGAAAGGAAAGCATGGAGGGGGGGGGGGCTAAAATGTTCAGCTTATCAGAGGACCATAACATTGATATCAATTTAGCACCACAAAGTGATGCAAAAATAAAAGTTGCTTATGTGTGATGTATTCTATTAATTCATTAAAAACTTAATGAGAAAAATTTAAATTACTCTGCCAAACAGTTTTTCTCTAATATCCATAATCACTAAAAGCTTCTCTCATTCACTTATTCTTTTGGAACTTTTGAACAAAGGAATAGATTTCATTCAGCCAACAAATGACCAAACAGACAAGAAGAGAAATAGTCATTAAAAGCACGAGTCCTAATGTTTAGGCAATTAAATTTTGTGGCCAACATAATCTCATTAATTTAGAAATATCTTTTCTGTTTTATGCTTTTTATAAGCAACAATGTGAAAAAATAATTTATATAATGAATTCATTGCAATGTGTTTATTATTAAGAATATTGCAATCCATCTGATTAAAATAAATCTAGTATTCCTTCTCCATTGGTTACAAAATGTATTTAATGTTGAAGCAGAAAATATTAATTATATGTAGAAATACTTGAGAAAATATATTTTTTATTTGACCCAAAATAAAGGAATACAAATTCAAATTTTTCTTTATTATTTCAAAGTAAAATGAGAACAAAGCAGCCACTAAATTTGGCTTTTATTTTTCCATCTCAGTGTTAGTATCTTTGTTGCATCCCAATGTCTGTAGTTTGTATGCATTGCAAGAAGAAACATTTTACTATATTGACATGCAATATAGAATGCGAAAAGAATAGTTAACTTTAATGTGAGCAACTAAAATATGGCAGCTGGGTAGAATTTAAGCGTTTCCTGAGTGATTCCTTTAAGTAGTCAGAAAACACTATCCCCAGGGATGGATTCCTTGTGCTTAAACAAAATAAATAATAGATTTTCCTAAAAGTCATTGAGAGACTCAAGACCATAAAGAGATCAGCTTCTTTATAAAAAATTAGATTTTCAGGGAACTGAAATCAATTTCCCACTAGTCAAACTTAAACAGAACAAAGTAATTTCAAGCAAATAATCTTGAAAAAGGCATGAATGTAAAATCCCTGAGCAAAGTCATCTCATCTCAGTCCCCTTACTTTGACATTTAAGGAGACTGTCATCTTACAAGTAAATGAGTGACTTATCAACATCCAATTTACATAATAAATACAGAAATAATTAAAAGAATTAGAAATATAATTTTTTTTGTACACATTTGTCCCATAAACATTACTTTGAATTTATCTTGTGGAAATGGATATGAATTAAGGCATTTGAAATGGCCTCCTCATTGCAACTTACTGGCAACACAATTAAGTACAGATATTCAGATGGAAAAGTAAGGAAAAAAAGGGCCTTAAGTTTAAGAAAATCTGTTAAAAGTGATTTAGAAGCCATTAAGTCTAGAGAGGAGTGTAAAGAGAGTAGAGCCAATAAACTGAAGATACAGGATGTTATTATTTTTCTTAGCTCCTCATCTCACACTTAACTTTTAGGCTTTTATGCCATATAAACAAAGAAAAGAAAAAAGAGGAGAAAAACATGTAAAAGTACCTGGCCATTGGAAATGCACTTAGTATAAAAAAGAGTAACTTTTATCTACCAGCATTCTATTGATATTTGGCTTCTTCATAAAAAGCAAAAATGAAATAAAAAATTATAAAAATAAAAAATAAATATATAAAACAGAGTGTAATTTAAGAAATGTAAGTGATGTATTTTGAGTTTCTTTTTTTCTTTTTTATTTTGGTCAGCATGTGTGGGAAAATCAGAAATAAATAACCAGAATGGAATGATCTTAAAATAATGAAAACTCTGATAAAGAAAAGGAAGTCAGTTAAACAAACTCTAAATGAATATATTTGTAGATATTCTATAATTATCATATTTTTTCTTATTATAACAGGCATAGTATCCAGAAAAAATAAAAAGATTATTTATCTATAGTTTGTTACTTCTACCTATTTACATGAGTACACCACTTAGTATCAAAGTGTTGTTCCCTGGCAATTCTCCATAGGATCAAAGTATAATACTTGTCCTTCTTTTTAGCTATGTTCATGTCTTTATGTGGAATCTGACACTGTGCTCTTGTTTTGAAGCAGGACATGGCAAAAAAGAAGGCAATCCTGGTCTTGGAGATGTATTTCCATTGTACAAAAGTGAAGGGTCAGAGCCATCAAAAGCCTTTGTGATATTGGGTAATTTTTGTCTTTGCCTCTATTTATGTGCATTGACCCTTACATTAAACAGTCAAATTCTAATCATATAGGAAAATTAAATATGAAAAAAAAAAAAATCAAGGCATATAAATATATAGATTCATATGTATATTTCATTGTAATATATTTATTAGATTTTCAAAGATAAAAATAGAAAAAAAATAATACTCAATTATTCTTAAGAAATTTTAAATGTAAAATTGATGTTCAAATTCTAATCCAATCCTTTTTAATGAGAATTGTTATTTATAACATCTTAATAAGTCAAACAATAAATCCTAGCAACGATTTTCATGCAGTTCAACTGAAAATGAATAAGTGGAATATGAAACTATTTAATAATTAATTCCTCTTTTCTTAAGAATAAAACATTCCAATATAAAGACTAATCTTTGGAAATTTTAAGAAAATGTCAAAGTTCCATATTTCTCAGAAAAATTCCAATTAAGAAATAAACAAAAAATAAGAATAAAAAATAGTATAAAAGTCATTGATGTTTACTATAAAAAATATATTGACAACATTAATTTAAGCTGTTGTCAAATAGATAAGCTATTCTTTGATAAATTGTGCATGGAATAAAAGTTTAGTGGAGATAAGAATTTAAAATATGGATTATAAAACCCAATTTGTAAACATTGTATTGATAATTGAACCAAGCAAAATTTAATGTACTTAAAAAATTAATAAATCTGCTGCCAAAGAATCATAAATAATTTGCTGAAAAATGGAGACATGATTAATTGAAAATAATATTTACATGCTGTTGTTTTGTTACACTGATTGATGCACTCTTCATATATTTCTTTTAAAATATTTACATAAATATAAAATGTGTGTACAATTTGAAATGAAGAAGCCTCTCAAAACAATATAAGATAAATATTGAAAAAAATATTATTCAGTCATTTGTTTAGTGTGTATTGTCCTAAAAGAACAATCTTGGTCTGGAAAGAATTGATCTGATTGTCAATATCTTAATGAATTAATTATACCAGAGAAATTATTTGAACACCAAGTTTGAATGATACTAAAATTAAAAAGCAATGGGTATTATCCTTTTGGACTCTTTTAATGTCAGCAAGAATGTGTCCTTTCTCACTAATATAGTTACTAAATACTATGGACACAAATACACAGAAAATGTTTTCAACTATTTATAAAGATAAAGCTGTTGTGTCGGTCTGTTATTTTTTCATTTTGTTTGTCTGGGTTGAACATAGAATTAACATTGCCAAAACAAATGCTTCTTTTGCCTCAAACAAGTTTTTGAGTAGTCTACTATATAACTTGACAAAGTTAGCGATTTTTTTCTAATGTGGTAAGCTAATTGACATATTTTGCTTTAGAAAAAGCAAATAAACAAAAAAAGAACAGAAAACAGAATATTAGAAAAAAACAGATTAAAAATGAATAACTATGTTTTAGTCTTTATTATGTTATTTTTTGAATAATCCTAAACAGTTAATTAGATTTTTCTTAAAAATATGATAAATTTATTTATCTACAAATGTGAGCTACTTATTTCACAAAACTGAATCTTCAGTAATTTTTTCATTCGTTTTTGTTATTGTAAAATTATATTTTATTATTGTTATTTATTTAGCGAATTAAAAAGCAGAAATAAAAAATTAGAAGAATGTTATTTATAGTTTAAATTTATGCTATTATGCTAGTATTCAATCGGTAGAACACCACAATACTGGCCCCTACCAACCCAGTGCATGAGTAGCACAGCTTAGATTTGTCCAGTAGAGAGCTGATGGTAGGTGTTGTGCTCCACCTTGAACAAAAAATCTAGTGCTAGAGTCTAGTGCTAGAGAAAAGGGGTAGACACCCTCACTGTCTGGCTGATACTGACAATAGGCCACTCTGCCAACTTTACTTATTCCATAGAATTTATATGGGTACAGCTAGTAATGAATGATATGACACAAACTAATAATGTTATTTTAGAGAGAGAGAGAGAGAGAGAGAGAGAGAGAGAGAGAGAGAGAGAGAGAGAGAGAGAGAGAGAGAGAGAGAGAGAGAGAGAATAATAAATAAATAAAAAATAAAATAAAATTGATAAAATCTTGATTTCTTCCTTTGTGCAATAATCCAAAATACATAAAAAATGATTTATGTCTTTTTTATGTTGCATAAATAATCATTTATTTGGCATAAGAATATTTATGTACTTAGTAAGATGTCTAATAAAACAGATTTAAAGTAAACATAATCTATTTATCCTAAACTTTTCTAAATTTTCCTAAACAGTAATGATGTATTATGTTTCAGTTCGAATTCACAGAATATTCATTTACAATTTTAATTTTGGTAGCCATTTCCACAGTAATAGAACTGCGTTTTATTCCTAAACAGAAATCACATAAGAATATTTCTGATATTGAAAAGTGATATAATTGTGATTATCTTTTTTATTCATAGCTCCTATCTTTAATGTTTTGTTAACCAAGTTTAATTGTTGGTATATCTTCCAAAAGTCTATTTTTTAAAAATAAAATGAATCCTATATTTATGTATTCAAAATTTACATATTTTTCATCAACATTCTCACTTTAAAATTTTTTCAGTCTCACACATCCTTTTAATGAATTAAAAACTGATTACTTCATTAATAAATGTAGATTGACTTTTAGTAGATATAAAAAATTAATATTCTTCAAATTCTATTAGTAATTATTGAATATAGTCAAAGCCATAAAGCTGAAGGAAATGAACAAACAATTAAAATTTTTTACAATTTGTACATGTACTGCAGACTTACAATCTAAACATTAATGTTAAACACAAAATTACAGATATACCTATTGTAAGTTTAATACTACAAACAACAGATTGATCCGAATGTTCCAGATAAATTAATTTCAATGGGTATTTATAAAATTAAAAAAAATATGTCTATATCTGATAATGTTTGGTCTTTAAAAGATAGATCAACAGTTGAAATGATTATATACATTCAAAGTTCTTTGAAATAATAATTAAATAAATCTTAAGAATCTTTTTAGATAATAATAGCAAATGTATTTGGTTGAGAAAGGATAATTGAACTGCATTTAATAGCCACACTGTTTGTGCTGGCAATCAGCCAGAGACACTACTACTTATATTTATCAGTGAGAATTAGTAGACTGACAGTAGGCTGCATCATAAAGAATAAAGAAAGAGTTTTTCTTTATCCATAACTAAATACTGGACAATGTAGAATAGAGGCTGCCTGCCCATAAGCATTACAATCGTTTTTTTATTGCATAAATCATGGGAGTGTTTGTGTATATGTCTGTGTGAAAACCTCTTTTCTTTTCTTTTCTTGATATATTGATACAACTATTACATTCTAATTCAAGCACACACACATATATTTTATGCAGATCTATCTATCTATCAAATGGTATATCTATTTTTGAATTTTTAAGGAAGACATTGGACACTTCACTCACTCACAAGTTTAAGAATATTCATTTGCATATTTGTGCATCTACATGTATGAGTGTATAAACTACTACTATTAATACTACTAGTACTTCAAATAATAATAATAATAATAATAATAATAATAATAATAATAATAATGAACTGGAAATCAGAGAAAGAATCAAGACCATCCAAACTACAGCACTGTTGGGATTGACTAGAATACTCAGAAGAGTCCTGGAGACCTGAGGAGACTTGCTGTCACTCAGCCTCCAGGGAACCAGTAGCTATGACAGATTTGAAAAACTAAATGATAATAATAGTAATAATAATAAGAAGACAACTCACAATGTTAAATTTCACAATCTCCTGACTATCAGGAAAGTTTTAGTGAATCTGTTTTAGGTGAATTAGATTGTTTAATGCAAACATTTAAGAGAAAAGACAACTACAATGTCAACAGATCTTAAGTGTTGATGACAATCAGGTAAAAAAAAAGAATGTTTCATTGTTGCTGAAAATGAAATCATGACAACAATATCTGTAAACACTCATTGCACTTATATTAACTGACTTGTGGATTTAGATCTGATTTGGGTTATTTGTTTAATGGTATATCAACTCCTTATGGGTTATTTGATACCAAAATTTGATTAATTTGTTGCAAATATTCCTATCTAACACCATTGTCACTCAGACTCCAGTGAAAGACCATCAGTTAATGCTGATGTGAAAACTCAAAAGGAGTAAATAATAATAATAATAATAATAATAATAATAATAATAATAATAATAATCTTTAGTAGATAATTAGAGTTTCAAGTAACTATTCTTATTACAAATAATTTGCACACAATTATATGGTATCAATTTGCACACAGTTATATGGTATCCAATATGAATAATTTACAAACAGATCTATTTGACTTTTAGATGGGACCCTAACAGGTAGTATCACTCCAGAAGATGTATTCCACACTCCCCAGAGCTTCACCTGATATAATTTAGTGTTATATTGAGGACATCCCTTTTTTTAGGTGCAGGTCTTAATACTAAGTCCAGCCAACAGAACTCTGCATGGATTTAAGACTTTTTACTATTTTATATTATTGAAGAATTACTCTAATGTATTTGTTAGCTTAATTAACATGAACCTGGTCTGCTACTGTTTCACAATTCCAAAGCAGTTGTTATCTAAATTTAGAAGCAGCAATTGTGTGTGTGTGTGTGTATGTGTGTGTGTGTGTGTGTGTGTGTGTGTGTTTGGGAAAAAGGCAATCATTGTAAAATATAAAGATTATTAAATTATTCATAAAATAAGTGGAAGTCAGAATAATAATGAAACAGAAATTATTACCATTAATAACATTAGAAATAGCATTAATGATAGAAAGTAATAATGATAAAGTCATGAAAGCAAATTATGTCCAAAATTGTTGTGAAGAACAGAATTATCAGTGACAATTAGTAAAGTTTAGAGACGCCCAATTTATATTGATAATAATATATGATGTAAAATAGCAATAATACATACACATGACAACCATTTGATCAGGATTTTTAGACCAATTCTAAACATTAACCACTATTTCTTTTTTAGATTTTGCTTGTAAAAATCAGTCATTGTGGTTCAGGGTATCAGTAGGAAAAGAAATCTTTGATCATCAAAAGGTAAAATTACTTATATTAAACAGGTATATGAACTGGTACATTTGTGCATATAAATATATATAAATATATATATACATACATATACATATACATATACATATACACACACACACACACACACATATATATATATATATATATATATATATATATATATATATATATATATATATATATAGAGAGTTTCATAATTTGCTTGAAGCATTGTGTATGTATTGGTTAGGAGGTTGATTTAGAAGGCCATCACAATGCAGTTTGGAATAAATAAAAAATAATAATACGGTAACAATGGTGTTGTGTGTTGACCTGTATTTTTTTATTATTTCTTGAATTTTCGAGGTAATACCTCTTTATCAAAAGAATTGAACTGAAGCAGTACAGCTATGGCATTTCTTCCTAAATGAATTTTTTTTAATTTTTATTTATATATATATACACAAATGCCACTTTTTTATAAAAAGATGATTTTCTTCTGCCTTAAAGATACCAGGATTTAATCATTTCTAGTGGAACATTATGTCCTCAAAACAGATGTTATTATGTATTCTTTATTACCAAACTTTAAACCATTTAATAAATTAGCAGTATAGTAATTACACCTTTTATAGATATTCATACATTTTTGTTCTTGATTACAATTTTATTTTAGGTTACAGAGTTTCAATGTAGATTTTGTTAATAAACCATCCCTAAGAATATTCATCTTGATTGTATAATGTTACACTAGAAATGATAAAATCCTGGTATCTTTGATTTAGAAGAAAACCTTTTATAAAAAAAATTGGAGGGTACCTATTTATAGGTGATATTAAATAATTATATACATATATGGATTGTTTTAATCTAGTATATAAAATCTATATAATGAACAGTATGACCTTTTCTGTATGTTTGTTTGATTCTTTCTTTGTTCGTCCGACCATAACTTCTGTTAGGATGAGAATGTAGTATCTGTGTGCTCTGCCTAGGATCATAGTGTCGCTCATCAGCATTTCTGCCTAGGATCAGAGTGTAGTATCTGTACCCATGGAAATCTAATTGAATATATTACAAAAAAAATTTAAATTAAAATATTGAAAAATTAGAATAATCATTTATATATTTTCACATTTGTATTTTCTTATTTTTAAAATTTTTATGAAGCTTAACATTTTATTCTCTTCAAAATAATTGTTTTCCATCTGTATATTTCATATCTTATAGTTTTTCAAATCCTAGGCAGAGCATGCAGATACTACATTTTAATCCTAGGTAGAAGTACTGATCTATACATATACAATCCTATAATTTTTTATACCAACTATGCTTATATATATATATATATATATATATATATATATATATATATATATATATATATATATATATATATTTATATATACCCGCATACAAACACAGGCACTTATATAGTCTGTAGTGTATGTTCATTTAAGCTTTAGTGTGTGTATGAGTATACTAGTAAAGTCACTAGATGCTTTCCAAATCAAAATAACTTATAAGAAAAATATATCAAACTGGTTTTGAGTTTGTCAGTCAGTGTTGAAATGCCCCCATATCATAATCCCTAAAATAACACACATTATTGATATAGCTTGACCCATCCCAAGTAATTGTAAAAGGCAGAATATGTAAAAAAAAGAATACTGATATTATCCAAGTGAAAATTGCTTCATGCTTAGGAATAAATGGGATACAAAAAAGAACTTATTTAAAAGTATTTTATTTAGACTAATGAAAAATATTCTCTGAGAAATCAGTCAATTATTTTTCCTTTTAGAATGGATGTTCATAAAATTGTAATTTCAACTACAATTGAACTGAATTCATAAAATAAAACTGAAGTAAAAGACATTAGAATACAATTTTGGGAGGACACAAAAATAAATTCTCATGATAAAAAGAATATCATGTCTTCATTATTACTTTTATCTTTCAACCATTATTCTTTTTTACTCTTTTTTTTTTATTTCACAAAGCTTTCTTCACTTCTTCCTTCTCTTTGTATTTGTTTACATTCATTGTAGTTAAGATTTAATTTTGAAATTGATTGGCATTATTGACATTAAATGCAATAAAGGGAAAAGAAAAATATTGATTATACACAAATAATTATTTAATTAGCTATCATTTAGAATGCTTTTCACAGAAAATGAATTATTGTTGTAAATATATTCAAGATTTAAAGTTTCATTTATTTTCAAATGATAAAGTAATTTTTTCTTCGTTTATAACAGAATCAAGAATAGAAATAGAAGTAGTGATAGAGAAGAACTGATACAGGCAAAACTGTCTCTACTCATTTTTTATTTTCTAACTTTCTTTTTATTGTTCAACCCAAAACAAATTGGTTCACTGACTTAAAATGTTCAGTCTAGACTGATTTGCAAAAAATATTTTTAGTCTACAATTCTATGCTAATACAATTTAATTCAACAGTAAACACAGAGTTTATTAGAGCAATTATCATGAAGAAAATTATTTTGAATAAATTGTCTTTTATCAAGAAGAAAAATGAGAAATAATTGCTAAAATTATTCCTCCTTTTTATATACACATTTTGCTATTTAATATATGAAAATTACAATCAATCTTTATTTGTCAACACCATTTCATTATTTCCCCTTTTACTATACCTCTTCCTTTCTTTCATAAAATAAATTATCTCCAAATCTCCCTCCTTCACAATATCTTTTCTCTCCCTAATCACATCCCTCTCACCTGTAATCATTGTGTCTCTTGCTAACTTTACCCCACATCTATATTATATCATCAATATTAGATCCTCGCTTTCTTTTTTGCTAAGTGGTAGTTTTTATTTACTCCTTTTATATCTAAAATTACTAGTAAATAAATGCTCTAAATTTATAAACTTAACTTCTGTTACCAGAAATCCTCTTAAACTGGATCTATGTTTTATAATATTATTTGAAAATAAAAATGAAATATAAACAGGGACAGCAAAAATGTTTATGGTATTTAAAAGACAACAATAAAAGGCAAATGGCAAAAATTTAAAAATTAGTAAATATTTAGTCATGAAAAATAGGAAGATTTGGAAACATTAAACAAAGTTTTTATTATTCAATAATGCTTTTTATAAGATCAAAATAAAAATCTAAATACGTATATAATTAAAATGAATGGAATGCAAATGCAATGAAACTGATTTCTTTATAACATTTTTTTTACTTTTATAGGTTGTTACAAGTTAAAGACTAATAAAATTTTGTTCTGCAATCATAAAACAGCAAATGGCTTTCATATTCCAGTTTATTAAGTCTGACTTGTTTTTGTTCCATACAAGTTTTCAGGTGTATATGGTAGGTGTTTGTATGGTGGTAGCATGATTTTCAAATGAACAAACTACTTGTACAAATGTTGAAGACAGTTATAATTCAAAAGATCCACATATATAAAGTATAATGAGTATCCCTCTCCATCTTTCTCTCTTTTAATATATATATATATATATGTTTGTTTGTATGTGTATGTATATATGTATGTGTGCATATTGTGTGTATGTATTTGTTTGATGTGTAATATTTTTCTATAATAATCTACTTATTTTTATATATTGACCTCTTCTCAAAATGTAGCAGAAATAGAATTTTCTTTTTTTTTTCTGTTTTAATTATCTATGATTTTAATCTTTTTAGTTAAAAACTTAAGATAATGAAAACCAAAGTATTTTATTGCAACATGTTTATAATAGAAATGTTGTGTTTAAGGAAGTCTTGAATTGCAATTGGCTCTTTTGATAAATTAACTTTGAAATTAAGATATATTATATATATATATATATATATATATATATATATATATATATATATATATATATAAGAATTTGTTTACTCTATTATAATTCGTTTTCATTTAAAGCGAGAGGCCATGACAGAGGCTCAGTTGTCATCTTTAATTAATTTTACCTTTTTTAGTATAAGTATTAAACATAAACAAGAAAAGTACCTAAATTCAGCCTTTTTTTATGCTGACACACTAATAATGAATAGAAAGAATGTAATTTTTTTTTATTTCTTCTGAACTAATTTCACTTCTGATGTCATTTGGTGAAAGTGAAGATTGCTTATAAACATTGACACATGTAAAGTTGGTTGATTGATTTTATTGTATGTCCACCTTTGTTGGATTATTTGATGTCAAAGTAAGCCTATTTTTTTCAAGCAATTATATAATTTCAAGTATGGTAGAGCATCCACCTGAGAACCACAAGGTTCCAGGTTCATTACTGGCTCTCACCAACTGAGCACATGAGTAGCACAGCTTGGATCTGTGTGGTAAAATGGGGAGCTGATGGTAGGTATGAAGCTCCACCTCAGAGACAGAAACAATCTCCCTGGTTTTGCACTAGGGAAAAGGGGATACACTACCTTGCTGTCCAGCTGATACTGACAATAGTCAACTCTGCTGAATTTATTTTTTTTATACCTAAATTTACAAAGTCACAGAAAAATATAAACCACCTAATGTATATGGATGATATTTTCCAAGAATGAAAAAGAATTAACAACCCTAATATGAACTTTTAGAATTTACAGTCAAAATATTGAAATGGAATTTGGGATTGAAAAATGTGCTATGCTGATAATGAAAAAAGGAAAAAGAGAAACAACTGAAGGAGTATAACTCCCCAATGAGGAAAGCATCAGAACACTTGAAGAAAAAGAAAACTACAAATACCTCGGAATATCAAGCAAACAGAGATGAAAGAAAAAGTAATAAAGCAGTACCTCAGAAAAACAAGAAAACTTCACAAAACCAAACTCTGTAGCAGAAATCTAATAAAAGGAATAAATTCCCGGGAATTCTACCTTGTAAGATACTTTGGAATCTTCTTAAAATAGACAAGGGAGGAACTCAGAAATATGAACTATAGAACAAGAAAATTGATGATGAAGACCTTAGAACCTAGGGATGACACAGACAGATTTTATGTGTCAAGAAAAGAAGGAGGAAGAGGACTTTCAGCATTGAAGATTGTGTGTATGCAATGATTCAGGTTATCAAAGAATATACAAAAAAGAACAAAGAAAGAGCAGCAGCAGTAACAACAATAACAACAGAAATAACTTAAGAAAAACAGAAAAACAAAAAAAGAAATCTACAAAACAACTGCATGGATACTTCAAGTGACAAATTAGGAAAATTGCACATAAGATAAAAGGAGAAACCTTAAGAGAGAAAATGAATCTCTATTAATATTTTAGAAACTCAAATATAATAATCCTTATGAACATGAACTTAAATGAATTTAATTTAGCAATAATATTTAGATAATTTCAAAAGTATATTTTTCAAGTATAATTCTTATATACTTATTTCTTACTTTAGATTTGTATAACTGTCTTTAATAATTGAAGTCCTGGTGATATTTATCACCAAATGAAGTTTACTTTCTTCTTTACCAATTCATATAAAATATTCTATAGATTTTATTGATCTGTATAACATTTAGCTTAATCAGCAAGATTTTTTTATTGGCCTATTATTCTTAAAGTACTAAAAAGAAAAAAGATAATTTCTGTGAAATTTAGATTTTACTAAAGTAGGTAAATTAATTTTAAGACTTACCATCATCTTTCTCATCATCTGATTCCTTTTCATCATCATTATCATCATCGTCATAGTCACGTTTCATGCCAGTTTTTGAGAGATCCTTAACATGTCCATTGATATGCAAATTTAAGGGTTTGTGACCTGAATTGAATAAACCAGTCACAAAAAGTTTAGGAATTTTTCAAAGAGAAAACATTTCACAATTATTAAAACATTTAAAAACAGAGAATTTGTGTCTATTTTGTATTTACACCAAACCAAAAGAAATTTTTATATATTTCAAAATGGTTATGAAAGTAAAAGAAAAATTAAGACCCCCTCCTTATAACTAGATAAGAAAATGAAAATACTAAATGCTTTATATATGTTTCATTAAAATTTATCCAATTCTAACATGTAGTTTGTATAACGTTTTTTTAAAAATTTATTAGAAATTACTTATCAAATCTTATTGGGAAAGAAATGAACCGTCAACATGATTTTGTTAATGGAAAATCAACATTATCTAATATTTTGGAATGTATTGATATAATAAATGAATATTTGATGAAAGGGGATTAGGCATATATTATATATTCGGATTTTAGCAATACATTTGATATCGTTTTCCAGGGAAAATGAAAAACTTAGATGTTTCTAAAAAGATACTAGATATCGTTAGATATTTTTTGACAAATAGAACTATGAAAGTGAAAATTTATAACAACTATTCTGAAACACTATATATTCTCCAATGCTCCTGAGAGACCAGTACTGAGACCTTTGTTATTTTTAATATTCAATAATAATTTACCAAATGATATAAAATCAGAAATACAACAGACAAATGATAATAGTAATTCAGATTCAGTGTTTTAATTAAAGCAGATTTCACAATCTTTTGGCCAATTGTTTTGTTTCATGACAGTATATTTCCCAGTTTATTGTCCTGTTTTGGTATAATATTAACTTTACCTAGAAGAAATAATTTCATAGTAAATTTAAAGAAAATAAGATTATTTTTCAAATGCAGATTAATGCTACACAAGGTATAGCTATGTATTGAAATTTATAAGTATAAAACTTATAGAAACCATCACTGGAACCTCCCCCCTCCCCCCAAAAAAACAACAAAAAAACAAAACCAGAAAGATTTACTTACTTTGATCATTCTGTCCCAAAGTTTGATATGGCTTGTCAACCATGTGATGTGAAACTTTATCTGTTAGTTTAAGAGCCCCTTCTGATCTTTCATCACTTGACCTGCAATGAGAAAAAAGACTCTGAAACTTAAAATAATTGTCTTAATGATAATTACTATTTACATGAACAGAAATAAAACATATATAAGAGTTTTATTCAATAAATAAGGTGAATTTTGCAATATAATGATATACATTTCAAACAGTAAAAATTTCTACTTTATTTTTCAATATAATCTCCCTTCTTTAAAACGCATATTTCCCCTCAAAAAACAAGCTTTTGTATTTCTTCAGCATAGAAATCTTTGAAGTGAGGTTTTAACCATTTACTCAACAGGCTCTTCACTTCATCATCATTCGAAAACTTCCATGCAGAAATTCTTTAAGGGGAACAAAGAAGTGGAAATCACAGAGTACCAGATCTAGACTTTAAAGAGGATATAGCAGCTGTTTCCAACCAAATTATTGATGGTTTCCACTGTTCTTGCTGCAGTATGAGGCTTTGTATTGTTCTAGTGAAACCCAACGACAATTGATCTTAGAAAAGACAAGGTCATCATGCATAATTTTGTGTGCTGTATTCCAAGAAAATCAAGAATCAGAAATGTCCTCTATTGTAACTCTTCTGTCAACCAAAATGAGTGCATTAACTGAATCTACCATTTCAGGTGTACTTGTTATTGTGGGTCTGCCTTGCCTGTTTTCATCTTGAATACTATTTCAACCTTCTTTAAACAATTTAGCTTATTTGTAATCATTTTTTTGCACTTTTCAGCCACCAAAACTTTTATGATGGACTAGAGCATTTTTTTTTTATTTGCCGCCGTTTTGAATAGCATCAAAACAAAAATTTTGGCATGATTAAAATAATTTTTTCTAAAAATCAATTTTAACCAATGCAGAGTTTACATTCATAGAAAAAAATTCTGAAAAATTTCTTTTTTCAAAAAGTTCACATAATTATATAACTCTTTGCAAGTTTTTCACTCCAGTATTTGTGATTATTTCACTGGAGGCTGGGTGACAGCAAGTCTACTCAGGTCTCTAAGATTCTTCTGAGTATTCTAGCCAATCTTAACAATGCTATTGTCTCGATGATCTCGATTCTTCCTCTGATTTCCAATTTCTACAGACTTTTTTTTTCAAATCTTTGGGGACTATTCCAAGGGCACCAACTACAATTAGTGTCACCTTTACCCTCATATTCCACAGTCTTTTCAATTGTCTGACAGAGTCCAACTGTTTGTCTATCTTTTCACACTCTTTCATTTTAACTCTGTGGTCCAACAGAATGGCAAAATTCACAAAATGACAAGTTTGTTTTTCTAGTAGATCTCCTTGTTTAGAAAATTTTATAATAACTTCAGAAACATTTTTCATTATTGATTTTACCTTTCTATTTAATTCTTCTCACATTTTATTAATATTTAATATAATTGAATATCCCTCATATTTAGCAAAAAGGCATCAAAATACTTAAAGACAAATAATATTGTCTATATAAAAATAATTTCCAACAAGCATATAAAGGATTGAATGCCATATGATATTCATAAAATTTAATCAAGATGTCTGTTTTTCAGCTGATTTGTGATTAGAAAAAATATTTTTATATGGAAACAAACAATATCTAATATCTATGCATTTTATGATAAATTTGGAAATAGGAAAAACAGCACATTTCCATTCTCGAATATGTTGGAGCATTTTTCTTTACTCACACCACAAGATTATTAAAGAAGCATTAGTTAATTCTAAATAAATGTTATACAAGAATAACATTCTCAGAAAGCAAAATACAGAAATAATTTTCTCAAACTCTTTATATTTAAAAACTATTCAACATTATTTTTTCATTAATTATAATCTTAAAATTATTGACTGAATTCTAAATCCATAGAAGTTTTCTTGTTTTTAATGTGAGTTTTTCAAACTCTGAAAAGATTATAGAATCTCTAAATTTTTAAAGTATTTTTTTTTACTTTGAAAAAATCCTGTTTACATTTAATCAATTTTTATTTCAAATGCATTAACCTATTAGTGGATACAATTTTCTGAGATTACTGAATTATCATGGAGTTGTATTATAAAAGTAAAAGTAAAGTCGACGGGGCGGCCTAAAGTTGGTATCAGCCAGTCAGCGAGGGAGTCTATCCCCTTTTCAATAGCGCTAGACCAAGGAGATTGTTTTAGCATCTGAGGTGGAGCGCCACACCTACCATCAGCTCCTTACTTTACCGCACAGATCCCTGTGCTACTCATACACTGAGTTGGCGGGGACCGGTATCGAACTAGGAACCTTGTGGTTTCTAGCCAAACGCTCTACCGCCTGAGCTAACCCGGCCCCTTTAAGTTGTATTATAATTTTATTAATTTATCATTTTAAGATAATTTTAGTGCATATTATGATGTTTTCAAAGCATGAACTCTAAACTTTCACAATGAAACTATACACTAACAATACTAATCAAAGCACAGAATGAAACTAAATTTTATCCAGCCAATAAGAATATTTTCTTTTGATTCAGTTATAAATCTCTCTATGGTAGCTTGTGTTTATAAATTTTGCACATATCTAAATTTGTAAATTCACAGAAGCAACCAGTGTATTAAATTTCTCAATTCTGCTCATTTCATTTCCTTCATACAAACATTTTGTCTCATTACTAAAGCAAGAAGTAATTCTCCTCCTCTTCCCCCTCCTTCTCTTCATGATCATAGTCATACTGACTGCATAGATTCACATGACTCTCTTTTGCTACCCATCCCTATGTCATTGCTCTTGGCAAGTCCTCAGCACAGCATCCAGTGTCAACACATACCTGTTGTATGTAAGCCTTTGCTGGTCGGCCAATGTCCATGCATAGGTGTCCACAAGGGAACATCACTTATGAGTTTCTCCTTACTTTTCCAGCAGTGTCAAATCAAATCAATAATTATTTTATTGAAGAGATTATGAATGGTATAACTTAGATAAATGTTGGAACGGAGGAATTCATCTTAGCTTTCATAGATTGTATTCAGATTATCAACATTTTTCTAATGAAAAAGAAAAAAGTTGTCATAGAAAATTCAGTTGCCAAAATGATTAATTGCTTTAAAGTAAGAAAGTTTATCAATTTAAACTGATCTTTAATGAAAAGGCAACTAGTCTATATGTATTATGAGACAATATCATTTGGACTACATTAACTAAAAATCCAATATATCAGTTGGAAATGCAATAACATTGTTTGTTGTATAATTTTGTTGTCCCATTCTTTAAGTCAATCTACTTATCATGTACAAGCTGTTTCAGATTGTCTCCAAATATGAGGACTTAGCAAAGGCAAAAAAAATACTCTTAATGAAAAAGAACAGTTTTTGGAATTCTGTTATAAAAAGGGAAAAGAGGTGAATATTGAAGGAATTAAATGCTTAGACAATTATGGAAATATGTGCATTTTAAATGCTCGGTTTTGTAAGACAGACACAGACATGAAGACACACCATAAGAGTAGGCTGGTAGGGTTAGGGTTAGGGTAGAACAAAACAGCTTATTTGTATGAATTGTTGAGGTTTATGTCATGATTGTTTTTATTTTCTTGCTTTTCATTTGGAAATGAAGCAGCCACGACAGATTTTCTGGTAATCAAAATTTGCCTCCTTAATGCAAACATACAATACTCTATGATTTAAAGAATTTATGTTTTTCATCTATCTATATAGATTTGTTTGGACAAATCCCTAGTTGCTAAAAAGTGTTCAAAATGAGTATATATCTTTCATCAGACTAGAAGAATTTGCATGATCTATAAAAAAAAGACTGTTGATTGATTTTCTTAATTAAAATAATAATGTCTATTTTCCTTGTGTTTTGCTACTTTGATCATAATGAAAATTTTAGTTGAATTTCTCTTTTAAGTTTCTAAGGTTCTATTCATCAGTCAAAAAGATTCCCCTGTTTCTAAAGGATGGATTCATAGTATAACAAAAAATCAAGTTTGTATCAATCCAACATTTTGAATAAAAAAATTGTTCAAATAAAGCAAGTTTCAAAAACTTGTGTGTCTTTTTTTTCTCATAGGACATTCAGCTATTGATGAAAATGTATATGTAGCTGAATATTATTTGTAGATCTCCAATAGACATTAAAAAAATTGTTTTCAATTTGTATGAGTGCCAACAATATGCTCCCTACCAGTCAATTACCATTGAACAAGAATAAATGAAGAAATCAATGATCCAATCAAAAGGTGGACTCTATTATGGCTGATGTTCTCTTTCCCACTTCCTCTCCTTCACAACAGCTCGAAAAATTGTCAGAGAATGAGAGTCTCACAGCTTGTGCCGCTCGTCTTATAGTCCTTATTGTAGCTATTAATATTGCGTAGCAGCTGTCTTTATCCAGTTAAAAGACTCTTTGATCACAACAGACAAATTGTATTATATTCCTTTTATTATCTTCTCTTGCATTTTCTTTTAACTTCTCGGAAGCACCAAATGTCAAAGACAAGTGTGCAAATGTGTACTGTCTATGTGTATGTGCATGTGTGTGTGTGCATGTGCACACATGCGTGGTGTGTGTGTATGTATGTATGTGTATGTGTGTGTGCGTGTGTGTGCGTGTGTTTATACACACACTTAGAATTACTTAAAAGAAAAATTAGGAATTAAAGAATTAACATGAAGACAAAGAATTGAATAATTTTATTATTCTCAAGAGAATGATCAATCAAACTTAGATGATTTCAGAAAATAATTTGTTTGATAAAAACAGTTTCTCATTTTCTAAATCTCCATTTAAATATAAATGAATTGTTAATTATTGGTAAAGTATCTCAAAGTATAGATCTTATTAGAAACTATTATTTTGTATTCAAAGAAAATGAACTCATGATATTTTCTTTAATTTGCATCTCTATTTTAACATTATAATCCTATAAGTTATTGATGCCATGTATATTATGAAATGCATAAATTTTAAAAAATTATAATTGAAACAAATATATCCTTCATAAAATGTAATTGTCTTTATATCCTTTTGAAAAGAATTTAGCTAAATAGTAACTGATCAGTTTTCAATTTTATACCTGGTACAAATCATTTCAAAATAATAGAAAATATTTTAAAATGGTACAAGGAAATATTAGAATGACAAATTATTTATACTAAATTAACCTTAAGACATAAAAGCTTCCATTTATAAAATTTTATATTTCTAAAAACTTATTATAAAATGCTTATTTAACATAATCTGCAATGAGTTCAATAACAATTCAATTCTCTTAATGATACCCTAATAGTTAAAAGTAAAAGTGCAATTCCTAAAAAATGAATTTTGCAGAAGAAATCAAAAGTTACTGTGAGAACACAGCAAAATACAATAAATTCCCTTGCAGAGAAGCTATTATATCAGTTTCTTGAAATATTAGAAACATTTCAAAAGGAATAACATTTAAATCAGACTAATAATATAGTCTTAGTGTAGAGTGAGATATTAAAATGAACTATTGGTTTATTGATAAAATGTGAATCACAGTATCAACTTTCTCCACCATCCAAAATACTGGGGACTAAACTGTGCAACTTTATGCATGCATAATAATAAGATATTTTTTGTGTATTCAGAAGCTTTAATTAATCATTCTTTTTTGTTTGTATTAAATGATTAAAGGCACTTTTGAAGAGGCAATTATTGTATGAATCATCTTAATAGAACCCAACGCACATGCATATGGATATTAAAGCTTACATATACAAATAATATTCTCTAACAAATCAATTTAGCATTACTTCAGAAGACAGAAGATTTGACAACTGCATATGTCCAACTTAAAGCATGAGACCAGTTATATTGGGTTATTGTGAATAATCAATAATCTTGTGTCATTTGCAATAGATTTTTGTAATATGAAATTGTCAAGTAAAATAGTCTAAAATCATATAGGAAATTCAAAATACTTTTATTGCTTATAATACCAACTAATTTTTATAAACTGATTTTTTTACAAAAACTCAATTCACTATTTTCATTCATTTTGGAACCAAAATATTTAAATGACATTTAAAATAAATAAAGCAGTTATTCTCATTAATCAAGAAAATGAATAATAGCTTACAAAACTTCAGATAAAACTGTATGTGACAATTCATATTTATTGAAGTTTCTGAAAATATCTTGAAGTATCTGACCTCAAAGAATTAAAAATGAAATCAAATTCATTAAGACATCTCTTTATTTTAGTTTCTTATCTAAAAGAAATGGCATTTCTTGCTTGATTCATTTTTACTTAGCTTTCTATTTTGATTATCTTCATGGTAATTCTATCACTAAAGAGTTCAATTATTTATCTTATTTAAGGATCAGTTGTATTATTTGATATCTTGTTTAAGTATAAATTATAACCATGTTTTTTTAGAATGTATTTCTGGGCATCAGTTTTTATTTAAGTGTAAATGTTCCCCCCCCCCAGCCTCTCTCATAAAAAGAGTGGGGTTCAGGAAAGGGCAGAAAGATAAATGGAAAGAAATGAAGTGGACTGATTAAGCTAAAAAGAAAAGAGCAAATTTTGATCCAACAGTGGAGAGAGAAGGTAGAAGGGACTGAGTGCAGTTTCTCTTTTAAAACGGTTTTGCTGTCGTATCTATTTCACAGGCCTTTTGTTCACCTCTGCCATTAATCTACCCCTACATCACTTACATTCTTCAGAATAATTTTCTTTCTTTCTTTTTCCCTGCCTTCTCTCAATATCTCTTTCAAAGAAAATTAGTTTTTCCACTTCTTCTGCTCTAAGTAGCTCAAAGCAAAGCTGGTAAATTATAACATCTGCCTTTGAGGCAGCCTGTTAACCTGCTTGCTAAGGAAAACTGTTGGTTCAGAAAGAAGAAAAATTATTGGACATAAAAACAGAAAGAAACATGTAAACACACACCCACACACACACACACACACACACACACACACACACACACACACGCGCGCGCGCGCACGCATGCTCACACGCACACATACACATACAGAACTATAACATAATCTAAAATATAAATGACAGTTGGTTAAAAATTAAGATAAAAAGTCGTTTTATTTTTCTAAAATAGGACATAAAAGTGTAGAAGAAAAAAAGGATTTAATTTTGAAAAAGTGAACACCAGAAAGGAAAAAATGAGTTTATTTTTATTGGAAATGATATCCTCTTATCGTTTTGAATATTCAATTTTATTTTAAAACAAGATGATGACATGTAAACCTGTTTGACTTCAAAATATAAAAGCAATTGATGATGATATTGATGCTTCTATTGATGCTTCTATTTAGGAAGGAGTAAATAATATTAATTAGCATTTCTTATTTGTCTTTATTATATCGTTAATATAGATTATTAAAAAATGACATTCAACATGAATACACACTCTAAATGCATACAATTTTGAAACAAATATTTCTTTGAAAAGCTTAACATATATTTGTATATATGTTTATGCAAAGAATTGAAAAGAAATTTGAACAAAAGTTTTTCAGAAATAAAGAATGGAAGAAAAAAGTGTATCAAAAATTCATAAAGCACATCAAACATGATTTCGCTTTTGTTTTTTTTTGTGGATAGAAAATAAAAATAAAACATCTACTGAAATTGAATGAAAATAGAAAAGTAATGCAGGGATCAGAAAATAATATATCAAGGAATTTATCTGTTAATCATTTAAAAAATAGAAAATAGTTAATTCTGGAGTGTTTTCGGGCAAAACAGGGAAAATGTAATTATTCCATTATGGTTCATCAGAATGTAAATTAAGGTGTAACTAGCAATGGATCTTTCTCTTCAACTTTTAAGTGAGAGAGAGAAGGAGGGAGAGGGAGAGAGAGAAAGAGAGAGAGAGAAAGAAAGAAAGGAAGAGAGAGAGAGAGAGAGAGAGAGAGAGAGAGAGAGAGAGAGAGAGAGAGAGAGAGAGAGAGAGAGATTTTTTAAACAGATTGAATAAAATTATTTCTCAAAGGAAAAATATGACAAAATAAATAAGGGACAAAAAGAAATATCAGGTTGACATTCCCAGAGGATATTGGCTGAGAGAATTTTTATTGAATTTATATAAAAAAATATATTATTTGTATCTTGCTTAAATTCAATTTTTTGTTTATCAGAGAATCATCATCACTGCTCAATTACTGACTCATTTCAAGGATATTTTTAGACTTTGCATCTATGATTTGTTGTGTGGAAAATATATTTTTTAAATGTAAAGAATATATTGATTGTTTTAAAGCTATTGTTAATACTTTTTTTTTACCATTCTTAAAGCAAACATATGTTATAAAAAGTTATAGAGAGTTTAAAAAATGATTTATCATCATATATCTTAGAAAAATGTAATAAATGTATTACTCCTCTATTATATACTGATTTATATAATATAACTTTCTCAATTACAGTAAATTGTAAGGAACAATGTATCTGAAAGTAGTTTAAATGTGTATGCATAAAACTGAAGAAGTTTGATCCCTTGTAGTTTTCTTCTTGCTCAACATACTCACATACACGAACACAATATAGATAATAACTGGTGTTAAAAAATGATTTTATGGTGAGAATCTACAAATGAATAAAATTATGTCTAATTCCAGGATAGCAACAGAATCTACTGGGGGAAATGGCATTCTTTACTATAAATTACTCGAAAAGCTGTTACTGCAAAATACCATTTTTAAAAGGATTAATGATGTACTGAAAATGAAAACAAATTTTTCTGAACAAGAAAGTCTACCCATGATTTACTTGTGAGAAAATGCCCACTTGGCTGCTATAAATGTATAATAGCAAATGATTCAAGAGTTTGTATAAGAAGTTCTTCCACATGTAGCAAACCGGTCATTTTCTTTTATTTCATTCCATTCATTTATTTTTTTTGTCTGGTCAGTGGTTCCAACAAGTTAAAAATATTTTAAAAAATATCTTTAAAAATTATTGAATCAAAATCAGAATTTTTCTTTTATAGGAAAATACATAATTTAGCTGAAAATTCATAGTAAGCCAAGGAATATACTTTGATGTTTGAAGCTATGAATTTATATGAATAAAAAAAGTATTTAAACATTTTCATTAGCCTAATTATAATTATATTTAGATGAAGACAATTTTTTAATTGAAAGTAAATTCTTTACAAAGGAATTTAAGTTTTTAAAAAAAGTATGTAAAGATTCCAGTTAAATATTTTTTATCAGACTGAATCATTAGAATGTCAAACAGAGCAGAACAATTAATGCAAACAAAACTGTTGATTCTTTACTGTCTAGGACAGGTCAAAAAGTGCATTGGTTTACTTGTGCTCCTTCAAAGGTGCTCTCTTCTAATGGAACACTTTTCTATCTCCCTTAACTGCAAACAATAATAAAAGTCCTAAACATACTATACATATTAGTTCTCTTGAGAATGAGGCCCACTTAATTTGTAAGAAAAATTCCATAGCTTTCCTTCTTGACTCTTATATGCTCTTTAATCTCATGTCGCTTTCATATTAGTTAAGTTCGTTTTATGGGACATGAGTAGTGTAACATTAAATAGTGTTCAATTCCAGTAAAAGGCGAGACTTTAAAAAGAATCTCTAGACAGATAAAAGACTTTTAGCGATATAGACATATATGCTATCTTTCTACTTTCCAATTATCTTTTATAAATTCTCTTTGAAAAATATACATTTCATCGAAAATATATCATATTGAAATATGCACCCCCACATATATATATATATATATATATATATATATATATATATATATATATATATATATACGCGCACGTGTGTGTACATGTCTCTCGCTCTCTCTCTCTCTCTCTCTCTCTCTCTCTCTCTCTCTCTGTCTGTCTGTATGTGTGTGTGTGTGTGTGTGTGTGTGTGGACAATGTATACTTATTTCTGAATTGTACAAAGTCTAAAACAAAACTATTCTTTGAATAATGGCTACTTTACCGTGCCCGGTAAATTTATCGCAATAAATTCATCGTCTGTAAATTCATTGGGTGGTAAGTTCATCCTCGTGGCTAAATTCAGAATTTAATTATTGATTTAAAAAATTCAATTAAAAGAGTTGGTGTTAGGGTTAGGAAAGTCTTATATTATAAAGGTAATTAATCTGATACGATGAATTTACCTGTGATAAATTTACCACACAATGAACTTACTGCTCTGAATTTACCAAAATGCCTTCTTTGCAATATATGAATTGACTGAAAACAAAAAAAGGAAATTCTAGATTTATTAAATACTAAAAGGAGTCAATTTCCCAGTCTATGGCTTTGATTATATAAAAAATTTATAATTTTTTTTTTTTTTGGGGGGGGGGAGGCTATTTTTATTTATCGTATATATTCATGTCTCATGCGACTTTTTGAGACCTAAATTTTGATCTTTTGTAGCTAGAAATTGTGAGCGTACCAGTTGGCCCAGGCTTATCCTTAGCCAACTATGTGCACACACAAAGTTTGTATCTACCGTGTGGTGGAGCCCCCTATTATTAGGCTAATAATTAGGTCTCAGAAAGTCACATGACTTTTACGCGAATATATATGGTACCCGTTCTTCCTTATTTCAACTTTAATCCAACTTTAGAAAAGATGTCACAAGTTAACAAATGTCTTGATTATAGTGAAGTTGAATTGAATTTAGATAAAAATAAAAATGGCCATTGATTACCTTGGAGATAAGACATCTGATTCTGAACTTGATCGCTCCTTCATAATTGGTGCTTCAGGACGCATCGCCAAATGATTGGCCATAGCCATAGAAACTGGAGGTGACATCATTGGATGATTTAACGGCATATATGGAAGAGCTCCAAGAGCATACGGATGGTGTGGATATCCATTTAAGATATTTTTACGATCTCCAGCTGAAAGAAATTTAAACAATCTGGTAACAAATTTGAAAACTAAGAAAAACTTTAGAAAAATATCATTAAGTTTATTTGATTAATCCAGAAATACAAAAAACAAAAATCTGAATTAACGTAGCAAAATTGATACCATATATTTTATACAGTTTCAAATATCACTTTAATATTCGATCTTTTTCAGACAATGAAGTATATGGAATTCCAGTGTTGACTGAAACGTAATGTTAAAAACAACAAAGATGATGATGCTAGTAGAAAAGAATAAGTAATTAGTAACTATAAATGGTTTTGAGAAAGGGACCAACATTTATTGCTAACTGAGAAAAAGAAGCTGAAAAAAATCAGACGCTAAATTTGATGAAACGTTAAACAAAAATAATTGTAAATTTTGACGTATAGTGATTGTAAACCTACAATTATCACAACATGCTGGGTTCCTCAATCTGACCAAAAGAAATTAACTTTAAAGATCGTTTATCGTCATAGATTTTTTTTCATCCCATCGACACTCTCCAGACAGAAATTGGTAGTTTAAATTCTAATAACAAGTTAAGCTTTTAAAGGGAGAGAAACAAAGGAAAAAACAATTTGAATTTGCCAACGCCACATAAAAAATAGTTATTGGCTAAATGCCATCTTAAAATACCATGATTTTTTCTGAGGGACAGGAAATTTGAAACAGAACAGTAACGTTACTGACAGCAACCTAATAAGTTATACGAATCTGATTCTGAAATTATCTTTTCAAAAAGATGAATAATTAAAGTTTTGTCTAATAGTGAATAATCAGGATTTATTCTTCTCTCTTTTGTAAGTAACATTGGAATCTTTGTTATTTAACCATTAATTAAACCATCTTCTTAAAATTTTCTTGGAACGAAACGAGTTTTTGATGGAGCAAGAAAATTTGTTTTAAGCATAATGTTGCCACGTAGTCGCTGATTTTTTTGGACAATAAGAAACAAATTTATTTTCTTTCAATTTAGTGTTTAGAATTATTCTTCATAACCGAATTTTATTAATTTTCAAAAATAATTCTTTTTTATTTGATAAATTTTTAATATCTGTATTTTATTTTTGAATACCGAATTGATTTGTAACACAGGATTTAGATTTTATGTTATTTTTAAGAGATTGCTCTACAGCTGAAAAAATGCACGTTGCAACATTTACGGAAAGAAAACGAATTGTTTCAAGTAAAACGTTTTCAATTAATGAAAGCCCATAAATAAATTGGTTCTATTCAAATTTTATTCTTTTAATTTTAATTTTATTTAGTCATTAATATTTGATTCAGACAGATTTATATCTTTAAAATGGCAATAAGGGTAAAATGGACAAGCAATTTTGAAATATTGACTTAAATGGGATGATCAATTATTGATGATTTAGTAAATCGAGAATGAATATTAATCAGTGAATGTAAATTCAGAAAATAGCCAATAACAAATCAGAATTAAAATCTTTTTTTTTTAAATGTTCAAATCGCTGAGCGAAACCAATAATGTTAGTAATCTTAATTTACTAACTATTAATTTCTCAAAAATTTCATAGCTAAACTTAATAATAATTCCTGGTCTGTAATAATTAATTTTAAGAGTACGCTTATGCATCATCATGCATGTATCTGTGCAAACCCTTCACCTCGGGAAGGGTGTTACACAAGGTCAATCTTTAAGTGGAGTAAAGCTGGTTGGAATTCAGAGTTTTCTTTCTTTGTCCAACCAAGGCTTAATAAATTTAGCGACATTGTCCTCCTTCGATATCTACAAATTCTTTTTCAAGTAGTAAGAATGAAAGGTTAAATAATTCTGTGTAATGCATCTATTGCTCTAGCATAAAAATCAACAAAAGAATTGGTAGATTATTGTCAAATACTTTGACATCTAACAATGGTTTATGTGAATTGATACTTGATCAGTTTATCTCCATAAAAGATATTTCATCTTGAATTATTTTTATTTCCTTTAAACGATATAGTATTTGTCAACACGGAATGCACACACACACACACACACACACACACACATGAATGTATCTAACCAACACATTCACTACGGGCAGGATGTGATATAAGGTGCATTTTTAAACGGAGTAAAGCTGGTTTGAATTCAGACTTTCCATCTCCTAAACTGGTTGCCTAGGAATAGCTAAAGAGCTCAATATATCCTAATTTTACCCATAGCTGGCGTGGACATATGGATTCATGCCTTTCACAGGAGCATTAACGCGAAGAGAAACATAAAACAACCACTTCCAGGATTTGAACTCGGCCGATTCCATTTCCTATGATGATAAGCGTTACGCGAAGCGCAATTCCACAATGTATTCATGGTGAACATTTTCACTGATTGCGAATGTCATTATGCAAAAAGAGTCTTAACAATTAATCTCATAAGATAAATATTTCTTGCAAGATTTCAAAATGTCAAATGCCTTTCGTGATTATGGAACTGATATGATTTTTTTATCACTAGGTTACTCGTATTTATATTTTTAGTCAATGTCTGATCATAATATTTGGTACGTCGCGCAAAAAATTGTTATACGCACAAAACTCGAGAGAAAGATAAAATGAAACTATAAATATTGTGTCAGGCATTAAATAATGAATACAAATTCTTTAAGGCTTAGCTTGGTACGGCATTGACCTAAATGACAAAGGAAAGAACAGAATGATGATTGTGTTACATCAATCTTTCAAGTAGGGAGCCTGCAGGCCTCTCTTTGAAGACTTAGCAATCAAAATCTAACCTTGACCATTGGTGTCAGTGCGAAATATGTAACTTCCTTGGTCATTGATCATATCTCAAACTTCTCATTCTTTCTGGACAGATAATATTCATCGACAATCTTTCGGAATTTTCAGAGATGCATACATTTCTAACATTTAGTCAGTATGGCTTTCTTTAATGATTTGTATGGGAGCAAAAAGATATAATGTCTTTCATAGAATTTCGTATCATAAAACAAAAAATCTCTTTATGTGTGATTCAGTTCTTACTGGAATAAAAACAATAAAATCAGAACTCATAATTATGTGTATTTGCTTTGTTCATCACGGTCACTTGTAATTTATTTTAAATTTATATTTCCGACGTAGTCAATGTCTAAATAGCTCCCTCACTTGTTCAAACTATGAAACTTTGAACTAGAAATGAGAGCAAACATATTGTTAATAAATAGTCGCTTTCCCTAAGAGTTGACTATGAAATCTTTTGTCTCTCTATAATTCTGAAGAAGAAGAAGAAGAAGAAGAAGAAGAAGAAGAAGAAGAAGAAGAAGAAGAAGAAGAAGAAGAAGAAGAAGAAGAAGAAACAAAAACAAAAACAAAGTAAAATACATGAGTAAAAAAGCATACTAAAATTTCAAGATGAATCTAGGATATTGATACAAATATTTCAGACTATTTTTCAACACAGTTGAAATTCACTTATGTTATCATTATATTGATATTTATTACACTAAGCTAAGAACACAACTATAGTTACAGATTGCAATATTAATTTGGTAACCATTGTTCCATTGTCTAATAAGTATTCGTAATATTGATGATTGTCATATAAATTGACTTTTTTCTCAACAGGACATGGTGAAATGCCAGGACTTCATATCTTTATTTTAAAAACTAAATAGGATTTGCTTTGTTATGATGCCCGAAAATTGTTCATTTTATACATATTTTTGTTTGTTTTTGAAAAAAAAAAACAATTGACTTATTTATTCAAATGAGTTTGAGTTTAGATTTAGTCGATTTTATCAATTGCATACCTCAAAGAGAGACTTTTATGAGAGCCTATCATTTATGGATTTATGCATTGGCACAGTCCGCAATGATTGTCCTCTCAACAATTTTTCATATCCTGTTTTACTTTTGTTCATTTTTTCTTTTTGAAAAAAAAAAGACAATTATTCATAGATACAGAATTATTTTATATGGCATGAACAGACATTTATGTAAATTAATTATTTTGTGGATCTAAAATGATTCCATCCATTGTTTTTAAAGATGGTTAGGTCACTTTTTTGAGATCAAAGTTAATGTTTTTGTTTTGTTTTGTTTTTAAATAAATATAAAGTAATGAAGTTAATCGAAAGTTTTGATATATTCAATGCATTGATCTATTTGCAAAATGATATGAATAATTTCATTGGCTGAATTCTTTTAAATATTCTTATATTGTAACTCTGTGATTATGATTTTGTCTTTTCAAACAAGCTTATAACTTTGCAAAGCATGATAGAAAAATGAATTCCATTTAGAAGAATTTAGAATAATCCCATATTTGCAATATTCTGATTAATCCTACAGATTTGGATGAAAAAGAAATTGGAGGCTTTGTTGAAGATGAAATATTAAAATGAATAAAACCCCTTGATATGGCATTTTTAAGGGATTTCCTTACTTTCAGATAAGATTACCCAAACTAATCCCAAAGTTCAATTTAACTATAATAAATAGCACTTCAAAGCCAATGTCATGAAGCAAACTTGCTTTTTGTGAACCAAAAACAAAAAGAATTTACATTATACAGAACATAATGTGAGAAAATTATCCTTAAAAGCTGTGGTACATATTGATTAAATCAATATGCAGTATTGTGTGTGGTAAGTTTTTAAGGTGAAAATAACTCTTTTCGTTTGTCAATGAGATATTTAAAAATGAATAGTGACTGAAACTAATTAAAGGAAAAATCAATTTCTAATGCATTGAATTTGATTGATGATTCTATATCTAAACAGAATGTATGAACATATTCAGATGTTTAACTTCACTTGAAATAAAAAAAAATATTATAACTGAAATTTAAATGGAGTTATAATCCTTGAAATGTTGGTGTTTCTAATAACTATTAATGCGGACTTATTATTGATAGTTTGCTTTGTCTATCATTTCTGTTAATAATATGTGGTTTAATTCAACTAAGTTGATCAGTGGTGAAAGTGAATTTATTTACAACAAAGTAAGAGTTATATGAACCCTTCCATCTCTAAGTTATAAGTTAATGGAAAATTTTCTTTTATTTCTACATCATGCATATCACCTGTAATGGTATCAAGTATCATTGTGGCAAAATATTGATACAATCCTATTCAAGAAGATTTATTCATGTTCCTCAATCATTTATAAAAATATCTGATTGTTCAAATATCAGTATGTGAATAAATGTGCAAAGATTTGTTTTGTCTGGTTTTCTTTCACAGTTCATTATTTTCTATTTTAAGATCTTTACTTTTTACTCTTATCTCAGCACATTCTTTACTAAAACGTAATATATTTGTGTGAATCAAACACAACTCTATCTTTACTTTTGAACTTTTATGTAATTTTAAAGTTAAAACTATTTCTTAGCAAAAAAGTGATGATTTTTTTAATATTCAGCATCTTCCAATTATGATTATAGATATATCAATTGATCTTAAAAGACTTAATTAATCTTGAATTTCCTTTCATGCAGTGTTATCAAATGCAAATCAAATATTAAAATTTCAATTTCAATTGGCGAATATTTCATGAATTAATTCTTACTGATATTATAATATTTTCATATAGACATTCCCAGTCTAATAGAATCAATGGATTACTCCAAAAAAGCAGGTGTGTGGCATAATGGATATCATCTTAGAAAATAGATATGGTGATCAAGTTCAAATCCTGGATAAGGATGTTTGCATTTCACTTCTTACTAATGCCCTTTGGAAAGGCATGAACCCATCTCTTCTCCGTCCCCCTGCCCCAGCTATGGTAAACTAGGAGGGCAGAATGGATTCTTTAGCCTTGGTAATGCAACCGGTCTAGAAGAGAATAACTGAATTCAAATCAGCTGTATTGGACTTAAAAACGTGACTTTCTGTCACATCTCACTCAATGCTGAAGGTTTGGGTAAATACATTTTCTATAATTAAATTGGAATAAATAATGCCAGATAATTTAGAATATAATCATATGCCATATTCTTCTTTAAAATAAAAGCTTTCTCTTTTAAATAAAGATTTAAAATCTTAATGGATATTATCTTTAATACAAGTAATAAAAATCTTTGCAAGTAATCTTAATAAATCCTTTTACTTTAGATCTATTATCTTTATTTTTGTTCTCAATAAATTGTGTAGCACCCATAGCTCAAATGAAAATAATCTTACAAGATTTTAAAATAAAGGTATAGAATTAATGTATTCAAAACAATTACAATTATAAGAATTTTGCACACAAAAAAGTAAATATGAATGTCTTTTTGTCAGTTTAATTTAGCAAATAACAAAGAAAAAAAAAAGCACAATTGAAATAAAAAATCTTTAATAAAAAAACATCTTTTACTTTCAACATAATTCAAAATACACAAACACTTTCAGATATTGAAGCATATCTTGAGACATGCTGGCAAAAATCTCTGATAGCTTGCAGTGAATAATAAAACCAACAAATTTGTTAGTAATGATTAAACTGTTTTGTTATTGAATTAATAAGGGCTAAGTCAATAAGAGACAAGATGTGGAAGAATCTAAAAAAATTTAATTACTTGACCCCATAAATTCACAATCAGCTTTTTAACATTTTTCAACTTTTTTCAGAGAAAAAGCATAAAAATAGCAAATTTTAGAAAACATTAAACTGTCAAATATTTGGGATAATTGAACTATAGCTTCATCAAAATAACCTCAAATTTATCACAATAAAATCTCTAAATAATTAAATGTGAAGTTTTTCAGTCATGAGAAATTCATTTGAGAATATCAGTGATGCACAATCAAGTTGAGAATGATTTTTCCTGTGTTAAAATGTTTTCACTTTATTTAATTCACAATGAATAAAATATTGTTTAAAACAGAAAATAAATCGGCTCTTAAATAAATAAGCTAAAAGTATTTTAATGAAAAAATCATAAAAATCATAAAATAATAACTTTATCCTGCTAATGTTTATGGATTGATTTGTATAAAAATGCATTTCTTATCTCATTTACATAGAATTTTTGACTAGAATGTAAAACATCTTTTGAAAGAAATGCTATGATGTTTAATGGGAATTCCTCTGCACAGGACATTTCTTTTTAAAATCTATGATCACCTGAGGAGAGAGAGAGAGAGAGAGAGAGAGAGAGAGAGAGAGAGAGAGAGAGAGAGAGAGAGCATAACTGGGTGCAATTCTCTCACAGTGTCATCGATTATGCATGCATTAGAAATTCAAATACATTGTTTTTATATCTGCAGATAGAAAATTACTTTGAATTTATCATAACTAGTGTCCTCATCTTGATTGTTATAGTTACAATGTTTCAATCATTGCATTATACATTCTTTTTCAGGCACATGTTGTATTTGGTAACCTTGTAATTTGGAACTGAACTCTTTATTTAATCCACATGATTATATTGTTCTCATTCTGCTGGAGATCTCATGTATAGTTCATTTATTTTTATAGTTACTTTTGCTGTTCCCACTATTCCCAGATTAGATTAATTTCATTGTCTAGCCCTGGATTTGATCTTATATCTACCAGATGAATAGATACATCTAACTAATTATGGTCAGGAATGTTCATTCATGGAAGAAATAGGTGTGGATCATCAACTCCAATGGATGGAAGCAAGAATAATAGAAAGCATTATTGGAAAATAATGTGATCAAAAGAAACATTACACAAGTTATGCTCTGATTACCTGTTCAGAAGGTTGAAGATGGGATTGAACCCCAAATGTGAACCTTTGACTAAGAAAGAACAAACATTAGATTTAAAAATTAAAAATTCCACATCCTGATTTTCTTGTGGGACATTTTTTACTAGTATAAGAATTAGTTATGGGATATTCACCTGAAGGTGTGGGTTTAATTTCTGTGTAAGGTAGTGAAAGTCATAAACATTGGTTTGAATTTACTTGTAAGAATTAGAAATGATTTAGGATATAATTCCCTGATGATAACCAAATTTGACAGATACCTTGATAATACTGGAGGGTACAATTAATAACTTAAACATTGTAACACCAATTCTAATAGATAAGTGTATAATAATTCTAATGTCTCGTTTAAAACAGAAAAAGAGATTGCTCATCTCATATTTGATATTACAAACATTATATTACATTAGTATGATCTATGGATATACCACATTATGATGATTTGATTATTACAACGTTTGATATATTTACTTAAGAGCTGTTGTATAATAGTTCAGTATGTAAAAAGTGTAATAATCTTGATCTAACACTCTCTCTCTCTCTCTCTCTCTCTCTCTCTCTCTCTCTCTCTCTCTCTCTCACACACACACACACACACACACAGACTTTTTTCTTTCTTTCCTTCCTTCTTTTCATCTTTTCATTATGTTCTATAGAAACAGATTAGTGTTATCACTTCTGCATGCTCACACCCTCTCTCTATCTTCCCCTACTCTCTTCTTTCTTTCTTTCTTTCTTATTATATTTTTTATGTGTAACATGCCCTTTTTCTTCCCTTTCTATCTTTATAATAAAAAACGGAATGGTCGATTATTTAGCTGTGGGGATGACACTCATGAGAAATAAGCAATACCAGATAATCAGGATATACATTTTTGCATTTTATCTTGGAGGATTTAGATGGTCTCATTTTTAATCAGAGGCTGTTGCAAGATGATAACTATCAGAAGATTAAGGAACAAGAGTATTAAGATATTATTCTGATCTCATTGATTGTTTTATTCTAACCTTGTTATTCTGATTTTGATAATTCATTTGTTTCTTAATTATTTTATCTATTGCAACAACTATTTCACCTTTTTCCTTTTATTCTTACTTCCTTTTTGTAACAAATTCTTTTAAGTCAGTCTAGTTGATCATAACTCTTAAGATTGGTTGTCAATGATGCTTTTATTTGTTTTGCCTACTTTTATATCATCATTATAGCAAAATTGCTTCAGTGATAACTTTAACAGAAAATCTTGAAAATCCTCATCATTACCCATCTTTTTCTTATTTCAAAATATGTGAAAGAAATATTGAATTAAGTATGAATGTAAATGAAATAATCATAAATTTCAAGATAAAACTATTAGAAAGCTGAAATGATATTGTTTTATAACTAAAATTGTCTCAGCAAGTGAACAAATAAACTTAATGTGTCTATCATGGAAAGATTTAATGTTTTGTATTTCAAATGAAATATTTCAACTGATATTTTTCAAATATCATATTTGCTTTTTGATCTATTAATAAATTTTCATTCTTTTTGCTATTTCAGACTTACTGGTTTTACTAAAAACAATAAACAAAATATTTTCTCTAGTCAATACTAAATGAACAATAAGGCAAATGTATTTCTATATTTTTTCCTTCAATATTTGCCTGCTCTCTCTCTCTCTCTCTCTCTCTCTCTCTCTCTCTCTCTCTCTCTCTCTCTCTCTCTCCCATAATGTACACTTACACATATGTTCACACATTATAGGAGATTTAAAATGCTTTCTCTTTTACTCTACAACAGTGAGTAAATCTCTTCAAAACAGATAAGCAAATAGATGCATAGAATAGATATCGATTGTGTTGAATATGCCCAACAACAAATACAAGAAGACTGTCAAGATAAATGGAAGTAATAAAATAAGCATTTCTCTTTGTCAAAATAACTTTACTGCTTTCTATCAACAGCTTTTTGCAAAAAAGTTTTTGGCTATAAAATGTGATTTTAGACTCTTAAAATATCGGTTCCTAGATTCATGAGTTCTTTTTTGACATTGAAGAGGAGAGAATAGAAGTCACTTGAAGAAGGCAAATAAACAAGAAACATCTAAAATAGGAGAGAATATTCAGCTGCTAATAAAACTTTTGAAATATCTCTATTCTATCGTTTTTTCCTTTATAGTCTCTCAAAAAATATTTGATAGATTTACTAATATTTGAATTGAATTTGAAATGAAAAAATAGCAATTTAGATTTAAGAAGTTGTTTCAAGTGAGATTAGAATTCTTGTTTCCTGAATTAGTTTCATCAAAAAATAATCTACTTATAACATAATGAACTTTCTTGGATATACAGGATTGTTACATCAAATTTTGTTTGCATTTCATGTAAAACAATCCATCTGCCCTGTCGGCTGGAGCTGTAGAATACACCAACTGTACATCTGCACTGGGGTAAAATCCCCCCAATTTAGCCACCTGTTGGTCATGAGTGGTGAATCATGATGCTTAAGGATAGACTTCTGGTGGCTGAGCAGTCCATGACATACAACACTCCACTTTGGCCCTTACTCAGGCTAAATGATCAATCGGCTGGTCACATTAGGCCCTAGCACCTATATGATTGTCTCAACTTATTGCTGTTATGGCAACCCCCCAACCCTTTTTATAATGTATGTGCTAGAAGGTAGTGGCTGAGGGTCTTAGTGTCCTGGGTATGACATTAAACTGTATCTAGTGAAGAACTCTGGGGAATGTGGAGTACCCCTTTATAACCATTACTCCCAGGTCCACTGTGATAGTACCTGTTAGGATTCCATCTATGGGGTAAATAAAAAAATGAGCATTAAAAAATGTGTTTAAAAAAATTGAGTTTGAAAAAAATTAAATACCCAACAAGAATGAATAAAACAAAATGTCTTCGGCATAAAATATCTCAACAAGGGTTGATGAGCTGTAACACCCAACTAACCAACCAATCAACCAACCAACCAACCAACCAACTAACTAACCAACAATCCACAACATTTTGGAAAGACTTAAAAGATAAAAGTAATAATTTTTACCTAAACTGGAAGGGTATCCAAATATTTTGAATTCATCAGCCAGGATTCTTTCATATTCTTTGCCTACAACAGACAAAAAAAAATATAGTTTAAAAAATGAAAATAAAACCAACAAAAAACAGAATGACAAAAACAAAAAAGCATTGATAAAAAATCTAAATAGCTACAAATATCATTAAAATTTATAAAATTGTATAAAAAATAATACTTTATTTGAAAGTATTCAAGTTTATAAACCATTGGGATTTTAATAAAATTCATTTTTTCTGTTTTAACTTTAGAAATACAAAGAAATTAGAATGCTACATTTCTTTGAACAATAAGCAGTAATTAAACTTTTAACTGATCAGAATTTTTTGAATTTTTTTTTTTCATTAACAATTCTCAGGATATATAGTTGCTGTAAATTATTTTTTTCAAGTAAAGCCCCAAAAAGAGAAAAAAACATTACTAGAAATAACTTTTAAAATAATTACATTATACAATTATTAAATAGTTTCAGATGTACAACATGTACTACAAAGTTGAAATAATCTTAGTAATGATATTATCTGGGTCAGATACCTGTGCTGAAATAATTTCTGCAGAGACAAATCTATCGAGTAGTTTATAAGCTCTATGGCATATATATATATATATATATATATATATATATATATATATATATATATATATATTATATATATATATATATATATATATATAACGAATCTATTTAGTTGACACTATTCTGAATGAGCAGACTTTCTTCATACATGTAATATTATGATAACAGGACAAATCCCTTGATTCTTTCTCATTATTTTCCCTTTCAAACAGACATTGCTTTAGGGGAAGAAATATGCAACCACATTTAAATTCAATAAATATAAAAATAAATCATCTTTATTATCTTAATTTTGCAATATATTGTTTTTTAAAAAGTCAACTTTAAAATCTTATGATCTAAATTACTTAAAAAAAACAACCAAGTGTTCTACACTTGAAATTTTAAGTCTGTATGTTAAAGAACAAGACTGTCTATAATATGAAAATATCTATAAAGAATTCATAGAAAATCTATGAAAACTTTTAACTGTAAATAATGAAGACAACTAATTTGTGGGACAAATGAAATATAAAGAAATGACATGAGATCATTTTTTGAAGATAAATATCAGTTTTAATCTGGTGTAAGATTTATAGAACTAATAAAATATGAAAAGTAATGGCTGACACTGAAAAATGTAATGACTAGTAAAAATGAAATTCTAAGATATTTTCTCAAAACTCATTATTTAAGGAACTTTTTATATGATTTATGAAAATGTCAATAGATTTTTCCATCATACACTTTCAATGTTTGGATGAATATATACATGATTAATACTTAGTAGAAAAATATTATGTATGCACAAACTTGGATATATTTAAAAAATACTACTGTAAAGAATCTACAAATTAAGCCCTACCAAATTCAATCACATATCTAATTGTACATATGAGTGTGTGTGCATGTGTATGTCTGCATGACATAAAAGTTATTACAATTTTCACAAAAAGCAAATTTTATTTTATTTGTGAAAGAACACATTTAAATACAAATGGAAAATTATGTTTTCTTCTTGGAAACCTTGTTAGAGACAATCAAATTACAATTTGTTTATAAATTATCTATATTCCATTTAATGTATAGCTAGATAGATATTAAATCATATTAATCATTAATCATTATATATTTAAAATAAATTAATATTGTATTTGCTATATGTACTACTTTAGTTATAAGTTCAAAACTAGTTTAACTATTTCACTATAACTATTCCATCTGGTGTTGTAAAAACTATAGGTTCTTAAAGAAATGCCCAAATAAACATTAAGGGCAAGTAACATTGAACATAATAACAGTTATGAGTACTTATTTGCAAGATACAAAATTCTTTTCACAATCTCTGTATACCTATTGTATTTCTTGCACCAACAAAGCAAATGTGGACAAATTTCACCTCATTCAATCTTGATTTTATTCAATATTAATTAGTCTCTGTCATTTTTGTATTAAAGTTTGTTTTTAGTAAGAATATGAATCTTGTTTTTGCATGAATAGGATTTATAAAAATGTATCCATATGGAAATAGCCGCCTTTTGTTCAGTCTCACTTTCAACTCTTTGTTTTCCATTGCTATTACCCAACAAGTTAGGCAACCAACTATTTCATTCACTCTTATATCAGTGGCTGGATTATAATTATTTTTATTATATCTATATTTTTCACTGACAACCTGAACTTGAAATTTACTCTTTCATCAAATGGTGCAAATGTTTTGATAAAGAAATTCTGATGCTGGTTTGTATTTATAAATTGAACACGAATATTATTTTCATTTGATTCAAAACTTTGCCCCAAATATCTACCAGTACATTACCAAAGTTTATATCTAACAATTGGTTTGTGTATTTGTTAAAAAAAGACCCCCAAATACTTATTCATTATTAAATCAATGGTTAACCAGGGTCAAGCAGCTGTTTCAGTTTTATAATTTGAAAAATCTGTTTACCAACTTAATACTTTCTCGCTTTTAAGTAAGATTGTGCTGATAGCTGTAAATGCACAATCAATAATCATATTTAAACACATCTGTGACTTGTTTTCTATTGCTTTTCTTGTGATAATGATAAGAACAATGTTGAAAATTGATACAAGGGAAGCTCGTAAGTATTAACCATATTTCATAATAAGCACATCTGTCAAAAAGGCAAACATAATTTTACATTGAAGTCTTCATTTCTTTTTGGCCTTATAAATAAAGATCTTCACAAATACTTTGTTTAAATTTCAGCTTGTGTGTTTGTCCATTTCATTTGGGTATTTTTAAAATTTGTTTTAGGCTAAACAATAGATATTCAATGGTCATTAAAATACACTTTTCATTCAGAACAATTTTAAATAAAATCTTTAAAAGATGAACTTATTTTGATTATCACTATTTCAGCATCACAAAAAAGAGATGAACTTTTTAACTAATTAAAAAACAGATTAATATTATTATTTTAAAATGCAAAACTAGCTGACAATAGATGAAGTTTGATATCTGCCAATAAATTTCAACTCTTGAGAGATATACAAGTACATTATTGTAATGGTTTTTATAATCTAAGGATAATTTTCTGTTGTTTTTCTGAGAAATTATTTGTAGCCATAAATAATCTTCATGATATTTATAGACATTTCTATTTGCTTAAATGAGTGATCATTTCAGTGGATTGAATAGAATATCAATATTTATCATTTAAATATGTTTACATATTTCTTTATTTTGAGAAAAAATACAATTTTTTATCAGGTTATCTCAAGTCTTATTAGAAAATGAAAACTTAGTTTTTGAAAGCATCACAAGTCTAATTTAAGAAGATATGTGGTACAATCTAAGTCTTCCTTAAATGATCATATATCAATTTCACAACTAAACATATCACATTGGAATTTATTTTATTAAGATCTTTAACACATCACTGAATGAAATTTATTAACGGTAAGCCCCTGAAATTTGAAGAACTTCTTCTATACTTACTTATTATTCATATCGTTTTTGGTTACTACCTTCCCCCCTCTCTCTCACTCTTTCTCTCTTTATCTCTCTCTCCTTATCTATCTACTTCTCATTGATTTCTAAAAAAAAAAAAACAGTTTGTTTGAAATAATGCCATAGAAGTGTGTGTCTGTGGATTTATATGTGTGTGTATCTGAATATTTGCTGAGCTGATACTACAGAAAAGCCAATTGAATTTCTCCTTACAGATGATGTCACCTAAAATTTCAAGACAGTAAATAATGAAATAACAATTTTATTTATCTTTTTGTTATCTTCAACTTCCACAAGAACGTTAGTTTTCAATTTGCTCAATAAAAGTTGATGCTGGTGTAAACAACATGGTTTTTGGTAATCAAAATTTGATAAACAAACCAATGTGTTTTTTCTTTTACACATTAAAAAAAAGACTCATGATTTCTATCTGAATTTATTTTTTTTGCTTTCTGCTTTTATTCATTTATTTATTTTCTGATTTGTGTCTGAGAAATTAATTTCCTTTTAGAATATTCTGATAATAATCAGAATATACAGTGAAATAGCAGCTTAATAACTTATACCATTCTTTTCTTTAAAGAAAATATTGATGGCACAAAAGTATGTTGCTAGGAATTATCCTTATTCTTTATCAATTAAAATTGTCTGGTTTTTAAAGAATCACTTAATATAAAGAAAAGTATAAATAAAAACAGATTTCAAAAACAAGCAAGACTATGAATTTCTTCAGTGAAATGATTTCATACAAATCTAAAATATAATAAATCCATCTTGAGAGATTTTGAGTTGATTTTTACCAGAATAAAGAAATAGCTTTTCAAAAAAATGTTAAAACAGGGAGAGTATAAAAACAATTACAAAATGCAGATATATTTCAGGAAAATTTTATTCTGTTGTTGTGTCATATTTTATCAAATGTCTATTTCAATTGAATTACATTCTCTAATCAATTTTTGTTTAAACTCACAAGTTGAACTAAATTTACCAAAAAAATTTTTTTCTGATTAAAAATTACTGAAATGTAATTCTGCAAACTTTGAGGACTAAAATTTACATTTGAAAAAGTACTATTTATTTGAGGTGACAACATACAATTAAAAAAAAAAGATTTACATAGTTTTCTTTTAATTGTTTTTTTTTTTTTCAATAAAAGCAAAATATAAGCATAAATATAATAAAATATGATAGAATCCTAGGTTTTTATTAATTATAAATGTTTAACCAACACTTGTATAAATAGTTATGAGTTAAGCGTCTATCTAAACAAGAGGATAATTTATGTTGATGTCTGATTTTTGTTTTCTGTAGGAGATAAAATCACCACATGAAAAATTCTTCTAGCCTGCCAGCCTATTTTCATTTGCTGTGTCTCATAGCAGCAGTAACAGCTGTTCTAACTCATTCGATCAACATCGTTCTTCATGCCGATTAATACTAAGATTATTTTTTTTATCTTACATCTTCATATGGAACTGACACAAAGATTTTCAATTAATTTTCTTCTATTTAGAAAGCAAAATAAATGATACTCATTTTCTAAAAGATAAAACCTCCACACATAACTAAGTAGCATTGACTGATAGAAAGTAGGATTATTTTTGTTAGGATTAGGAAACTTAACACAAATCTATATTCCATTGATTTTCCCCCAATATTATTTTTATTTATTTATTTTCTGTTTTTAACACAATGTTGTGGTAATATATTCTTTGTCTTCTTAATAAATCATTTACACTTTCTCTTTTCTTCTTCTTCTTCATTTTCACTTCATCCTTTAGAATAGTGATTTGCAATGTGGGCCCTTAGACCCACAAGTAAGTTTGAGAAATTTTTTAAATGGGTCTGGAGTTGGCAAGGAAAATAGGTGGGCTTTGAAATTCTATATTTTTTTCCACTTTTTCCTGTTACATAGAATTTCTATTTCTGTTCATATTGGCCTGAATCATTTGACACCAAAAATAGACCACAAGTAACAGAAGTTTAAGAAACACAGATTTAGAACACCACAGTAAAACGGTACCATTGTTGATATTCCCAAATGCTAATTACAAGAAATTATAACTTCTAAGATTAGTACCAGTGTATTCTAATGACTACCATATGCAATTTACACTTGAAGAAGGTCAGAGAATATATCTTAATAGTGTGTTAAAAACAACAAAGATGAAGACAATAGACTAAAAAGTTGTGAATGATGAAATTAATTCATGTGCAAATTTGAGAATACACAAGATCTTTGTTTTCTTTGATTTTGACTTTGAATTTGTTTATATTTTGTTGTAATCTCAATAAATAATATGAATCAGATGCTTGAAATTAAGAACATCTTTCTTTTATAATTGTTTGTGTAAAAGGTTCAATCTAGAATGTTTAAGAATAATAATTAATGAATAAGAACATTATACAAGATTATACATTGAGAAAACTAGATATAACTTTTATAAAATTTAAATGATAAGAGATATAATTTAGAATGTTTGTTAATGAAATAAAATATATTTTATGAAAGTTTTTTTTTAATAAAGAAGCAGGTATCAGATTTTTGTGTGAGTCTAGAAAGATACCAGAAGTATTTCTAATTTACAGATTTCAGGAGGCTGTCACTGTTTTCTGTTAAATTTGAAAAAATACAGCTGCTGTAAAAGCAAATCTGTTAAATCTTGGTCACTGGTTTGCCTCAACAACTTTTACTGTTTTTTCATTTTTTTCAACAGTGCAAAAGAATATGAGAAAAAAACTTCTTTAATTGAAAGGAAAACCTTTTTCTTTCAAGAGGAAAGATTTTTAAAAGATGGAGTCCAAGATGATTAGAAAATATTCTTAGTCTTGTTTTCATGTTCCAACACTGCCAAACAGTCAACAATGAAATTTCTTTTAATAGATCATTTCATTTTGTATATTGTCTTTAAATGCTGGATGATTAAAAAAAAAACTTCTATTTTGATGGTGAGTAATCATTAATATCCAGCAGGTTTTTAGGACTAAGTTATAGTATTTTAAAAACTCTATCTCTGTCTCTGTCTCTGTCTCTCTCTCACACACACACTCACACATGCACGCACGCATGCACACACACACACAAAAAAAAAAAAAATAAAACATTGTACATTTATGGATATGAAAAGTATAACAGAAGTAATAAGTTAGTTAATAATATTATATTATACAGTAATAATGTTTACTTAATTTTGCTATTGACTACCCTCAACTCAGCGTATGAGCAGCACAGGGATCTGTGCGGTAAAGTGAGGAGCTGATGGTAGATGTGATGCTCCACATCAGATGCCTAAATAATCTCCTTCGTCTAGAACTAGTGAAAAGGGGATAGACTCCCTCACTGTCTGGCTGATACCGACATTAGGCTGCCCTGATGACTTTATTTTACTTACCCTATTATCTTTGCCTAACCCTGCATATCATTTATAAATCTTATCCTTATAAATGTATTGAAAAAATAGTAAAAAAAAACAGATTTTTATTTGTCTCTTTTTTATTCATACAATTTTCTAATCTATTGTATTTGTGTCTTTCTCTTTCAAACAAACACAAATGCACATTTATCCACATTAGACTTTTTAACAGTAGAACATTCCTCTTAAAATAGTAATAACTGTTTAAAATTAATAGCATATTCTGATGAAAAGATATAGATTACATTTGCATTAACTAAAGTTGAGGGAAAAATGATATAAGAATTATGTTTTGTCATCTACAGACACTGTATTTCCATGTATCATGTCTCTTCAGTGTGGCTAGACTTAACAGGCTACCTCTGGTAACCTGCTAAATCTCTCTCTCTCTCTCTCTCTCTCTCTCTCTATATATATATATATATATATATATATATATATGCACTGTCGAAAGATGGTTGCTGACACAGAAAAGTGGTGTCACAGGTATTAAAGGTGATACCTCAAAGGCATAACAACAATGTGGTGTATGAATATATATATATATATATATATATATATATATGTATATATACTCAACCTCTACACACAAGCAGAATGAAACACTAAGACAATTTCTAAATGCAGTAACAGGTTTGAATTCAGTTTGCTTTCTCCTAGATTGGTTGCCATACCAAGTTTGAAGAGTCCAGTTTACCCTGCTATTTACTTATAGCTGGGGAGAGAATAGTTGGATGCATACCTTTACCAAGGGCATTAATGCTATGTGAAATACAAACAGCCCCATCCAGGACTTAAACTTGGCTAGCCATGTACATTTCTTTTGATGATAACCATTAGTACACTATATATATATATATATATATATATATATATATATATATATATATATATACTTTCTTAACTGGTTTCAATTATATTGAAAACCAGTTGATTGCTAATGAGTAATCATGTGAATCAGTTAGAGTTTGGTTATTGACTCACACAAAACCAAATTATAAACTCAGAAAGAATACATTTTATGTGCTTGCAGTAAATCCAAGAAAACAATTTAATAAAGCCTTTTCATTACATATATTATTTTAGGTATGGAATAAGGAAGCTTCTTTTCAGTTGAACAATATTTTATACTGGGGGCATTTTTATTTAATAAAAACAAGAAGCAAAACTATAAAGAGTAATAGAATTTCCCTTGTACTGTTAGAAACTTTATTAATATTTTTTTAGGATCAATGTCTTTTAATAAATAAACCTTTTTTTTAATGTATTTTCTTTCAAAAATCAAATATGTAATAAAGATGTTGATATGAAAGAGAGAGATGGGAATCATCACTGTTTCTTATCATCCCACAAAATCATATTGAAATTTTAAATAGTGCAAGATGGGAATATTTAAATAGTGCTATAAATATAGATGCAGAGAAGAAATTCGATTGCTTGAAGGCAAATTGGTTAGGGTCAGGTTGAATCTGAGAAAAGAACGTCCAGATAAAGAAAATTAAAGACAAGCAAAATGGAAGGGAATTACCTGAAGCCAAAAAAAGAAGAAGAAGAAGAAGAAGAAGAAGAAGAAGAAGAAGAAGAAGAAGAAGAAGAAGAAGAAGAAGAAGGATCCCCCAAAACAAATATTAACCAAACTTAAAGGATTCTGGTTTATTTACAGAAATGCTGGCAATATGACAATTTTATATCTTCATGAAAAATAAATTGTAAATTCATAAAAGAATGAACAATTTTTTAACCATAAATACCAGATTTTTAAAAAAGTGAAAATCCTATGATAGTGAAAAATCAAATTAGAAAGAAAAAGATTTTGTCACTTAATCATAGTAGTAGATTATTTTTGGGAAAACCTAGAAAAGCAACTGTTTTGCACCCACTAAACAATATATACTTTGTATATATTGACCAATAAAACCTTTTTTTCCCCATTCCAAGTGAATCTAAACTGGAATAAATACATTTTTAATTTTTATTGTAATTAATATATCTAAAAAATTATTTTGAACAAAATACATCTTAATTTAGAAAAGTGGCAATGCAAGTGCTAATAAGACAGATAAATTTTTTTTGGTGTGTAAATGATTGCAGGATTGATAAAGAGTTTGAACTTTATTTGTTATTCTGTAAAATCTGATCTTGTACCGAACATTTCAAGATCTGAGAAAAAACATAATTTATTCTTTAAGTTAAATGGGAGTAAAATTTGTATTTATAAATGAAATAGAAAAAGTATTTCTATTTAAAAGAAATAATTTTCTTGATTTAAAAAAATAATATTTGCAAAGGGTTGAGATAAATGAATTTTAATATAAAGATGATATCAATTTTATATTTCATGACCTTATTTAGTAATGAAGAGTGTGTGTCTATATGTATTTGTGTGGCTGGATGGTGCATAGATGCGTATCTGACTTACCATAAGAGAAGCAAAAATAGTAGAAAATAAAAACTAGTTTTTCATTCATAAGTTGTTTTGAAAGTCTAATATTTTTGATTATCCAAATCATTGAAAATATGACATAAGAACTGAACTCATTCTTTATTTAGCCAGACTTATTTGATCTATATCTGTAATAGATTATTTTCAGTACACAATCAGTTTATGTGACTATTATTTTCATAGCAGTTGACTTTTGCTAAACCCATTGAAATATCCCAGTCATCTTCCCTCATCTGAAAATTACTGTAGACAGCATATTTTTCAATATATTTTGTCCATTACTGTCTATGAAAATGCAATAAATTTTCCTTTTGCACAAAGTCACATTCAGTAATTTATGGCTTTCTAAAATTTCCAGCACTTTAGTAAATGTTTATCCCTTTCAAATGTCTCAATCGAAATAGAACAATGGTAAATAATTTAGCTTTTCCTTAAAAAAACTATTAATTTTCTTTGATTAATAATGAAAGGAAAATAGATCAAACTTTTCTTTATATTTTACAACAAGCACTGAAATTTAGTTTAATATTTCAAATGTTTTTTTATTGAATTCATTTGGCATGAAAACTTATTACTGGGGATGATCAATGATACTTTCATTATGAATTTCTAATTGTAATATTTCATAGTGTGTTACCCTATTCTTCATAATGATATTGCACAAAAATATTAACTTAAACCAAAATATTAAAACTAAGGATTTATGTGACTTAGTACTTAAAGATAAAGAATAAAAATAAATGAATGTAAATATGTTAAGTTACACACACACACACACACACACACACACACGTATATACTACTTTAAATTTATTAATATTTAAGGTCTTTATTTATTCATTTTGTTATTGAAGAAAATTTATGGGATGATATTTAAATGTCATGATTGAAAATATCTGTCGTTAAAAACTGTGAAATGTTTCATTTTCAAACTTATTTAATAAAACAGATCAATAAACATTTTCCACAAAATTACTTTTGTTCTTTACACTCAGTTACAACTTTATGTTTCAACTAATTATTCATGGGTAACTTTCCTTTCATATCAATTTATATGAATCTACAGTTTTCTAAGATTCCTACCTATGAATGCTAAATACAACCAAAAGATTCCTTCAAATAATGAAGTTCTAAACAATTTTTGAAAGAATATTATTAACTTAAGCAAATAACATAACTATTGAAGATAAATAACTTATTGACTATCCTACACAATTAAGTGTTGCAGATAAGTTAAAAAATTATATCTATCTATTAATTAGAAAATTACTTAAATATCTAAAGGATTATCAAAATCAACAATACCAAACATTCTCTATGCAATAAAAAAATAAGTAGATAATTTTAACAACTAAAGACACAATTTGATTGTCCCTAAAATGTCACTGTGTGGATATTTACAGAACCATACACCTCCCTCCCCCCAAAAAAACAAGCAAGATCTAAGCTAAAGATTTTCTTAAAGATTGCTTTCTCATTGATATCATTCATGATGAATTCTCCATTTCTCAGAAACATAGTTCTAATTACATTATGCAGAAATAATTAGGTTTGTAATTATTATGAAAAATAACTAAATGCTTTTTTTAAAAAAGAATTTAACTGTTTTTGAGGAAAGCATATAAATTACAATGTACATACTAGGGTGAGTCAAAAGTTTTGCTATATTTTAGTATAATGAAGTACAATTTGGCATCATCCAGTTGCTTTTGTTGAGGTTGTGAAGGTGATGAATGACACTGGACTGTGAGATGCCAAGCTCACCTAATACTCTCTGAATTCTACTCACCGGATTTGCCTCAATGGCTTGGGGCACAGTCATAGAATTCATAGTTTTAGGCCAACCTGATCTTGCCTGTTTTCCAAGGGTCTTGCAATCCAAGCAAAATTTCTTAAACCATTTGGTTACTGTACTATGATAAACTGCACCTTCACCTTTCATACAATAAAGGTTTTTCATTGCTTCTGCAGAATTATGACCCAATTTGAACTTATAATATTCCAAATCATATTGAACTTATAATATTCCAAATCACATACAGGTTTAAGCAATGCATAACATATCAGCACACCAACTACCACAATACTACTAACACAGCAGGGATTTCCCACTGTTTGAACTGCTTAAGTCAAATAATATACGTGCTACAAACAAGCAAAACTCTTGACTCAATGAGAAGCAGGAGTTAGTAAAAAGAAAAATGAACATGGCAAGACAAGTGACTAAAAGAAGACAAATAAACAAATGGATTCTTTCTTTCCTTTCGATCCTTCATCTATGCCATTTTTTAGTAGAAATTGTATCCTTTTTAATATGTCCTTCTGATATTAATGCTGGTGGTTTCAAAAAAACAATATCTATCAAACAAACTCACTCAATATTGGTAGAGCAGGTGGAGTTTTATCCAGAAGGTGCCCCGTCATACCTGAAATGATAAACGAGGAAAATAAAATGGGTAAATGAAGTATCGACAGCAGTAAAAATAGCTAAAAAGAAGAAAAAAACAAAAAAAAAACAAAAACAGAGCAGTTATACCTAAAATTTCATATTTCAAATCAGACAGGAAGTTAAACTCTTTTTCTGATTTGCTTTATATGAATTTTTAAAAAATAAGAAAGGAAGAAAAAATTAATTCTACTTTATTTGCTAGCATGGCATGATGATGATACATTGAACTCAAGGTTTTTCTATTCAGAGATATATTAAGTGAACGCAGCAAACTAGCACAACAAGAATTTAATACTAGGCACGACAGGGTTGGAAAGGTGATCCACTGGGAATTGTGCAAGAAATTAAATTTTGATCATACAACAAAATGGTATATGCATAAACCAGAATCTATTCTTGAGAATGAAATACATAAAATTCTCTGTGACTTTGAGATAAAGACAGATCACCTTATCCCAACCATGAAGACCAGACCTAGTATTGATTAACAAGAAAAAGAGAACTTGTCAACTGGTAGATTTTGCAGTTCCAGCAGATATCTGGTGAAGAGGAAAGAAAACAAAAAGTTAGTCAAATACCTAGACCTTGCTAGAGAATTGAAAATACTGTGGAATATGAGATTGAAAGTGATACCAATAATAATAATACCATTTGTAACAGTCCTCAAAAGCTTAGAAAACAGACTAGAGGAACTGGAAATCAGAGAAAGAATTGAGAACATCTAGACAACAGCATTTTTGAGATCAGCTAGAATACTCAGAAGAGTCCTGGAGACCCGAGGAAACTTGTTGTCACTCAGACTCCAGTGAAAGATCATCAGCTTATGCTGGTGGGAAACAGATGTGAAATTCTGAACTTTTTTGAAGTAACTGAGACTACAGTTAAGTAACTTAATGGTAAGTAATAAATAATAGAAATGAGATTGATTTCAGTCAATTCCATGCTTAACAAAAAACAAAAACAAAAAAAAAAAAAAACAGGAATAAAAACAGTTTCACATGAAAGGAGATCAATAATAGAAATAAAGACTAAAATGAGTGATGCCATTCAAGATTTATAATATTATCACTTGTGTTGGCAGTAGTTGTAGTATTGACAATTGCAGACTTAGAGAGTAGCCATAATGTTAGTAATAATGATGAAGGTGTGTTTCGAAAGATTCTCTAAAAAGAATCAATAAGGCTTTGCTCAGCTTTGGTTACTTTTCATTAATGAATAACACAATAACATTCAGTTGGACAAGAAGTTGACAAGGGACAAGAAGTAGTTTCAATTTGTTTGATGTCTTTAACTTAGAAAATGAGGAAATACTGGCGACAATGTGGCTGAGTGACAATGTACAATTAACTATGAAATGGAATACAAACGAAACAACTTTGTCCGATGACACTAGCTTTAACTTAGTTGGAAGGGGAGTTAGTAGGGGCATATGTGGATGGCTAAGCTATCAACTATGACATTATCAACATGAAAAATGGACAATAGCAAAAAAACAGAGGAAGGCAAATTTCCAAAGAGAGTTGCTTGATTGTTGAAGTCAAGATTTAATAAAGAATAATAATTTGGATCAATAATAATAATAGAATAAAAGGACTTACATTTTCATAATAAAAATAAAGAATGACTGATAATAGAAAATATAGAAAGACTAAAGAAAATTGAATTTGTATCTTGATTAAAAATTTTCTCTTTATCCTGACCAAGAAATTCTTGTATTATCTTTTTAATTATAATTTCATTTACTGACATCAAAAATTAAAATTAGTTTTGTTCATTCTCAAAAATCTAATCCATTTAATGTATTTCAAAGTTTTCTATAAACAGGTAACATATATCTTATGGATTTTTCAGTTAAAATGAAAAAAATAATGACCATCAATGTATTCTATTTTTTTCATATTCTTTTTAAAGTTACAGATACTTTCTAAAATCTTGTTTTATAAATTGCATCTTCTTTTTTATCAATCAGGTAGAAAAATGCCTTTCATTTATAAATATCATAATATTAATTAAATATGAAATAACTGCTATGGACAAAATAAATAATTAAAAAAAAACAACCTTAAATATGATTTTATTAAAGTTAGTAAATAAGGAATGAGAGACTTAAAAATCAAATACTTTCATAGAATTTTAAATTAAAAACTTTGAAAAAATCCCTATTTTGATAACCTTAAAAGTGCTTAAATTAAACATTTGAAAGTGATTGAAAAATAAGAAATAAAAATGTACAAATATAATTGGATAATAAACCATGAATTCTTGAATTTTTCTCCATTTTTTTTGTTATTGAATATCAAGAAATCTGATATTGATAAACATAATCTCATCAATAAATGTGATCAATTTCAGTGTGTACTTCTGAAAAGAAGGAATAAGAAAATTGCACCAGCAATTTGGCAAGAATTTCTCTAAAGTAATTTGCAGCAAATAGATATAACAGTTAATTTAATTGGGCATCTATTAATCATGTAAAGTGCACAAAAATCTTCAGAATAGGTGTGAACGAAGATCAAGGGGGGACAGATCAACTTAAATCAAATTGAGTCAGCTTCATTGATACATTCATTATCAGTCTGCATAAAACTGTTGTTGTTGTTGTTGATTTTTTTTAATTTTCAAGAAAAAATTATTAGTTTTTATTGCAAATCTCTTCTTTAGATAATTGTAGCCATTTAGGTAATTTTCTTGGCATGATAGAAATTTTTTATAAAAAGAAAAAAATAATTATATTCTTGCTTTTTCCTTGTTAATTTGAACAAGGAATTTATAACAATGCAATGACTTGTAGAAATAGTTCAGGTGAAAGAGTGTTGAATTATTTTATAAATCAGAATTAATTTAATTTAAAAAAATAGACACCATTTTTATTAAAACAGAAGAAATATCATAAAAAACACATTTGTATAATTAGTTGAATTCATTTTCACAGCTAAAACATTAGTATTTCCAATAATAATTTTATCTCTTTTTAAAAATATAACTAAACACATATAACAATAAATTATTGAAAAGAATTGGAAAATCTAATTCAGATTCTTAAGTAATTATAAGTTGCGGTTTTTCGATTAATTTCAAGCATTCAATAATGCAATTACCGTATCTGAGAATATAATTAATTTTCTATAATAATTCTTTTTTTTTTAATGTTTCTTTTTCTTTTGTGCTAAAAGAAAAGTTTAAATTCACACAATAAGACAAGATTTTTGTTTTTTTAATTAAATTTCACTCAGTTTTTCATTACTAGTTGTTTTTCATTTTTTCATTTTTTTTTTTTTGAATTTGCTCTGAAAAGATTTTGAAGTTAATAAGAAAATGTCACTTATTGTTAGGTTATTTAGAATGACAGGAAGTTATATGAATAGAATGAAATATATTCATAAAAGGTTTATGAACTTGAGGCAAAAAAGCAAAAATGTGACTTGTATGTATAAAGGTAAAAAGTATAGAAAAGAAAGAAAAACACAAACTAACCATAAATTCTGGGATCATACTGATACTCTCCTCCATCCAAACGAGTTTTCTTCAATTTTTCTAAGGTTTCTGGACTTGCATGAATTGATGGGCTACGTTTTGGTGGTCTTCCAGGTCGAGCACTAGCAAATATAGAATTAGAAGTGTATTAGTCAATACTGAGTATACAAGTAACAAAAAGTATAAAACATTATTACCAGTTAGTTCAAATATTTCACATATAGAATATTTGAATTGTTATAAATGCAAACTCTATTTTTAAATATCCTAAAGTTCTACCAAATAGATTCTATCCAAATAAAGCAAATTGCATTTTTTGTGTACAGATTATGATTTATTTAAAAAATAATAGCTTTACTAATGTTTTTCATCGTTCTTGTAAAAATGATGTGATCAATTATATATAGAGCAACATTTCTGTTTAGGATCATAGTGTAGTGTCAATGCACTCTGTACCAAATCAATGTTGCTCTCAAGAGCTTCAGTCTAGGATCAGAATATCGTATCTGTACACATAGAAATCTAATATTCATTTTAAACATCATAAGATATTTTTATATCCTGATGAAAACAGTTATTTTTTGAAGAGTATCAAATCTAACATTTATTTTTAGATACAAAATAAGAAAGAAAAAACAAAAGAAATACATAAATTTAATTGTAGTATATTTAATTAGATCTCCACATGTACAAATAATACACAGATTCTTGGCAGAAATACTGGGGAGTGATACTTCCATCCAAGGCAGGTTGTACAGATACTTCCCTCTCATCTTAGCAGAAGTTATGAACAAACAAACAAAGAGAGAAAGAAACAGAAAAAAGTCATTTATATAGATAGAAATGAACTCCATACTTCAAAAGTAAAAGTTTTAATTCAAATCAACTTGCACAGCTTGTTCCCTTTTATTCAGAGTCAGCAGCAGCAGCAGCAGCTTTTACTGCTTTTTGGCCAGTGTAAGCTTATCAGTCAGGTATGATCAGTAAATACACAAATTTACAACTTCCTTGCACACTTTTTACTATGGCATAAATATTTCAAAGAACTAAACCAGCTGACATTTTATTCAGATGCCAAAAAGAAAAATGTATATGTGTAAATTGCCAAATCCAAATTTGGTTGGCTCAGCTTCTTGATGGTTTAGTTTAAGATTAATTACAAAGAATTGTGGAATCTGTATTTTATACAATATCAGCATTTTTTTTAATTATTTAGTTTTATATGATAAACTACCTCAAAGGATTCATATATTTTTAGCTTTCAGCTTCCTTTATAAGAAAATAGAGAATTTCACTTCTTTTGGATCAAAAGATGTGAATAAAATAAACTCAGTTTTTCAAGCAACTGTTGACCCTGTCTTGATGAAAGATTAAATTAATATCTATTTGCATAAAGATTCTAATATTTATAAAGATGTCAATATTTATTACAATTATCAACAAATTTATTTCTATGTTTAGGTCAGAAAATGTCTAATCTTAGCTTGTCAGAATTTGCAGAATTAAAAAAACCAAAAAGAACAAAAAAAAAAACATGTAAGAAAAATGAACTAATCAATTACACAAAAAAACAAAATAAAAATAAAACAACACTTCACAAAAAACCCCAAACAAACCTGGAGATTTATTAACTTGGACATTTTAAACTTAAAAGGTTTTTGTCCAAATACATTCTAAGGATATTCAGTTTTCTGCATTTCATTATTTTAGTTAATATAATTCAGTTAGAAATACTCATTCCTATCCCAACTTTCAGTTATAGGTAGTGTGTAGAAATATGTTAGCACAGATATAAAAGCGGGTTCTTGATCATTTAGATTTCTCTAGTTTGTAAACTTTAATAAAAAACATCTGACCTATTCAGCCTAAAGAAGAAAGTTTATAGAAAAAAAAAAAATTAAAAATAGAAATCTAATTGCTTAACTATATTATGGTCTATATAAAATGATTCATTGAAATTGAAGAAATCTTCAGGTTTGTATAAAATTATTTTGTTTCAATTACTTTCATCCTATTTCTTTATTCCTTTCACTGTAACTTTTATGAGTTTTTCCACTGACCTGGTTTTAAAGATTCTATGGATATTTTACATAATTATATAAGTCAACATTCAATAAATGTAGACATATAAAAATTCAATCAAATTAATTGTTTTGTATATAATCATTGATGAGTTAGATTTTTAATTATCCACTTAAAAGTATAAAAGAGATTTCTAAGTAAATATAGATTATTTGTAATGAACATAAATTTTAACCAAGCTTTGTTTGTTGTTTTTTGTTGAATAGATAAAGGTTGTTGCTCAAATATTCTAATTTGAAATATCAATTGTAGTATTGGGAATGGATCAATGTAATTCATAAAATTCCCACTTTAATCCCTTTGTTGCTTGACTAAGACTGGAGGAGTCTTTCATTAGCTTTGTGAGTGGCCTTAATTTCCCAAGCCTAATAAGTGATTAACTTTCTTGTCCAGAACATTGACTGACCGTACAAAATGCTGTAAATAGAGGAACTAAAGAGACAGCCAGAAAGGAAAAATATGTTAGCATTTTCCTTCTTTCTCTTTATCATCAACTGGTTATGCAAGGAGTTGTTTGTTTTGACAATCAGTCAAAACAAATTGATTTACACTTGTCACTAGTATAATCAACAGCAGTTACAGCTTGGCAAAGACAATACTCATACATACATACAGTAATCATCTCAAGCAATGATTTGAACAATATTTTCTTGCTTGAGATTTGGAAATTATTGATTAATAATAGCTATAGTTAGTTTTCAAAAGAAAAAGGGACTTTATCAGAAAAGAAGTATTAAGTGTAGCAATTATAAGATAAGCTGGTGATTTTTTTATTGACAAAATAAATATCAACTATTTTTGTTTAGTGTGAACTAACTAATAAAAAAAGACTAAAAGAAAAAACTGTCTAAAGACAAAAGGATGAAAGTAAGAAGAAAAGAAAAAGAAATGTACCCACAAAAATATCAAATTGCATTAGGCAATGAAGAATGATTAAAAATAAAATTGCTGGTGTTTAAAGATCACTGCAGCTTTTAAATGATAGAAAAAGTTCTGTTTCTTTTTATTCATTGTCAAGAATTGATCTTTAAGGAACATAAGTTAAAGTAAAGTTGATGGAGTGATCTATTGTTGGTATCAGCTAGACAGTGAGGGAGACTATCCCCTTTTCACTAAACTAGGGAGATTGTTTTGCTGAGGTGGAACGCCACACCTACGGTAAGCTTCCCACTTTATTGCACAGATCAGATTACTGCACAGATCAGATTACTACACAATTCACATTACTTTAAAGAACATAGAAAAATTGAATTTCTATCAAACAAATAAAAAAAAGTTATTTGATGTTAACTAAAGCATTTCATTTCTTCAACTGTTTTAGCAATTCTTTAGTAAGTATGGCTCAATGTTGCTTACTTCAATAAATGATAAAGATATGATGCAAATCTTAATTTTCTCCTTTTACTGATCTTGAACAACATTTCTTCAATATATCCACTGAAACTTTTCATCTTAACTAAATCGCAATGATGAAATTTGGATCAAGTTAAGCTAATAGGCTGTCTATTGTTTAACTCACCACTTGATATCATCATCAATTCATTAATGATGATGCATTGCTCCTTGATAATGTCACTTTCTAAGCAAGCTTCTCTCATAAAGGAAGGCAGCATTTACAAACTTGTGGATTAATTAGACATGTAACAAACTCTATTGATGCACTCAACAGATGAAGGTAAACAAAGTAAAAACTAACATGCAGAAAAACCTGTAAAATAATATACAGCTCTTTGCTTGTGGATTTTTCCTTTTACACTGTTTTACAAAATGTTTTTGATTAATATGTAATCCATAATGGGGAAAAGTAATGCAAGGAAGTTAAAGTTTTTAGCTTCATTATTAAAACTCTTTCAATTTTCTATTTTTATAAAGTTGCACATTCAAGAACAAGTTTCTTCTATATCCCATGACTCTCCCTAGTATTCTGATTTTAATAGAGGTATTATCTGGATAGTCTCAATCCTTTTCCAGCTCTCCAGATTTTCCAGCTTCTTTGCAATTCACTTCATGGATATCTACAACACTCTAATCATGATTAGCACTATTATTATTATTGTTATTAATTTTCTTCTATTGAGTTTTCCAGACCAGTTTTAATTGTTGGTTTTTCACTGAAGTCTGTAAGACAGCAAGTCTCCTCAGATCTCCAGGACTCTTCTATATTCTAGTTGATTTTAACAGTGCTGTAGTCTGGATGGCCTCAATTCTTCATTTTAGCTCCAATTCCCCAGTCTCCTTTCCAAATCCTTGGGGACTAACTAATACACCAACTACAATTGGTATCACATTACCCTCATGTTCCTATTATTTCACTCCTTGTGAGTTTTTCACACCAGCTGGTGGTTGATCACTGGAGTCTGGGTGACAACAAGTCTCCTCAAGTCTCCAGGATTCTTATTATTCTAGTCAATTTTAACAATGTTGTTATTTGGATGGTCTTGATTCTTCCTCTGATTTCCATCCAGATTCTTTTCAAATCCTTGGCATCAACTTCAATTGGTACACCCTTTACCTTCATGTTCCACAGATTTTCCAATTCTTTGGCAAGTTCCAAGTATTTGTCTATCTTTTCGTTTTCTTTCATTTTCATCAAAATCCAAGAGATGACAAGCTCTCTTCTTCTGGTTAATTAACACTAGGTCTACTCTCTTAGCTGGGATTAGGTGATCCATCTATATCTCAAAGTCCTAGAGATTTTTGTGTATCTCATTCTTTAGGACGGATTCTTTTTTGTGCATATACCATTAAGTAGCATGGTCAGAATTTAATTACCTTTCCCACCTAGTTGTACCTAGTCTTGTACTTTTTTGTGATAGTATGCTGTCTTTGCTTATTACATGACTAAACATTTCATCTCTGTCTTCACACATCCTACACTTGCTATTCTGTGGCATCTAATATATTTTCGCTTTGATATAGTTTGTTCTTATAATTTGTGCTGTAGTTATGAGAGATTCAGTTTCTCTCTTGAAGTTTCCCCTTCTTAACCATCTCTAGGTCTTCTCTTGTGTAACCTCCAGTTTGTCACTGCAAATATCCATATAGTTACTTATCTTCTCATTTCTGTTTTCTAGTTTTTGTTGTATTTCAACTTGTCCATATGTTACAATTGCTGTTTGTGGCTGCTGCAATTAGTCTTTTTGGCTCTTTTTAGTGTATTATTTGGGACATTGAATTGTTGCAACAAAACAATCTTCAATGTTGGTGAGACCTCTTCCTCCTCAATTATTAACAATTTGTGAATTGATTTGGAAATTGCTTTATTCCTTAATGAATTTTAATGTTATTGGATCATCATAAATCTCATTATGATGTGCAATTTTTGCTTTGATAAATTAAAATTTGGCACATGATATTGAATGATGAAAAAGAATATAAATTTCAAACGCAAAAGCCAGTTGATGATAATGGATTAGCAATGAAAACTTCCTGATTTTCCCCAGGGAATATAAATCATTTGATGATGGATTCAATTCAGAAAGACATTTTAACTTTGCTTTTCATTCATATAATTTCCCTCTTACAGATAAACTTGATGTTACTTAACTGATTTACTTATGATTCAATGTCATCATGTTTATTGTTTTAATCACGTCCCTTTTTATTTAACTAAGCTGACTGTAAATCATAAAATTAGTTTCCTTTATGGCACCCTCTCAAAATAAATGAATTTACTAAATTTAACTCACCTTCTCTCCACCTAACATCAATCCTATCTTATGTTCACCTTTTTTTTTGTTTTAGATACAGCCATGCATGGACTGAGGGGTAATGAGCTACACATCCTACTTAATCTTAAGCACTGTGATTACAAGTAGTAATGACTGTTAAAACATGGCAAATATCTGTTGGGAAATGACTGGGGGTAAAAAGCCTCGAAAATAACAATTTTTCTTTCTTCTATATTTTACTCTCCTTTCTCTTTGATTTGTCTGTCACTTCAGTTGATGTTTTTCCCCACTCAAAATTTGTATTCATTCATTGATTCTCTTTTAACTACAGACAGAACTTTGGCCAAACACCAAAAGCTGTCAAACAGAGGAGATAATTAATTGATTTTTTTAGATTTGATTCATGAAATAACAAACAGAATAGATCAGTATAGAATAATTAAAATCCATAATGACAAGTTTTAATTTATTCAGTCCAACTAACACAACAAATTCATGTTAATTTTATTGCTGGATTTCTATATATGAATATTTAAAAAAACATTAAAATCTTTTATAGACAATAAAATCATACAGAAATGAATGAAAATCAAAACAAAAAATCTTTTGAGTTTAATATAAATGAATAAACATTCTCAACTATTAGGCTAATTATAAAATAATCTTAAGTAAAAAGTAATCATTATTTAGTTTTGATTTAAAATGTTTTAGTGATATTAAGTTTGTTAAATAGAAAATAATTTTCTATGACTTATTAATAAAATATTTCCTTTCAAACATATTAACAAATTTATTTTTTGAAGAATTTGGAAACCACTGTAAAGGATATGTAAAAACTGACATATTTGACTTGAAGTTATTTGTCCTGCGCCTGGATGGTGTGGTTGGTGAGAAGATTCCCCAAAGTAAAACCAATCAGAAATAAAGATAAAGCTTAGAAAATTTGACAGATTGTGTGTTGTTCATATGATAGAGCATATAGAAAAATTCTTTAGTTTTGGCATTCTATGTATGTGTGCATTAATCAATATACACATATACATAGATACATACATACATACATATGCACATCCATCCATGCATACTGATAATCCCCCCAATTATATATATATATATATATATATATATATATATATATATATATATATGTGTGTGTGTGTGTGTGTGTGTGTGTGTGTGTGTGCTTAAAAGGCAATTTAGAAAAATATCATCATATAGTCTATGAAAAATCTTTAAAGAGAATTATTTAAAGAAAATCTGCCTGTCTTTAGAATTCAAACTCTTCAGAATTCAACAAATAATCTGCTTTGTAATCCATCAACTTCAAATGCTACTCTATCAAAATACTTCAGTTGTTTTTCCTAAAATTTTTAATTATATTAGTTTAATAATAAAGAACTAAAAGGATTATATGTTTGAGATGCCCCCAAATGACTTGTCCATTTTATTCTGCCATCATGTTTTTCCCTGTGGCAATAGGGATACTTTTATCAAAGAAATAAATGGTACAAAAAATATAGAAAAATAAAACAAGACTATAACTAAATTATGAACATGAAAATAGGTTTAGAACTTTCTTCTAAGAAAGTTTTGTTTTCTTTTTACATAAAGAAAACTTGAATCAAAGTCAGTGTCTCTTTATTTGCTTTTATCTGAAGAAGCTGTCAACAGCAATCTTTGAAAATTCAAAGCAGATTTATTATGTGATCAAAGATCATGAAGCATAAATCAATTCTCCAAGCACATGACTGACTGTAAAAACATGTAAACTATATATATGTATATGATATTGACTGTAACAGATGTAATTATATATTAAATAGTACATTTTCATTCTAAGTTGAGGTCTTCAAGGTATGTTTGCAAAAAGACACTACTGATTTCTTATCAATAAATCAATTGATAATAACAAAACCCATAATCTTCCATGCTTTGCTTGGGTGTGTAAGTGGTAGGGTAGGGAAGCCGAAGCGGAGGGGGGGTTGTCGTGATGGAATGGGGGTGGGGGGTTCTAACTGATTCATAAGTGTAATATTTAGCCCAGCACCATTTGCTAACTTAGCTAGCCATAAGCAGTGACTGACCTAAAGTCTGGCATGTTTCTTTGTTTCTAATCTTGGAAAAGAGGAAAAATTGGGAGAGGGGGGGGGGTGAAGCAGAGGGGAGCAGAGATAAAAAAACTGACATTGGTTGTCATGATATATTATCCATTGCACAAGAAGATAGCAAGCATAATGGCTTCTACAGGGGCCTTGATATTCCATTAATGATACAAAGCAATAAAAATGGAAACATGGCCCCCAATGGCTAATGCTTCTCAGCCAAATGCCCAGGGCTATAAACACAAGTGAGTATGATGGACTGAGAACTTTCAACACTTCATCAGATCCAAAGCAGACTCAAAACAAAATCATCTAAACAATAGCACCAGTGTTGGCTGTCAGGAGGCAAGATGCAGATAACAAGTTAATGTTTAGTAAATGAAAAGAAAAGAGCAATAATCTAAATCTGTGAAGCCTGGTGTTAAGACAATACTTTCTTTCTCTTTGTTTTCATCCCACAATGAAATTGATGCACACACAACAGAGAGAGAGAGAGAGAGAGAGAGAGAGAGAGAGAGAGAGAGAGAGAGAGAGAGAGAGAGAGAGAGAGAGAGAGAGTAAAGACTCATTTTACTGCAATGTGATGATTTTATTATACGGACTAAACTGATACAAACAATTTCAAATTAAATAAATTCATGAAAATTGTTTCAATTAAACTTATCAAGGGAAAATATTCATAATTAGTTTATGCTTGATTTTATGATTTTGAACATGTATTTATGTTCATGTAAACAAATTTCTTGATTGTTTCAAGTATCAGTCAGAGATTGAATTCTTTTAAAATGGTGAATTCATTATCAAAAACTTCTTCACATAGAAAACACTGACTGTTTTGTGCTTGATTAAAATATGAAATATAGACTCATATTTCTTTTTATAGGATATATATATATATATATATATATATATATATATATATATATATATATATATATATATATATATATATGGATATATTATAGTTTTGATTTTTTGGGAAAAGAAAAATCCAATTCTTTTAGGGAATCAAAAAATTTAAAAAAAACATTCAAAAAATTAAATTTGCAACAAAGCAGAGAATTATCAATAACTGGAAAAATATGTAAAAATAGAATTAGGAAAATTCAAAAGTCATCATTTGTCTATAAGAAGTGAAGTAAAGAATGAATTTAGCAGGTATGAATAATTTAAGAGATATCTTTTTCTACAAAAATTTTAATATAAGAAGACATTCTCATTAATTCCTTTTGTAGTTTTCTATAAGTAACTTGACAGCATAAAAGTTACTTGATAATATAGAATCCACAAGCAAATAATTTTATCAGTTTTTATCAATAAGCAAAAATTGTATGCGTCAAAATCTGTGCTAACAGCTTCCTTTATTAAAATCATCTTTTATCAATGAATTTCCAAAGATACTATATTTAAAAAGATTCTGCTCTAATCAATATTTTTTTTATTCTATCAAACAATTTTGACCAAAATTCTATTTGTTGAATTTAAATACTGCTGTTTATTTGTCAAATGGAAAATGAAAAAATATCACAGATGAAAACATCAAAACAGTTTTTATGAAGTTAAAAGTTTTGTTCTTTTATTCATCTTAAATGGTAACTCATCTAAAAGAAAGAATTCTTTGAAATCAGAATTCATAAATTGTAACTCATTAGTTAAATATAGAAAAAAGAAAAGAAAACCATTGCATTTTTTCTGAGAATTTACTTAAAAGTTGTAAAATATACTTAATTCATTTGGATAAAAACTATGCATAATTCTCCATTACCACCATATCAGACTAAGGTATGTAAAACATAAGGAGTAATAGGCCTTACTCTGCCATGATGGCCAATGGTATTTTCATAGGGGTTTGAATTCAAAGTTCTCCTTTTTCTCTACTAAAGCTAGAGAGCCCAGTCTGTCCTATTATTAACCCATAGCTGGGTGAGAGAAGAGAAGAGAAGAGATAGTTTCATGTCTTTTCCTAAGGGTGTTAATGTAAAGTGAAATGCAAATAACTTTGTATGAAATTTGAACTCAGCTCATCTATTTACATATGATCTTATTCACATTGACAATAACAGTATGCCACCAAATCATCACAATTATTAATGTTAAATTATTCTATTTAAAAAAAACAAAAAAAAACAAACAAGAAAGATTATCCACAAATCTCAATCTAAAGGTCATCTTTTTATTTACATTCTAAAACTCATTCTCTGCAATGGAAATGAAACATTAAAATAATCAATAAAAATAATAACATTTCTGTTTTATTTGTTTTTTCTTTTCTTTTTCATGGTGCACAGTCATGATATAATTACTGGATTCATGTTTAAAACCTACATTCTAACTATTGAGCAGCAGAACCCCCCATTAAAATAGCGTGGGGTTCCTAAGGACAATGGTTTATAAGAAAATTTTGAAAATATTGCTGTGTCTGTTTTATAGAATTTACTAAAGTAAAATAAAACTTGGGATAAAAAGTCTAATGAGATTTTTTACAAAATAGTTTTACTCTCTATAAAATAAGCATATTTGCATAATTAAGATAAAATCATTATTTAAAAATATCTTTTTTGATTATTCAGTATTGCCCTGATAATTCAATAAGACTTTCAAAATTTATAAAAAAGAGTTTCTGTGTAAGAAAAAAAGCAAAGACGAAAACAAGTTAAGAAATGTAAAAATGTGAAATGAGGAAATAGTATTAAAAATACTTCTTAGTATGAGAATAAAAAGAAACTGATAAAAAATATAACAAATAGAATTTCAATCTTGACTAATTGAAATCAGGATCTGTTAATCCAGAATCTCTAAGCCAATATTTTTAATGAGTTTCAATAAATATTGTTTGCAAGCATAAAAAACAAGTAAAAAATAAACTTTAAATCATAGGCAAATAGGAAATATAACTGATTGAATGAGAGTTTCCTAAAGCTATGGATAATATCAATGATATTGAAATAGGCCCAAAAGCACAAGTTGGAATTGTAGGCACATTATCCTAGAAGAGTCTTGATACATTATTAAAAGGCTTTTGGTTTGGCTGATTGATTGTTAGGGAGCGATAACACAGTAGTAACACTGGCAGGAGTGGAGTTGCCTTCATAGTGTGTAAGCATACCAAAGTAGATTGACCAATATATATTTATTTACACTGGGCAAACAAGGTGTACGAACAATAACAATGGCAACCAAGAGAAGATTGGGCTGAAGAAGACATTCCTGGATGATAGTGTTTGGCTTGCGATGAAAAGAAAACAAAAGAAAACCTATGTCAGACTGGTATTTTTGGTTTGCAAACTTTTATTATTTATAGAATAAACAATCATTTCTTTATGAGAATCTTCTTCTTGTCTATCACATAAGAGGATGAATATCTGGTAGGTTTGTATGAGGGAGAGCAAAGAACTGGTCTCATTTGGAATGTTGATCCAACTAATGACATATCTGATAATCTGACACTTGAAACAATTAGCATTTAATCATGGGGCTGTATGGGTTGATGTATATATATTTTCTAAAAAATTATTATGAGTCACTATAGTTTCTGGAAAGAGTTAAAAAATTTATTTAATAAAATGATTAATTCTCCACGTTTGTCTGTCTGTCTATCTGTCTGTCCCTGTCTCTCTCTCTTTCCACACACACACGCACACGCATGCGCACATGCACACACACACACACACACACACACACACACACATATATATATATATTTGAGTTAAGGTACAGTGGTTACCGAGGTGTTGACTCTATTTCCACGCTAACTTAACTCAAATATAAATGCTCTATCAATGATATTGAACACTGTCTGCTTAGAAATATAGCAAAATATTAATATATATATATATATATATATATATATATATATATATGTACACACACACACACGCACACACACACACATACAAACAAGCCTAACACTTTGGTATTAGCTTAATCTAAGTTTCATTGTATAATGTTTAATCTATATGATTATTATGATTTACCACTGAATTAAGCCCACTTACAAGGAAATAGATTATGTCAATAAATAAATGTTTTGTATAAAATATATTTTTGTCATCATTAGTCTGAAATCTTATTGATGTACATATGTATAAATGCAATTAAACTGGGATTTATCAAAATATTTTTTATGCATATCTACAAGTATGTCTACAAGTATGTCTTTGCATGTATTTGCTCATCTCTCTCTAATTATTTTCATATATGTATATATCAATGTACAAATGTGCATATAGAAATTTATATACATATTTACATGTATCTATCATGCTGTAGAATGATGTTTGATTTTGAATAATTCTATTTGTAGCTGTTTATCTTCAAAGTTTTGAATGAATTCATAAATTCTTAAATAGGCTCATAAGCATTTATTCATAATCAGATTGTGAAATATATAAGCTTTATGGCTGAAGCATATAATTTATGTTGAAAATAAATCATTTATTTAATGGGAATTCTTTACATCCAGATTTTGGTTTTATTTTTGTGCTTTTCCTGATGTTAATATCACTAACTTGCCAAAATAAACATCAGACAGTGTTTGGCAGAACTTTATTACTAAATTATCAAATGATAAATCATCAAGTACCAATTCACACTGGTCTTTCATCATGAAAACAAATAAGTGGCAAGTAAATGTTTTCAACTAAAAATGTGCCAAACAAAAAAAATAAAATAAAATAAATAGAAAATAGATAAAAATCAAATAAATGGATAAAAATCAATAAAAGAAAAATGCTTAACTGCGTATCAATGTCATCGTGAATGCAATCAGGTCAAAATCACAGTATGTTAATCCATTTGAATTATAAGCAGATCAAGATTGGATAAGCCCTGTCTGCAATGCATCTCACTATTTGTCGCCATTCTTTAGCAATTCATGAGGCAAATGGAGGTATTGACACACTCTTCCATTGGCCAACCAATAAATCCAATGGAACAGACAAGCTAATGCCTCAAAGAACAACTTTGATTAGATGTAAACAAAAAACTTGATTCTGTTTTATTTCCTGAGCCTTAATTAAAATATAAATTTACGTTATTGATAGAATCCTTGATAGGCTTCCATTTTTAGGTCTTATCTTTTCATATGAATGCAAATATTATTTGTTTTATAATTCAGTCTTTGTTTTTATCGTTTTTTCTAAATAATCACCAAATCCTAGATACGTGATTCGATCATTTATGACCACATGATCCTCTTCACAAACTCAATTCTTGAAAGACTTTTATTATAACCAATAATCAAACAAAAATGCTGATACACTTGATTGAAGATTATTTCCTTGTAGTTTATGCATTTGTTGATATTATAAAATAATCTTTGTGAAATTACTCCATGCCCAATGCTAAAGTCAAGCTACTTTTAGTCTTTTTCTTTCGTTTATTCATTCAGCTGATTATCATGAAATTGCTATAATTATTATTCTAATTCAGAAAGATTTCATGTAGTTTCATCAGATAGGAAAATAAATCAAACAGTGTTTCATCAAATTGTTTCTCTTTGACAAAGATAAAAGTACTGCAAAACTCCAATGAAAATTATTTGAAAAGACTGAAAAACACTTTAAGCTTTATGAATATAATCATAATCAATTTGTAAATCAACTCACACTATTCTACAAATGTTGCCTATTACAAAAGTAAAGGAAATAGTAATTAATTAATTGTCTTTTTCTTTTTTTTTTCAGGAATTTAACTTGCAAAGGATAAGCTTACTATTCCTTTACAATTTGTCTTTGTAATATATTGAATAGATTTATGAATTGTTTCTATCATTCTGTTAAAATTATTGAAGGAGAAGGGGGATAGGGAGAAGGAGAAGGAGAGCAAGAAGACAAAGAAGAAGAAGAAGAAGAATGAAGAACATATATGCTCATATTATTATATGCATTGGTACATACACACACACACACACACACACACACATATATATATATATATATATATATATATATATATATATATATGCATACACTCATAACTTTAAATTTATACATGCACATGAACTATTTTTCTTTCTCTTTGATAAATTAAAGTCCAATTCCATACGAAAAGACAACATTTATTTACCTAATATCTGTGCAAATGTGTATGTGTGCAAGTACATGTTTATGTGTACATATTCTAAGAACAAATTCTAAAACTCTAATCAATTTTGATGAGGATATTGTTTTGTGCATATTTATAAGAAAAATTGATACTGCTGTTGAAGAATTTATTTACTTATTTTTCAGTGATTAATTGTCTGTCTTGCTTCTATATTTCTAAAACCTTCATTGAGTCTCTTTGGTTATTGTCATCATAGTAATGGTGACTGTGATAAAGGCACATTTCTTGAAGAATAGAATGTCTTTCAATGTGTGCACATCAAGAATAAGTAAGAATGAAAAAAAAAAAAAGATTAGTAAAGAAGAAAAGCAGCTTGTTGATTTTTGGTAATGTCCAGAAGAAGCTTTGACAAATGTAACAATCAAGAAGGCTTAAACTTTCCTTGTCGAGAGTGTCACTTTCTGATGATCTGCAATCTTCACTTGTTTACACAATCAACTGAGAAAGACTTGGGGATGGTAGTGTCAGGGGGGGAAGAGAGGGACAGTCATTCATTTCTGGCTATGCACTCTTGTTATTATATGCCTCTTGGGAGATGGAGAGGCAACAGCCAGCAGGACAACCTTTACAAAGCCTATAATAATACACTTTTTTCTCAGGTTGGTTTCTTGCCTATAATGGAAGTATTTCTTCTTTTTCCCTGGGTTCTTGGCCTTATTTTCTGCTTTTGTTTATTTACACTGGCTATATACCATGTGGAATATCGAAGTTTAATGGTGTCAAATTCTGTAGCATGGTGTAAACAGATGTTCATGGAATTGACAGAGCGCCAACAGTCTGAATATTATTCTGTTGTAATAGAATCACTTCTGTTATCAGACAGTATTGTAATGCCAGCAACTGAGTCAATGACATGCCAATATCTTACACTACATTATGAAACTTTGCTTAATTCACATTTGACATGTAATTTATATACTTTAACTGCTTTCTAGTAAATCCTGAAGAAGAAAGAGAACTATTTATTGAATGCAAAAACTGTTATTCTATATTTGGGAAAGTTGTTTAATAATCACTTTTTTCTAAGAATTTAGAAACCATTTTTTTTAATGTTTCTCCTTTGTTTACATTCATACATCACTGTATATATATCCCCTTCAGTTTTATTCCGTTTTCTGTGTATATAAATGGTGTGGAGTCAAGCATTAAATATCTTCTTCATTTTGGCCTGTAGACTAACACATATCTTTATTAGATCAGTAATATTTATTCAAAAATATAAAAAGGCAGAGTTCAGTAACTCCTTAGCTTTAAGTATAAATTAAAAGTATTGCAGTGCCATTCAATTAAAAACATTTATTACACTAATTCATTTAATTGGATAAATTATAACCTTTTTATGCTAAATATTGAATATATTATTGTTGTTAAATATTAGATATATTGTTGTTAGATGTTTAAGTATATTTTTAATGTCTACATATTGACTAATAGTAGTTAGACAATATAATTGTATCTGAATGAATTGGACCAGATATATATATATTTATATATATATATATATATATATATATATATAGAGAGAGAGAGAGAGAGAGAGAGAGAGAGAGAGAAAGAGAGAGAGAGATAGATAGATAGAGAGACAGAGAGACAGAGAGACATACAGAAATAAGTTACCTACTTATTTATATAATGTATATATTTCATTATCAAATATTTGGGGTTTATGATGAATACATTTGATATAAAATAAAAGCAAATGTGTTATAAATTTAAAAGATATAAAACTATTTTTGCACTTTATAGAATGACCTTCAATTAGAATTTTAAAAAGTTATACAAAAAACTAAAGCAAAAACACAAATAATAAAATACTGATATATTTTGTCTTTTGTGCTTAATAAACTGAATTTGCAAGCAATATAATTGACATGTTAATCCCTTGCCATTTCCTTCAATAATTTTCTTGAAGAAAGTCAAAGCAAATCTTGTGAAATAAAGTACATAGAAAGTAAATAAAGAGGTTTGTATATAAAAAAGAACGGAAGTGTTACACAATGTTAGCCTATTACTAACTTAGAGGAACTATCAATGTATATATATATTATATATATGCTTACATTTGTATACACACAGGATATGCAAGTATGTATGTGTGTGTGCATGCATGTATGTGAATGTGTTTTTGTGCATGTGTAGGTGTTTAGATTTAAAGGTGAAAGTATATATTGTGGATAATACCAGCACTCAAAGTTCTACTTGGCTTTTTTCTCATTTTCTTCTGACCTCTGACCCCTTTGCAAGTTGAGGTTTTTTTTATCTCCCTAATTATACATTCAGAGCAAGAAGTTTTATCACTTTTCTGTCTCCATCAGAATCTCATAGACTCACTTGTACACATGAAGCATGAAGATAGAAGTAGCAATGGAGGGGCAGAAGAAAGATGTGTGTGTCTTGATACTAAAGAATCCCTGCTCCAACAAAACCATCAATCTGATAGAGGTAGACACCTGAAAGGATTCATTTGCAACTAGTTAACAATGACAAATGTTCTTCAATATAAACTGCGAATAGACTTGCTTGATGATGGATTTTTTCTCCCTTTTCCCACTTTTTTTTCTTCCTTTAGTTTATTCTGTAATTGATCCTTAAAAAAACTATTTTTGCCCTCAGTCGTTTTCAACACTAAAAAAAAAAAAAAAATAAAAAAAAAAGATAGAAAAAAGAAAAAGATAAAATTGTGATGGAAACTTCTTTCTTTCTAGACTTTCTCGACTTTCTTTTCAAAATGTAAGAAAGTTGTAAAAAGACAGACAGGAAAATATTGGCAAAGATTTTTATCAGGAGAAGAAGGAAAAAAGAATTGTTGACTCTTGAAATCTTTTGACATTTAAATTTTCAGATAGAAAAGAAAAACTGATGAAAAAAGTTTATCTCCTTCAATTACTCAATAATAAAATATCTGCAGTCAAATTGCCTTTAACAAGTGAAAGTGAAACAGTCAAAAGTGCACATCAATTCATCAATGTTAGTTATCTTTGTTATGATCTTCTTTGCTCACTGTAATATAATTTCAATCAAAACAAGCATAAAATTTAGTCATATACTAAGTTTAGTTTAGCACAAAGCAAGAAGTATGAGTACAGAGAATTGCATTCACTAATAATAGTTTGCAAGTCTAGCTCACTAACACTTTCATTAATTATTGAAGTGTCAAACAATCAAAAACTGTAATATTTTCTTTTCTAATTCGTACAGATGAATACAACATTGAAAATTAGATTACCCAAAGAAATATATTATTGCAGAGTTTACATAAAAATATTGCAATTAGATGCATACATGACACCAGCACTTTAAAAATACAAATTATATACAGAATACATAATTGAAAACATTTTTGCTGTACATTTTTGCATACACAATCAATAACAATAGATCGTGGAGTTTAAAACATTTCATGCAAACTATTATTATATATCTTGCTGCTGTACCTATATATTTATATCTATATAGTTATATATCTATATCTATATATATCTACACACACACACACACACACACACACATATATATATATATATATATATATATTATATATATATATATATATATATATATAGCTGTAGAAAAAAGTTTTTCTTTCCACCATGGTTTTGGTGTTCAAGGTACACCTTCATCAGGAGAGTTCTCCTGAGGAAGGTGTACCTTGAACACCGAAACCGTGGTAGAGAGAAAAACTTTTCTACAACTATTAATGCTCTATATTTTACAATATATATTGAGTCCTTTTGGATTAACTACTTATGCTACTACAATGAAAACGTAGTAGCAACTTATATATATATATATATATATATATATATATATATATATATATATATATATATAGCTATCAATCTATCTGTCTCACACTATATGTATATATATTTGTGTATGTATATAGGCGAGAAACTGACAGTTACCAAAGGCTGTTGACTCTATGTCAATGATATCCTTAGATATATATACTCTATCGCTGACATTGAGCACTCTTTGTTCATAAATATGACAAATGACATAAAGATATATCTATATAACTATATCTAACTTTATTAAATGTATAATAGATGTGAATATGAACAACAAAAACAACAACAAATTATGAATGTGTGAAAATATCTTTGAAAAATAAACAATATCTTTTCATCTACTTCCAATTCTTCTTATTATTATCACATATAAAGTAAGTGTAATTTCAGATGTGAGAAAATTTTGTATAAAATTATGAATAATTATGAAGTTGCAGTAAAATATATATTTGAAATTGCAAAATGTCTTTTACCTAAATTTCTTTTAAATACATTGAAGTTCTTCAGAATATTGATAAATTGTGTGAGTTTTATGTTTTAACCTTCAGTGATTAGTTTAAATTCTTAAGACTGTATCTTTATTATACATTGTATCTTAGTTAACAAAACAGAGATGGGATGTTTCATTTATTCAATACAGTTTATAAAACATTACGTTTTGCTTGTGAGATTATAGTTTGACAAAATCAGTTTTATAAACAAAACTGATAAATGAAAGGAGCAAACCTTAACAAACTGACTGCAACAGGATGAAATTATCTCATAAAATAGACAAATCAAATTTAAATTAAACATGAACTTCCATTTGTTTACAAATCTGTATCTCATCCTCATTAAAAAAAACTTTATATTTTGACTTTTAATTCTCATAAAAACTGAGAATTGCCTAATAAATTTGTTTTTGCTTATATTATGATGGATTTATGAGATTTCAATATTTTCATCCGAAACAAATAAACTTTTATTTAAATCTTTATAAACAATTTATCTCAGCAGTAAATCAATTTTAAATTGCTTGAGGCACAAAATACTTAGGGTTACTTTTCTGAAAAAGATTAAAAACCAATTGTTCTTTGTTTAGATTCAAACAGATTGCTTCATACACGGTTGGTATTTACAAATATTTAGTTCATGCTAAATTTATGACATTATTCAATGCAAAAATCCGTTGAAAGTTGATTATTTAAAGGACTTGTATTATAAAAATCAGTTTATAAGACAGAGTAGCTTCAATATGATAGAATAGAAATGTATGTTTCATGGACTATTTATATTTTTTGTTTTTATGGGCCTACTAAAAGATTGTATTCACAATAACAAAGATGAAGATATTCATCTGCAAAGTTTTGCAAATAATGACAAACGTTAGACCATTTGAGGAAAGTAAAGTTTTTCAATAATATTTCAAATAAAATGAACAAATAATATACAATAGAAATCTTGTGTAATCTTGATTTTTCAAATTAATAGATTTTATCCCATTTATTTTGTTTGTGTTTTTATTCTTCATTTTCTCCTTATTTTTTTCATATATCAATTTTTATAATTCATTGAATTTTATGCTAATTTCCTTTTAGTAAATTCTGAGGGATGATGACAATAATGATGGTATTTTCTTGACTTCAATCTCCCAAAATAGAATAGGACAAAATAAAAAATTGCAATTCACTTGGAAATCCTCTGAAAAAGGAAAACATAATGAAGTCAAGTCTGATATTGTTATTTTTTTACAGTTTAAACTTTAGTAAATCTGGTACACATGATTTTGATTACTTATATTCTCTGCTGATACTAAGTGGTCACCTATCTTAGAACTAAAGAGACTTATTGCTGCTTAACTTTGTTCATCTGATAGAAAGGCTGCTTTCACCATGACTTGAACATAAGTCAACGTATGCAATTGTTTAGGTTATGTAATCTATTATGATGTAAAATTTGTTTGGTATTGTAAATTTCTTAAAGTATTTAAGATATTAGCATCAATTTAAAAGAAACAACTGGGTTGAAACATTCATAAATTTAAATCAAAATTAAAAGTTGAGGGTTTATTACCAATTGTATAAATTATACAAAAGGGTTAAAAACTGGATATTCATCTAATATTGATTATCAAGCAAAGATTGCAACAGGAAATTAAATCTAATTACAAGAAAATGTTCCCTTTATCTTCATTTCGAATACCTTGAAGTAAACATATATATATATATATATATATATATATATATATATATATATATATATATATATATGTGGGTCTCAATCAGTAGGGTATCTGCCTCAGAATCACAAGGTTCCGGATTTGATACTGGCTCTTGACCACTCAGCACATGAGTAACCCAGTTTGAATTTGTGAGGTATAGTGGGTAGCTGATGTGGCGATCCACCTCAGACACAAAAAATCTCCGTTGTGGTCTAGAGTTAGTGAAAAGAGGATAGACTCCCTCGCTGTCCGTCTGATTCCAAAAATAGGCCAATACGCCGATTTTATTTTTTACATGTGTATTCAATTGTACTTATATATATATATATATATATATATATATATATATATATATATATATATATATATATATATATATGGGAGATTATGTGCTTAATTAAAGTCATACCTGATTTTTTTAATTAATTAATTATAACTAAATGAATTAGGCGTGCATATCGGTTTAAATGTAAAGCGTAAACAACACGCACAAAGCACTGCTCTGTCTATAGCTCTGCTGATGGGGCCCAATGGACTGAAATGTACATACAGAGATGACTTTTTCTCGATTTGTTTACGCTTTACATTTAAACCGATCTGCACGCCTAATTCATTTAGTTATAATTAATTAATTAGGTATGACTTTAATTAAGCACATAATCTCCTACAAATTGTCGGCATTCGCCATTTCAAACACATTGTTTGACTAATTAACGGTTTTTATTCATTTGTTCACTTTTGTTTTTGATTATGACACGCTATTGCTACACATTGCTACACATTGCGACATTGCAACATCTTATGTCAGCCTTGTTCTCATATTTTATATTACAGTTATTCGCCCATTCATATATAGAAGAGAAATTATAACCACACAAATATATAAAAAAAAAAAAAAAAAAAAAATAAGCACGTCATTTCTGAAATCCGTCTCTGACGATAAAGCTTCGCTTTGAAATCGATTAGACATATACATCTTTTGTCTTTATTTTTTACGCATTGTATTGCCTTCGATTTTATTATTATAATATATATATATATATATATATATATATATATATATATAGGAATGAGTGGATAGTAAAGTATACATGCATATAATAATTATATGTGTATTCATGCTAAGAATATACATATGTTTATATGTGTGTGAATGTGTATATGTGCATAAAGATGCAAACAAATGATGAGTACCGAATAATATTTGTTAGGTTATGTTGTGGTAAAAACATCGCAGATTCGGATTTCCATTCTTGAATTAAACCTAATAATTTTAAACAAAGAAGTAATAATTTATCCCTTGTCATCTAAATAGAAAGATCAACTGTTATTGATGAATTAAACTGAAACAAATCAAGTAATTCTTGGAAGAAAATCAGAAACAATTAAGCAAGAATGTGTACCTTTCACATATCAACATAAATAAAAAGGAAACCTTATCCAAATCATCAGTTTTTATTCCTTATAATGATTAATGTCGTAGATATTACGATTAATGTCATAAATATTAAAAAGAGAAGCAAACAATATCAATAATAATAATCATAAAAATTGCAGGTTCATATTTTAAGAAATGTACACTTTTTGATCTACAAACGGTATTTCATTATTATGCTAGACAATTCTTTGTTATACCATCAAAAACAAATGCACAAAGTTTTACTTCGTCAGATGAGGTTCTTGGTTTATAAATAGGAAATGCAATGAATCAATCGTTTCTTTTTTTTTTCCATCAACAAAGGTTTATGATTTTTGATTAGTCACAAGCTTCCTTCCCACTAAATGTAGAACTGGTTTTTGTTTTGTGCATTTCCTTCTTCCTCCAAGAAGCAAGTCAGTAAAAAATTCCCAGGCTTTAGATAACTCTTTCATTAATGCTCCTCCATCTGTTTTGCTTTTCTCTCTCTACGTTTCATTTTTTGACCCCTTCTGACCCTCATCAAAAAGATTTATTTTCATTCCATTTCTCAGGATCTGCACTTGATTTGTACAAAGCTGTTAATTGTATTTAAGGAAAAGGAAATAAGCAAGTATCTTTTTCAATATTTATTTTAAACAAAAGCAACAATAGAATTGTGATTGAAAGACAACATGCATGCAAAGCTGGTGCTTCGTGCTTGTCAAAACAATTCGTTCCAGTTGTGTAGCAAGTGGCTCACTGGGCGGCAGCAACCATGAATATTATGTCATTTTCATAAAAGCTTATGAAAAAATAACAATAAAAAAGTCTGCATAGCGTTCAAGAGAAAATTGGAAAAGGTGAAGTTCAGTTTGAACAGGGCGATTAAGAAAAAAAAAAAAAGAAAAAAAAGAAAAGAAAAGAAACAAAGAAAAATCCGAAATTACTGAAAATGTTTGATTGAAATATGTTTTTAAATTTTGTAAAAATTATTTTTGGAAAAGGTTGATTTTCTTTCTTGGTAAATATTGTTGATATTACCATCAAGTGATGGCTTTAACTCTACACCCACTGAAATAACATCTACAAGAACATCCTGCTATAAATCTGTCATTACCTAGCATAATAAAATTGACTTTATTGGATTAGATTCCATTAAGTTTGAAATTTATTATTATTATTATTATTATTATTATTATTATTATTATTATTATTATTATCAACAACAACAACAACAACAACAACAAGCAGCTGTCACTTCGAATCTAGTGAAAGCCACCACCTATTATAGGTGGGAAAGTTTGCAAATAATAATAATAATAATAATAATAATAATAATAATAATAATAATAATTGCACTTTGCAACGGCAAAATGTGTGGATGAAACAAAAATACATCTAATCACATCTTTCCTTCACTCTAGATCTAGAGTAAAGACCCGGAGAAGGACTGTGAGAAACAGCAAAGAGTGTCCAAGAAGAACAAGAAAACTTCTCAAAACGAAGCTCTGCACCAGAAATCTTGTTACAGGAATAAACACCTGTGATCCTTGTAAGATACTGGGCCATTCTTAAAATGGACAAGGGAGGAACTCAGACAGATTGACTAAAGGACATGGAAATTGATGATTATAAGAGTTACTCTCTATGATCGTTCATGTACTTGTAATAGAGTCTTAAAGACAAAGTAGTTGGAGTACATGGAGCTTCAATAAAGAATTCACATCATACACTGATGAAATATGAGAGAATATTGTGGAGGGTCCTAAAGATTTGAAAATTGCCCTCAGTTAATGATCATTGAGTACTACCAGGTATTTTAGGTTTGACATCTAAACTACCTGGTATACTCAATGATCATCAACTGAGGGCAATTTTCAAATCTTTGGGACCCTCCACAATATTCTCATATTTCATCAGTGTGATGCATATAATAATTCCGAATTTGTAATTTTTTGAGTAATACGTAAGAATTTGTATCCCTTTTTATTCTCTTCTATGGTAATATTCGCAGAATAGGATAAAGTAAACTTCAAATGCCAAATCCATAGGGATGAGAGAGAGAGAGAGAGAGAGAGAGAGAGAGAGAGAGAGAGAGAGAGAGGGGGTGAGAGAGAGGAAAGAGAGATAGAGAGGGAGAGAGAGAGAGGGTGGGGAATAAAAAAAGTTGAAAAGTAGTGAATCAGGGCGAAGCCATGGGAGGTAAAATAGTCGATGGCCTCTGTTAAACGCCGGAAGTTGCCTGCAAAAACAAGTGTAACACAGTTTCACTCCTTGGGTTGGGGGGGGGGGCAAACCTGGCTCTTTCTTTCCTTCTCTCAGAGTGAAAAATCATCTGTGGGGCCTTGAATAAGGCGCGTGGAGTGAGAAAAAAAAGAATGTTGCACTAAAGAGGCCAGTAATTACCATCAAGTGTCAAGGAGAGAACAAGATACAATTCTATACTGGCGGACACAGAGTATAGATCCTGCTTTGAGATAAGCAGCGTCCGGCAAACATGAAGCAGACCTGGTGGCCTGCTTCATCGTCGTCGTTGTCGTCATTAGATGCCGTGACTGCTTGCGAAAAGGACCAAAAAACCAACCGGAGACGTTTGTTGTTTACACATTTTGCTGTCAGTAGCCAAACTAACGCACATCTTGTCGCTCACCTTCAGATTTAGTGTAGCCACAATTTTACAAACGACATTTATTTGTTTTTCTCACAACATCCAAACATATCTACCAACACACACACACTCGATCTCTTGTTGCCTTTCATGAGAAGACGTTGTATTTTCTATGAGTTGTGAAACTTGCTTAATTCACTCACTTGTCAAGTTTACTCTTTTCTTTTTCTTTTTTTTTTAAACCTTTGGAGCAAAATAGAGCTTTGCTGAAGTTTAAGCCTTTCTTAACCTCTTTTAACGTCTGAAATTGAAATGAATTATTCTATTTTATTTGTAGACAAAAACAAAAAAGATGATAAAATCCTAATTTACTCACGCGGTGTAAATAAGATTGATTTTAAATTACATACCTTAATGTTCTAGACCCTTTATACACACCTGGTGCATGGTATAATTTTATGGAAAATCCAATATTTTAATGTCTTTATAGAAAAAATCTGTTGCTTTCGTAATCTTAAACCTCTACAAGACCACGATCAAAAAAGAAAAAAAAAATACGATGGTCCCGACATGGATTATATTTAGGGCTGCATTTTTAAATAGTTGTTTAAAATAAAACTATGTCATGTGGCAAGTGTATAAATTGTCTAACGTATAAAGACATCGAAGTGACCAAAAAATAAAACGACATTTTAAAAAAACTTTCGATATCAAATTTATTTGATAACCTATTTACCGTTTTGTTTTTCTATTTTTATCTTTCTGGCAACTTCATAATTTCATCTCCCTCAAGATATTCATATTTCTTGGAAAAGAAATGCTGTACAGTTTTCTTTTTGCAGTATTCCAGAGAATTGATCATATTTTAATTAACATTCAATAAAAAGCAGAATAAAGAGTATTTCGAAGATCAAATATCAGGTGAATACAATGAATGCAAATTTCTCAAATAATTTGTAACAATGTGTATTTGGTCATCAAAGAAACGTGGTCTGTTTTTTTAAAATAATTTTCGGAAAACGTTTTCCGTCGATTACTGCTTTCAATTGTGTTGCATTTTCAGTATTGGAATAAAAAAAGAAAAATACGCCAATTTTGACAATTTCTTAAAAATTAAAATTCATGACTGTCATGATACAACCATAAGAGTTTAAAAAAAAACCCTAAACGGTCCTAATATCATCTAATTAAACAAAATTAACTGTTTATCTAACCCATTAATCCTTTTTTGTGACGCAGAATTTCATCAAGGAATTTGCTTCAAAATTTAATTCTAGTTTATTTACCAATTGCGAAGAGTTGGAATTCTTGGAAAACATAATAAGCAAAACAAGCATCATATTATTTTTGAATACAAAAAAAGAAGGTAAAACCCACATTTCATGTCTGAATTATGATCACAACAAGATCTGAGCGGATTCTCTGGACACATTTTGAATTAAATGAATCGATGAAGAAGGAACAAAAAATAAAAAGCTGATGGCTCTGTGTTCCTGGTCTATTCGTTGATTGAATTTGTTACGGTTCAAGCTTAGATAAAACCCAGAATCTCGAAAATTGATTTTTGAAGTCGGCAAGCGAACATCATTTTGAAAATTGGCGTAACACAATTTTCTATCTTCATTGTACTATTTGCTTTGGTTTGGGATTCAACCTGCTAGTCAAGTCAAATCGCAGACAACAAGAAATAATCGAACTTGTGTGCATTTTATTTTCGTTTATATCACCCGCCATAATTTCATTTGTTCAAATTGAGCGAGATCAAAATTCGATGAAAAAATAATTAAAAAAAAAATCCTTGAAGTTTTTAGTTTTTAAAGATATGATAAAGATCTTCGTGTAGTTTAGTTATTTGACTTAAAATAAAAGTCATGTCATTTTATAAACTAAACTCTTAAGGGTATCTCATGTAATATAAAGGGATGTTTTTCTTTAGAAGCAAATCTTAAGTCACTTTCGTTTTTGATAAGCGACTTACAATGTTGTAATAAAATTGATGATTATTGAAATAATTCAAAAATTTAAAAAAGCTTTTATTCATTTGATACCAAAGAGGTTGAACAGCTGCAAAAATTCTTTCATAATATAAAAAGAAGAAAATTAAAAAAGATGAAATAATAAAAAAAGAAAAAAAGAAAAAGAGAATCTCGGGATAATATTGTTCTCATTAATGTTTCCTTCTTTTTAACGACGACGATTAAACACTCGGAATTTGAAGAAAGAAAATGTTTCGAGCATCTGTGAATTTCAAGGAGGATAGAATATTGTAGAATTTTTTACGCACATTCAAAAGTAGAAATAAAACATCGTTTGATTTAATACGATTATGTTACAAAAAATGACATGTTTTTCAAATGTAACTAGAGCAATTAGTAGTAAATGTATGATAAGATTTTAGTGCAATCTGAGATACAGACATAAAATATGTTGCTTAACTTTTCAATGTTCAATTTATGATGACTGTAATTTTTTCATAATAATGAAAGGTAAGAACGTGAAACTTTGAAAATTAATTCCGCGCAATGAATGTATTTAAGGATTCAACACAACAGGAAATAAAAGAAAACGCAAAAGTTCTCAACTGAAAAGACAAAAAAGAAACTCAGATAAAGAAAATGAACTTAAAAAAATCCTAACCCAGTTGCAAAACAAATAGAAAAATTCACGAATCATGAAAAAAATGATTTGACTTATATTATGTTTTTTATTAAGTAGAGGCAATAAAAATGAAATAAAAATATACTAAAACCGAAACAGTGAGAGAAATTATTTTTTAAATGAAAATTTAAGAAAGATTTTGATGAATCAATTCTAGTGCACCTGCCAAGTTATCAGAATATTTTTCATTCATTCATTCACATCTCTTTAAACTTTTGCCGAATAATGTCAAGTCAGCTTTAGATTTTCTCGTTTGCTTTACTTTCTTCATTAATTGCAAAGAAATCGATATAAATTCAATTTATTTTATTCTTATATGTATTTATTTTCATTTGTTATCAACAAATAAAACCTATTTCACTCGATAAATCTAACAAATCTTTCGTTTAAATGTTTTTGCTGTTGCTGTTGTTGGTATATAAAATAATTCATGATTGATAAACAAAGAGTTATCCTTTATTTATTTTATTCAATCTTATTAATTTTGTCGCTGAATAAGATATATTTATCGAACTTTATAAACTGATATAAAAAAGGTATGAATTGTCATCAAATTTTCTTTAAGCTCTATTTATGGATGCACTGCAGAATTATTTTGAACATCTAGGATTCATCTGCTTTGTTTGTTTGTATTTTTGTTTGCAGATTAAAAAATCTGTCAGTTCAGTAAACATTACTTTCAAAAGTACTTTTTATGTTAATTTATTTCTAGCTCTAAAATTCCCTTCATTTTATCAATGCTAACTTTTGACCTTTGTTTGATTATTTAATTCTAAAAGAATCAAAATGAGGTAATGTTATTTTCAGTTCAGTCACTTTTTTTATCTTGTTAAACAAAGGCAAGCATCTGTTGCCAGCGTTCGGACTGGAATTGAGTGGTTCCTTTCTCTCAGCAATATTTGTGTTCAGCAAAAGGACGTGGCAAATAAGGATAAGATAGAATCTTGTCCCGGGGATTATAGCCTTGCTGCACCACTTTCACCATTACATCAAAGATTGACGGGAGTCAGAGTAGTTTGACGCTTACACGACAGTGATCACGGGGATCAGGGTTATTTTGAGTCTTGCCCATATGTACATGCATCGACTTCCTCGTTAAACTGACCATGGTATTCCCGAGGAGGGTTCAATCAAATAGGGACAAAATGGTTGAAGTTGAGCCATGATTAAAGGGACATTTTAATGAATACATGTAGGTGAGTATTGAGAGAGAGAGAGAGAGAGAGAGAGAGAGAGAGAGAGAGAGAGAGAGAGAGAGAGAGAGAGAGAGAGAGAGAGAGAGATTGAAATGTGTGTGCGTGTTTAAAATGAGTTGGTAATGTAGCCAATGAACATTTTGTCCACCAGAAAGAGGCATTCACGCCAGTGGTCAGGTACCCAGATGAACCTATTTTATTCACGCATCACGAATCTACAAATCGACAGCTTTGATGTGAGCCTTAGTTTGATTATTATTTTATTCATTTACTCATTGATTCGGTTGGTCTCTCTTATCATTTAACCAAAACAATTCTTTTAACATGATAGTGTTGTCACTCCTTTTTATTGATGAGAATCAGACCAGCATTTTCTATCTCGTTTCACTTTTGTCACATACAAGAATTAAGCAAACAAACACAAATACGACAAAAAAAAAAAAAGATTTAAATTTCATGCACTATACTTTTCCCACCCCCGAAAAAAGGCAATTACTTATCCATTTCTATATCTGTTGAAGTGTATTAACTCTGCGGCATATGCAGTCATTGCTTTACTTTTTGTAACTCTATACTTTGTTCATCCACCCCTCTAAGTCATTTATCATTTCCAGTCGTAATTCAGACTTCGATTGGCCCAAACTGAAAATAATAATAAATGTGAAGGCCATCAGAACAACTTGATATGTTTTTATTTCGCCAATTTGCGTGCCAACTAACTGTTATAGCAACAGATCGAAAGTACAGTGCATATGTAGCAAATGCCAATCATTCGCTTAGTGCAAGCGAAAACGTAATTATTTCTTGTTTCCATTAAGGAAGAGTCTTCATGGCAGTTCAACAGTAAGCAGCGATCATATCAGTAACTTACCATCTTTTGACGAATTCACGTAATATAATGGCTAGAAAAGCATTTGTATGTGCCGTGATTTGAGTAGCACTTCCTTTAAAATTAATAAATCATCATCTGGAACCAGTTTTGTTGAATTCACAGTAAAATTGTTGGTTATATGCAGATAATCGTCTAATTGACGATATTGCGTTCCTTTTCCTTCTTTTTCTTTTGTTTGGAAAAGCAACATCTCTTCTGTTTTAATGACCAAACAGCGAAATTAACAGCTAATCTCAATCAGGTTCATATTTCAGGGACTTCCCATCTTCGGTTACATTTTGTACACTATGAAACACAATTGTTAAGTAGGCTCACCAAAGTTGTTTTTTTAGGGGTTACAATCTGGGGTTATGTCAAAATTTTGGTATCGATCATTCAGTATATTATGGATAATGCAAAGATGAAACTTTTCAATTATTTCCTTTCTTAAATTGTTTGTTAAGTACAAAAGTTTTATGCACACAGACATTTTTTCTCTTTTCATCACAATTTCGTCGATTATTTTCAAAATGAAATGTCTAAATTATTTTTGCTTACAAAGTCATTTACTTATGAAAGAAAATTCGAGAAATTCAGGGCATAGCAGAATTAGAAGCTGAAGGCCATAGTCTGACTTTACAAATTTTTGGTGTCAAGCACGAGAAATGAATTGCCAAGGGAGATTTAAAAGAACTTAAGAAATCACCTAATTTGATCATTTTATTGGAATATTTATCATTCAAAAAGGATAATAAATTGGATATGAATTGGAGTTTCTCACAAGATTTAACCTGAAATGTTTTATTGTGTCTTTATTTCTCTGCTTCAAGTATTAACAGCTTTCTCTTTCAAGCTTTTTCTCTCAAATAAAATACATTTTTTTGTCAAATGAAGGACACATTTAGTCAAAATGTAATAACATAGCTCATGTGCGCAGACACACACTTAGAGAGACACAGGCACACACAAACACATACACGCACGCACGCACACACACACATACACACACACGCGTGCGCGCGCACTCAAACATATACGAGGTGCTCTCTTGTATTCGTTGATTATGAAAATGATCGTGAACTAGAAGTCGCAGCTCTTTATAGATATCAAAATAGAAACGTTTTCGATCAAGATATTCTGAGACAATCTTTTGTCCAATCCAACAAATCAAAGGTCAACCGTTAAACAAGGTTCAATAATTATGTTAATCTGCTAATATTTGCTGGCCATGGTTAATAATAATAATAATAATAATAATAATAATAATAATAATAATAATAATAATAATAATAATATCTATCAGTGTGTGTGTGTGTGTGTGTGTGTGTGTGTGTGTGTGTTTTTGAAACTATTAATTAAGCGTCAAAAATTGAAATTCTGAAAAAATAGACAAAAGTGTGAGAATGTGTAATCACAAAAGTCTATAATTCTGAATTTTTCTTTTTATAAATTTTTCTTTACAAAAATCAATTTGAGAATTATTTCTATTTCGTTTTAAAATTCAAAACTCATGAAGGGGAGATAATCTTGAAATATTCATTCATAAATGCAGATATAAAATACTATGTAATATGAATGATCACTTTTTTGCGTTTTGCGTGAAATTTTCTTTCCAAATTATGACAACCTTTTCCTATGTCCCATATAGATTACTGCTTCAATGTCTTTGTCACTGAGGGAAACAGATGGATTTAAGACTTAATTCATGTGAAGCCAGTCTTTTTGGTCAGTGGATAGTTTGATAATGACTTTTAGCGAGTTTTATTGCCAGCCAGTATAAATGAATAAGTACAATCATTTTAAAAGGCTTGAGATCTGCCTGACCCTGTTTCGCAAAAAGACAGAGAACAAGACACCCAAGAAGTATCGTGGTATCATGTGTTTGGAAAAACTGAAAAAATAATTTGTATTCTTATTTAGATGGTCAATGACACAGTACATGTCGGAAAATGTCAGGAAAATTGAATCAGGCCAGTTGGGCAGTGAAAACATGGCCGGATTGATTTGTGAAGATCTTAAACAAGTCCTCGTTGCAGGTGGCGGGGAACCTACAGAAAAGAGCTTTTAGTAAGGGCAAAAATAGAGCTGTTAAATAACATGATCATAGAAACCGAACTTCATGGATACAATGAACACAAAGAAAGTACATACAATAAATGACGATGGTTTATTTTGATTCATTTGAATTTTTTTTTTTTACAATTAACTTTTTGCGCTTTTCATCCAATGATGAGAATTCTTACGTTTTTATTTTCCACAAACCGCTGAAAACTAACATCTCTCTTCTTTATACCCCCGTTAGTTACTGATATCATTAAATGTTTATCGCTTTGGAAGATATATTCAGTCTTATATACAGCTTTCTTTCTCTTCAAAACACAATTTCATTTTTATTGTCATTTCGTTGGACTTGTGTGCGCGCTTGTGTGCGTGTGCGTGCGTGCGTGCGTATGTGTGTGTGTGTGTGTGTGTGTGTTTGTGTGTGTGATTGCAAGTTCAGCTCAGCAACCCTAGTTTCTCTGGGTAATCAATAATTTGGGTAGCCGCTTATAATTAAATGTTGGTGAATATTAGAACCGTGACACTGTGTCTTTATGTGCATGCTGTAGACAAATATTGTAATCTATTTATGTGGTTATGTCCTTTTTCTTAGAATTGAAAATGGGGATTCATTTTATTAAAAAGTGACTAATGTTTTATTCATTTGCATCTTTAACCGGTTGATATATAAAAAACGATTTAAACTTTATATTTCATTTTCCTCTGAAAATAAAGATATTTTCTTTTCTTAAAAGTAAAAGAACAAGAAAGGCGCATTGTAAAATTAACGCGACAGAATGTTTTTGGTTCGAGTAAAAGATCGCCATTCCTTTAGTACTGGAGTCACAAGGGATTTTTTAACAGATTATTTGGATAATGAGGATAGCAGAAAGAAGAAAATACAAAACTTATTTAATAAGAATATATTAGGAACCTGTTAACACTTTGTATCATTGACACTTTGGTTCATATTATCAGTACTTTTTCTTCAATATTCTACCCGATTTTAGGTCCAGAGATTTTTAAAAGAGATAAAACAATTTTTGTAATATTTGAAAATCTGAATTTATCGTCAACTGAAAAATAAAATGCTGATTTTGTAGCTGGCTCAAAAACCTGACCCACTTATAGTTCTATATTTTCTATTTCTCGAAAGAAAAGATATCAATTCTCTTGTTTTAAGATGCAGAAAGGAAATCGTTTTATTATTACACATATTCAATAATTCGTACTTGTTAGTTTCTTCATCTTTTCTTTATCAAATTTATCAGCCGATTTATTTAAACTAACTAACTAACTAACTACTACTACTACTACTACTACTACTACTACTACTATCTGCAGTAAAAGACAATGTAAAATTTTAGGACGTAGTCATGGTTTATCATGACATTTTTAGTGGCGTCTTCTATGAATGCCGAGTTCTCGAGTGATGGCACAATTTCAAGTCGATTCCATAGTTATTTCTCTATTGTGGCAGTTTAATTTTATGGCCTAAGAATGGGTCAACTGAAACTATGCTATGGTTAAAAGAAACTATTTGAAAATTAATAATAAAACACGTCTAGTAGTAGTAGTAGTAGTAGTAGTAGTAGTAGTAGTAGTAGTAAACTGCATTGTTTATTATTGCATTTGAATCAAATAGAGAGAAATCTCTGACTCACAACATATTCTGTTTTTGTGGAGTAAAAAATGAAATTTAACCACATCATAAATAAATACAGCAAGTCAACTAAAAAGGAATATAAAAAGTGACATGACTGAGTAGAAACATTTATACTTGAAACTGTGCAAACAACTTAGCTTTAATTAGAGTCAACAAAAACGAGAGTTTGTTAAAAAACAAAACAAAAATAAGATACATATGAACTTTGCGATTTAGATCGACCCCAAAAGGAAAGAATTTGATTATTGTAAAAACAAGGAAAAGAAAACCAAGCAGATCATAGTTGTGTCAGTGGATCACAGGTTAATAAAATCAAAAGTAAGCGAAAATGTTGAAAATATAACAGGACTTTACGGAGTAACTTGGAAAAGTGGGGGACATGGAAGTGTGTGTGTGTGGGGGGGTCGTAACTATAATAACTTACGTGACCTAAAATGCTAGAAGCTAGATTAGGTAAAATAGACATTTGAAGGCGAGTTGAGATTATTCTGGTCACGCCCTATTTGGGGTTTGTGAGTATATTGAGCCAGGGGATTTACTGTCACTCAGTATCTGGCAATAACTAATAGAAATTTATATGAATACGTAGATCAATAATAATAATAATAATAATAATAATAATAATAATAATAATAATATGCAAAGAATTAGCATAAAAGAGGGTATGAAACTAGGCATGGTTGAGTTGCAAAGATGATCCACTGGGAATTATGCAAGAGACTAAAATTTGACCATACTGACAAATGGTATATACACAAATGAGAATCCGTCCTTGAAAATGAAACCCATAAAGTTTTCCGGGATTTTCAGATACAAACTGGTCATCCAGTCCCGACCAGAATGAACAGACCTAGTGTTAATTAACAAGAAAAAAATATCTTGTTATCTAGTTGGTTTTGATGTTCCAAAAGACCACAGATTGAAAATGAAAAAAGTGAGAAGATTAAAAATTACTTGAATCTTGCCAGAGAACTGAAAAACCTGTGCAACATGAAAGTGACGATGATACCAATTATTAATATCGCATTTGAGAAGGAAATTGGAGGAATTGGAAATCAGAGGAAGAATCGATACCATCCAAACCATAGCACCTTTAAGGGCAGCTAGAATTCTTAGAAGAGCCCAGGGGACCTGATGAGACTTGCTGTAAAATTAATGTAATTTTTCGTTAAGAATATCATTTAAAACCAGTGTGAAAACTCGCTTAGAGTGAAAATAATAATAGATTTATACCTAAATTTCAAACCTCAAATGTTGAGTTTGACAAGTTGAAAGGTTAATATTAGAAACATTTACTTAAATAACATATTATATGGAAAATGCTGACATTTGGGTCATTATTGGAAAATTTTAAGGCATTTGGGTATAGAAATATACATTTGCCGATCAGTAAAGGCGCACGAGCGTACAAGCACACTCACACACACAGATAAAGATAGGTAGATTGATACAGAACTTGACAATTTTTCTAAGCGGGGGAACACCCGCTAGACAATCATTATCATCATCATCAACAGCAGCTGAAGCAGCAAAAGCAGCAACATCAAGTCGTACTGACAGTACGGATTCCCTTTTACCTGAGCTTGACCACTGATCACTGGTGCAGGTGAGAAATGCCTCAGCCACTAGACAAGGATACCACACATACACGCAGACACACACAGACAGACACACACACACGTGTGTATGTACAAGGTGGTGCGCAAAAATCTCCCAATGCTTCATGTTAAAAAAACTCCGTGATACTTGCTTTTGTTTTAAAACGATAAGAAGTGACTTATGTAAAAGGTATTTAGTAGCAATGACGCTCATAGAAAAGGTATTTTTATCCATTTTCTTTCTTAGCCGCTCATCTGTCTGCCTGAAAAACTATCGATATATCGATCTGTTGTTTCATCATATTTACTGTTGGAAAGCGAAAAGAATATTTGATGGAGTGGGTCTGTTTGTCTGTCTGACTAGAGCGACAATCTTGATTGATGACTGATTATTACAAATACTTAAACACACACACACACACACACACACACACACGCACGCACGCACGCACACTAATATATATACAACCAAACACAAACACACACAGTTAAGCTATATACATATAGTGGCGGAAATGTTAAATCAGGTGCACGTTGGTGGCCGAAGGAATGAAAATTACAATTGTCAGTGTCATATGCTACTATTAGTTATAAATTCTCTCTTTCTTTATCTCTCTCATTCTCCCCCTCCCTCTCTCCCCCCTCTCTCTCTCTCTCTATATATATATATATGTATATGTGTGTGTGTGTGTGTGTGTATGCGTATGTGTGTGTGTGTGTGTGTGTGTGTGTGTACAGCGTTTGAAAATCGCATAGACGAAAAACTGACAGTTAC
>CM042137.1:222689-237689 GCA_023376005.1 Doryteuthis pealeii
GAGAAGACGACGATATTAGAATTTGTTACACTACCGGACAGGTACTAATATGCAAATAATATGTGTTGTGTGTGTGTGTGTGTGTGTGTGTGTGTACGCACATCCGGGCATACGTGCATCTGCATGCGAGCGAACTCGTGTGTATATGTGCGTTAATTCGCGTGCACTTATGTGTGTGTGTGTGTGTGTTGTGTATGTGTCGTGTGTATATATGTGAGTCCGTCTATCTGCCCGCCTCTGTGTGATCGCGCACCTACGAGCGCGTGTGTGGTGTATGTGTGTGTGTATGTGTGTGTGTGTGTGTGTGAAAAAAGAAACGTTTAGAAACTTCAACAAAGCAACAAATACAATGTTTCACAAAATCAACATCGATTTTGACATGCATTGAAAAAAATGTCTTTGTCGGAATCGGTTGTTTTTTTTGTCTTTTTTTTTTACTTCAAATTTTAAATCTGCATCCCACAAATAAAGGTTCAGGTTAAAAGTTATAAATGATTTAGGCTGATTCAATTAATCGTCTATAAATTAAATGAGAAAAATTATTTGAGAAAATTGTTAAATTCTTATGAATTTGATTACTTGTTGAATCTATTTATGTTGATTTTACACTCTAATTTAATATTTGCCAATGGACTCTCATAGTTCTGCATGCGTAAAGGAGCTTCTATATACACATTCAAACCTTTTTTATATGAACTATAGCACAAAATATTTTCTAAAACTGGATACTTTTGTATGTATCTTTTATTATATACATTCTCTCTCACTCTCTCACTGGAGGGGTGGGATGGTGGTACATTTGAACATTAAGAAATTATCAATAGCTTATTAGTGGGTGAGTGCTACGATTAAGTGATTCAACTATGCCATTTTAGGGACACGCATATATATATATATATATATATATATATATATATATATATATATATATATATATATATATATATATATATATCTCAGTTTCGTTAATCGGACATAATAAATTTCTTTTCTTTTTTTTTTCATTTTTAGCCGGATCAGATTCTTCATAAAAATTTACACGTTCGATTTGAAAACTGAAAAGGCCGTTGATTCAATTTTAATGCCAACAGGTTGCTTTTTAAACTTCTTGTTTGTTTTAAAACCCTTTCTTAGATAATCAAATTTATTGATTTAGAATTTTTGCTTTGAGATTTGAAGCACAAAAAATCACGTTTGCTAAAATTAAAGCACATAAAGAAGCTTCTTTGTAAGATATTTTATGCTATGAAATATCTAAAGGGTTTGATGTATCTTTCAAGACACGTACTTGCTTTGGCGAATTATTATTTATTTATTTTTTGAGCTTCATCATTCTTTCAGAATAAGACACAGCTTTTTAACGAAGGTTTACGTGATTCACCTTTAAACCTTAAATGATGAGAAGAAAGATTCACAAGAAAGAAAGGAATATTCAAACAGAAATGACAACCATATTTGAATCTTGGCAAAACTTTCAGCATTGTCTTAATAATAGAAGAACCGAAGTGTCGAATTAGACATCTCTCGATTTTTTATGCCTATTTTTTTTTAACAGCGATGTCTTAACGTAGAGAGAGTTAATTATATACAGACTATCGCCTGTTTTAGGGTCAAAAGGACAGACAAACCCCCAAATAACCCTGACTTGAAGAACAACTTATTCAAGTAATCTAATCATTAGAAATAGTTAATATTCACTTGGCATTTTAATTTGAACAAATGAAGATGCTAAAAGAACAATTATTTTTGGACCAAAATTTGTAGTTTCTATATGAGCCATAATATTTGAATAAATGTATTCTTCAAACGAACCGAATATTATGGGTAATTTCTTCTATAGACCACTGAATCAATTTGTAATCATATTGCTTATAAATATGCCATTTTTGTATGACTTTCATCTCTTTACATTCTCTTTTTTCCCCTTTGATGGCTTAAATGTGATAATGGACGTTTTTGATGATTGGACCTTAATGATGATTGACCATTGCATTTGCTATTTAATAATAATAATAATAATAATAATAATAATAATAATAATAATAATAATAAATGGGTAAATGCTGACATTTTTCATACTTTCAATAATACACAATGATCATTATTTCACTCTTTGTGAGTTTTTCACACCAGCCTAAGCTGATGGTATTTCACTGGAGTCCGAGTGACAACAGGTCTCCTCAGATTTCCAGAACTCTTGTTATTATTATTATTATTATTATTATTATTATTATTATTATTATTATTATTATTACATAGACAAAATATAAAATTTATATATATATATTATATATAAAATACATATATATATATATGTATTAACCTTATATAATTATAGATATAAAGATACAGATTCACATACTTACACGCACACACACATACATAAAAGTACGTACATATAGATAGTTGAAATTCACAGGATAGAAGATCCTACTTTTAGGATAGATTAGAAATTCTGCTCATGCAAAGAGACCTACCTAGAATCGCTGTCAATCAGACACACTGGGCGATGCCAGTCATTCAACCTCCTCCTAGCAGCGAACGGAGAGACCGGAAAGAAAAAAAACTTTCACTCAATGCTAATTTATGCAAATTAATCAAAAGGAGAAGGAGAAAAATAAAATAAATAATAATAATAATAATAATGATAATAATAATAATAATAATAATAATAATAATAATGATGATAATAATAATAATAATAATAATAATAATAATAATAATAATAATAATAATAATAATAATAATAATAATAATAAATCATCTGAATTAAAAGAGTCAACCATTTCCAAAAGAAGCATCTATTTGAATCAACATATCAAAATCAATATCAATATCAATATCAGTATATATATATATATATATATATATATATATATATATATATATATATATATATATATATACATATATATAAATTGGAATATTTATTCCAGATAAAATATAGGTTGTTCGTAATGTATAATAGCATATAAATCATCTGTTGTGCCTACAGAAAGAAAAGCATTGGGAAATGTTCCGATTTCACTGATATATTATCTGCTAAACATGCACATATCAGATTAATACAACAGCTGTGTTGCCAAAAATACAATAACAAATAATTTTACAACAAAACTCTTTTCTGAATATAATGTCAATACAACCCGTTAAAAGTGAACAAGAAATGACTTCAATCAATGTCACATAAAACAATGGTATAAAAACCTTCCCATAATAAACAGAAAGCTTTTAATAGTTTTAACAATACTGACATATCAAAAAGATTGTGCGTTGTCTACGAAAATCTATGAATAGACTCTCTTTTTTTCTAGCAAATGATAAAATGACTATTTTCATAATGAAGAATTGATCACTTGATTTATTTTCATTGAACAGTAGAGGTTTGTCAAATTGTTTTTGATGCCATAATTGAACGAATTCAATGATAATTAAATATCATTTACTTATGGCTTCCTTCGACGACTGGCCTTAAAAATTGGCTTTGAATATTTATTAGTTTCTTAGAAACAACAAACATATAGACATACTGCGGCACCAAATAAATATGAGGTGATGGTATTGGTTCTTTCTTGTAATCTTTTTAATTATCTTTGTCCTATTTCTTTATTTGTTCTCGTTTTTAGCCGATCTATTCTTCGAGAGTTGAATTAAACTTTAGGATATCAGAATAAAGAAGAATACTTGGAATGAAATTCAAATTCATATTTCAGGTGATGGTGGCTCATGAACAACTTTTTAAGTTGAATTCAAGTTTGAATTTTATCAAAAAATATCTGTAATTTTGATATTTTCAGATGAAAGACTGGCTAATAATTATATACCAAAAGATATATATATATATATATATATATATATATATATATATATATATATATATATATATATATATGTGTGTGTGTGTGTGTGTGTGTGTGTGTGTGTGTGTGTGTGAAAAACCACAATTGTCTTTATTGAAGGAATAATATTTCTTTCGTATTAATTATTGATTAAAAAAGAAACATTTAAAATCTATTTTTCTTGGAATAATTTACATTTATGATCGATTTTTTGTGATGTTTTATCAGTTTCTACATAGGCATACAATTCCATTATAAATTTATAAAATGATAAAAATAGAAATGAAAATATTTATTCATTGGCTGTTTTTTCGCTCTTGAACTTTTGTTTGTTTCCTTTCTTTCTGTTACATTAAAGAAATAAACATGACACAGGATTAATAAGGTGTCACCATAAAAGAAAAATCTGAAAATAAGGGTCGGTCTAATTGACATAAACGTGTTCCTTCAGTTTGGAAAGGAGTGTCCAATAAGAAAAATTAGGGACTGATATTAAAAAGAAACATGACTTTGGTCTAAAATATCATTTGAAATCAAAAGAGTTGATTAAATCTGTGGCTTGACTAAGAAAATAATTACATCTAGCAGAACATGTGGAAATTCCATTTTTCTTATTGTGATACATACATATACAAAGAAAATTTTATCAATTTAAAAAAAATACACCCTTTAAATTACATACACTTGTATCATAATTTTTGTGCAAATTATTTGATAATCATTGTCTATTTATTATGACTAATTAATCACTTCCTTAAAAATAAACAACGGTAATTGGACGAGTTTATGAATAAGCAACGAAAACCTTTGAATAACAATTGAATAATATGTTGACATTCGGAAGATTGTTATCACTATTCATGAATCTCACACCATTTTCTTTTTGCTTAAAATTCAGTTTTAAAATAAGCGTTCTTCATTTCTATCTTACTCATCTCTCCCTCTCTGTCTGTCTGTCTGTGTGTGTGTCTCTCTCTCTCTCTCTCTCTCTCTCTCTCTCTCTATATATATATATATATATATATATATATATATATATATATATGCGTGTGTGTGTGTGTGTGTGCGTGTGCGTGTCTATTCAGTTTCTGCATCTCTATATTTTTTCCACTTCTCCTTCCTTCCTTCCTTCCTTCCTTCCATCCTTTAGTTCATTGAAGCAGACGATAAGCCTCTGATCTATACTGCCATATCTTCCCTTCCGTTTCTCTTCCATTTCTTTCTTTCTTATTACAGGGTGTGATGGATAAATTGTTACCATTTTAAATTATTAATTTAGCGCATGGATTTTGCTTGCTTCCAATTTTGTCTACTGTGCAGAAAACTACAGTTAGTTAAACACTGTCTGCGAGGAAATCAGTACCATGACGCAATTCAATCATCCTGAAATATGGAAACAGCATACTATATATATATATATATATATATATATATATATATATATATATATTGGCATTCATCCCGGAAGCTCCAACACGAAGATTTCATAGTGTCTGGGTGTCAATCTGAGGATAGTACAAAGGATTCGAAAAAATTCGAGGAGTCCAATGGTGATTACGAACGCACGGCAGCTCAAAATCCTCACTCTGTTCATTCTGATAAGAAAAGAACCCCCGAAATTCTTGGTCAGATCCAGGCAAGGATTTACAACGATCCCAGCAAGTCAATAAGGTATATAGCCAGGCATATGGGAACGTTCGAGTTTTTTATCGGGTAGGTAGAGCAGGAAATCATTCACTATTTCTCATACAAGATGACAAAAGGATAAGAGGAAAGATAATGCTGCAAAGCTTGTCAAACTCAAACATCCACTCCACCCGAACACCCTTTGTTTTGTTTTTTGTTGTTTCTTATTTCTTTTTTTATTTTATAGATGAGTAAAATTTCTGCCATGATCAGATGGTGAACTCACAGAACAACCTTTGTCTTGCTCTGTCCCAACAAGATGTTTTTGATAGTAACGAAAAGCAAATACTTAGTCCACATAATAGTGTTTTCGGTGGTTACGAGCGAGGGAATGATTTAGCGAGAGACAAACCCCCCCCCCAAAAAAAAAAAAACAACAAAAAACTCCGTGCAGCACCAAAGGTGAATTACAGGCATGGACAACGACAGCTTGAACCAATTCAAACAAGGAGACTGTCGGAAAGGCTTGTAGGAGATTCCGAAATGGCCTGAGGGCCGTATTTGAAACCAATGGCGATTTCTTTGAATAAATTCAATCTATAGTCTTTCAATATATTTTCTTGTAATTTTGGTAAATATATTTGTTAAAGTGAATGTCGGTGTTATTTTCATTTTTGCGTAATTTAGACGACAACTTAAACATCGCACTTGGTATCTCTGCTTTTTTTTCGGTCTGACGTGTAGCACGTTCTTTTTTCTTTTCTCTTTTTTTCCTCCTCATAATCGAAACGGAATTGTCAATTATTTATCCGAGGTAATGACAGTGCGAAAGATTCGAACACATGCGTTCATGTCGTATTTTAATATTATAGATGACAGTAACAACAACTATAATAATAACAACAATAATTCCTATATACTATGCTTTTCTTTGAATTATAGGCAATGTACGGAATTAGATTGCGTTGCGCCAATCTTGATGTTTTTAAACAAAGGTTTGTGTTGGCATTTACTATTTTTCATTGAGTTTTAATGAGTCTCCAGCGTTAGTTGAAATCCTCATGGGGTGTCAAATGTTAACTCAAAATAAAAAATATTCAAAGATCGAAGGAAGAAAGACGGAGAAAAGTCTGAAAATCTATTATGTATGTTACTGTGTGACCAAATGAAAATCATTTTTAAAAAGATCCTTTTTCATGCTTTATTTTAATTATGAAATAAAAGATTTGATGAATAATACATTTTCGTCATAAAGTGAGAGAAAGTTTCTTTTGCTTTCACAAACTTGGAGTTGTCAACAGCAAAGAAATCTTTACAATTGCTAGAAATGAAATATTAAAAATTGTGTGCAATGGGAAAAGACGGACAAAGATGGAAAACACATGAAAACACTTCAATTAAAACACGCGCATACAAAATTATGGAAGTGAGAGATCATTATCAGAGTTTTAAGTGAACAGTAACCATTATGAAAGATAATATATGAAAAATAAATTTAATCATTAATGTTCAATGAAATGTTTATCATAGAAAACTGGAAGGAAAAATTAAACCACCAAGAAAATGATCTTTCGATTTGTTTATTTTTAAGAGTGAAGAAAAATTAATGTATACACCCCCACCCTATTACCCTTAAAAAATAAACAGTGCAATCCGAATATCATTCGTAAGTTTTGTTTGGGAAGATCAGATTTGAAACGATTATAAAAATTAAATTGTTTTTTTAATAAAAAAAATTGAAAAAAGAATTAAAGAGGTTGTTCAAGGGTGGGGTTAGGGTGAATCATGAAAAGTTTAAAAATTCAATAAAAGAGAGAAAATCTCGGAAAATGAAACGAATTTGAAAACAAGAAAACAAAATGTTAAATAAACAGAAAAAAAAGAGGAGAAAAACAAAAAAACCAAACTACTTCCCCCCCTCCAAAAAAAAAAAAACCGGAAGAGAGCAGAACATGAAAGAAAAGGAAGTCGACTAGAAACAAGAAAAATTTAAATCAGTCGAACCTTATTTTTTAAAAAAGAAAGAAAAATGACAAACGACAAAGAGAAAGAAAAGCATTATGGGAAGATTTCAAGAATGTTTTAGCAGTTGAAGCGTGGAATCAATGAAATGTGCTAAGAAGGTTAAGGATTTTGAATTCTTTGCTTTGTCGATTTCAGGACTGACAAGTGAGCGCCACTCAGATTGGCAGTCGTCCATGAAATCGAACCATTCAACTCAGTTTCACTTTTTCACCTCTTTAATGCCTTTTTTCTTTTCTTTTTTCGGTTTATTTTTTCGTTCCAATTTGCTTTCCATCTGTTTTTTAAATATTCATCTTTCTTTTTCATTATCATTTCTCACATTTAAAAAAAAATACAGACGCTCAGTACCGATTTTTGTTTATTCAAAAAATATATTTTCCTGATCTGCGAGTTTATACTCACCCCTAAAACCGTACACATTATATCAATAATTGAAGTTTCAATCAATATTTGATTCGCATTAATCTCTCTCTCTCTCCCCCCTCTCTCTCCCCCCTCTCTCTCCCCCTCTCTCTCTCTCTCTCTCTCTATCTATCTATCTATCTATCTCTCTCTCTCTCTTCGTACGCGTGAGTTTGTGTGCTTGTGCGTTAAGGAGAGAAAATGTTTATACTTGCATAAATATTGTATGTTTGTGTTTGTGGTAGCTACCTAACACACACACACACACACACACACACACACACACACAGAGACACACACACACACACACACACATATATATATATATATATATATATATATATATATATATATATATATATATATATATATAATGCCTGAAAGAAGTGGAAAATATTGCTACCATATGTTTTGGTTGATTACAGAAAAGCATAATAGATTTTTATTATTAATTTAAAGTTGTTCCTTCAATTTTCTCGTTACTTTTTATCACACCGTATTTTCTGTTGAATAAAACTGCACGGTTTCGAAAGAACCGTTAACGAGTTGCTGAAATACACGATCTGTTTAGCATTTTTTCATTCTTTTAAATCCTAGAGTGAATGATGAAAGTCGTTGTTCCACAAATAATAGTCATAATACTCCAGACAAATACAGCCAAAAATTCAGACGTTCTGTACACAAAGCCGAATCAAATAAGAATTTTTAAAATCCTTACTACTTTGTATAATGAAGTTTTTATATTTAAAAATTTAACTAAATAATTAGTGATGCAGATATTCACATTCTACATTCAAACATTTTGCTTTTAAAATGTTTTAACATTTGTTGGACTTTTCAATTTAATAAACAATCTTTTAACAATTTTTCAGATTTTTGTCCAAAACTAACGATTTCTGGGATTGGTGTTTCTTCATCAACTATTTGAATAATAATGCTAACATCGCGTGACCTTTCCTTTTTACATTTTTCTTGCATTTCGAGTGTTGAATTGAAACTTTTAACTTAGTAAACTAAGGCTCAGAAGCTTTTGCTAGTTTTCAACTAATTTATTTTCACATGATTTATAATTATTAACCAAGTTGAGCCTCGTTGATGGTTTGATTAAAACCGAAACGCTTTAGCGTCGGCTTTCTGTAAGTCAATCTTTGACTTATTGTTTTTGTTTTTTCAAAAACTTTATACTTCATTACATTCAATTATATATAACAATATATTGATATTAATAATGTACATGTTGCTTTGATCAGTCAGTGACAATTGTTGTAAATATTCGGCGAAATAAATGTTAATAATCAAAACTCGTAAAAAAATAAAATAATCATTATCATTAGGGAATGTTGCCAACTGCAGGAACTGGAGATCAGAGGAAAAATGGAGACAGACCAAACCACAGCATTACTGAGTTTAGTTTGATTACTTAGATAAGTCCTGAAGATATGAGAAGACTTGCTATCACTCAAACTTCAGGGAAAAATCACCAGGTATCACCTGATGTGAGAAACTCGCAAGGAGTAAAGTTACAAGAGAAATAAAAAGTTGATAAAATGACAAAAGAAAGTTTAGACCAAGGAAAAAGATAAATGTGTAAAAAATTTGAATTATTGAACACTCCATCTCATTGAAAAACCTGTTGCAGATAAATTTTAAGAATAAATCAGAAAACTATTTCGCACATTCAGTGATCTAAAAAAGTCCCGTTTTAAACAAATACACTTTTAAATTAAGATGAATTTGCAATTCTCTATAGATTTTTCAGACTGTTATCTTCATCTTTATTGTTTGTATCAGTGTTTTAGCCAATATATTCTTCTGCCTTCTTTTCATCTTGTCTTTAGAAATACCTTTTTCTTTTATTCAGATTATTATATTTCGACAGAATCACAGGACTTGGTATTAAGATCTTGTGTTATTCATGTCAATGCGGACATAGACGAGATCGATTGAAAGAACTTCGTTTGGTTTTATCAAGGAAATTGCCTTTCTGTTGATTCCTGTAGTAAGAATCGCCTACAAGTTCATTGTGCCACAGTTGAAGTGTCCCAACTGGCCTTGTATTGACCCTGATATCCGGCGTATGTTGTAAAGATAGAAATAAGCAACTTCTAAATAATATTGGATGCTACATATAATTGATGAAGAGCAAAGAATGTATCAACTAAAACATTGTGCTAGAAACAACATACACAGAATAATAAAACTACTGAATTTCAGAACTTTACAAAAGCAATAGCTTTTGATTTCAGACATATTTATTTATCAACACATTGAACGAATATTGAATTGGAAATTGTTCAGGATATGAAAGAACGAGCAACATGACGACACAAGATGCGATTGGATTTTCTGGTCTTATTTTTAAGAACGGAACAAACAATTTATAAATTCTTTCATTATTTTTTCTTAACAAATGAAGAAAAAACAGCTATAGTGGAGACCACATCCTTATTTTGCATGAGTTAAAATGTATTTAAAAAATACACAAGCCCCTAAAGGGTACATTATGATTCGTTCAAAAGCAGTTGATGCTTTGAAAAATAACGCAAAAATTGATAACATATAGGAGAATAGTAATTGTAGGTAAAGTGGTGATTAAGATGAAACATTTGATCACATAATAAGAGAATGCAGCAAACTGACAGAAAAGAAATACAAGAGCAGGTATGACTGGTTGAAAAGTTGATCCACTGAGAATTATGCAAGAGACTAAAGTTTGACCATACTGATAAATGATGAATACATAAAGCAGAATTCGTCCTAGAGGTGCATAAAATTCCCTGGGATTTTGAGATACAAACGGATCTTCCGATCCCAACCAGAAGACCAAGAAAAATCTTGTGAAAACGGCGAATAAGTGAAAACCTCCTAGTTAAACTGTAACAATTTATGTCTAATCACAAAAAAACAACATGTAATCTAGTATTATCTTGATACAACATTACGCCCCTCCCTTATTGTTAATTAAATCCAGACGCCTTTCGTCGATTGCTGTTTTCAATTGGTATAATTAGAAGCGGTATTCATTAGAAGCAATTACTTAGCTGTTCTCCGGATGAACCTCATACAAGATGACTGTCTTCCAATCTCACCATAATGGCAACGTTACTTTTTGATGAAAGGGGGTGGTTCTCATGGCGTAATGGCTAATATGCTAGACTGTGACATCGTAGTTAGCGAATTAAAACTCTAGTCATGCTATAACGTTCACTTTTGGGGTTTATATAATTGGGAAAGGTATGAGCCCCCTCATTCTGTTAAATAGTAAACTAATGTTCTTCTACAAGGATAGCTTTGGTATTAGATAACCCAAGAAGAAAACAAACCTTTTTGATAAAAAAATCAACCTTTAACATGATTAGTGATGCTTGTTCCGTTTTCAATTGGATTCAACATTGCTATAGAGTACCATTTTTTAAATCGCCTGTCATAATTGGTTTCAAAAACCGAACATTTTCGTTATTTCTAACCAGCAAATCACTCACGGAAATAAGGTTATTAACTTGTGAGGAAACCATACAACAAAATGAATAACATAAATAAATCGGTTCAAATGATTGTTAGTGCCTCGTCTAGATATTTGGACTTTATTGTATCTCTCCTGTGGCGTTCAAGTAATATTCCTGATTTGATTGCTATTAATCTCAACTGTATTTTCCTGTATTATCCGATTGTAAATCAGTGTTGAAGAAATGATTTTTCATTCTCTCTTCAGCGGGAGAATCAATAAAGAAAAAGACGAAAATATTGATATGTTTTAAATTTCCTTCGATTGACATTAAGATACATTTAAAAGAAATCTTTTAAATGCAAATCGCTAAAACTAAGAACTTGTAATGCTATGTAACGATAAAAACAGAAGGAACATTTTACGCTGCCCAATAAAACAATCATTCAAATATTTTTTAATAATTGGGACTAATTGATAGAAAATTCTATCAAAATATTATGCTCAGTAAATACAACCTCGAATAAAAGTTGGTTTCTTTTAAACATAACATTTATACCGATATATATTTCGAGCTTTTTCAGTGGTTTTCAGAATTTTTTTAGTACTTTTTTTATTAACTGAATTTAAACACTTCAGTATAATGCATACACATGCACGTATACATTCATACGCAATCGTATATATATATATATATATATATATATATATATATATATATGTGTTGTGTGTGTGTGTGTGTATGTGTGTGTGTGTGTGTGTGTGTGTGTGTGTATGTGTGTGTGTGTGTTTCTACCAGTAAATTAAGCCACATGATGTTAATGAAAACTCTACCATTTATTACTACACACGAAGTTATTTCATCTTATTTATTAATATACACGAAGTTCATGAAAAATCTAACTTAATTATTTCTCCTAATATAATGATTCACATTGAGTTAATGAAAATTATTTCTAGGGGTTTATAAAACCAAACCAAGCATATTTAAAATGATAAATCAAAGTCAGTTGATCGAAGTAAAAATATAAATTTACCTATTCCAGATTATCGAAGTTAAGCAGCGATGAGCCTACTCTGTTCTTAGATGGTGCTTTGGGGCACTACGTAATAGCAATTATTCTTAGCAACCTGAGTGCTAGATGAAGCAAAGATAAGTGAATAACCAAAAAATAACTCTTTTCTCATACTAACATTTATACATTAATACGCTTGTTCTTTAATATTCCGACCGTTATCATACTGCAACACGTTCTGGTTAAAAATGAAATAAAAATGGTTTTAAAAATCTCTGAAGTGAACATAGCAAATGTTGCAATAATTAAATTATCATACTGAGGTATATCCATTGGTCCTGCTAATTAAAAAATTATGATGAAGTGGGGGAGTGTTACTGGTCAATATTGACAGGTATCTTGTTATTAAAGAAAAATGAATGAGTTTATCATCACTTTTTATTCACACTCTTTTCGTTTCAAACATTTTGTGAAGCAATGATATCTGTAGCTAATTCAGTTATTCAATCAGCAAACACAATACTCTTTGATAAAGCACAGATGATTTTGATCTCATCATCTGTTTTAGGGATATTTGTATTAAAAAAAAAGACGAAATCACAGCGACTTAGAATAAAGTTAAACGTTCCATTATGAATGTAAAAATACACTGAGAATTTAGATGTCAAATGTTTAGCATGAGCACCTCGCGTGGTCCCATGGTTAGAAAGCTACACTAACTGCAGTATGAATTCAAATATTACCGAATACTCCCATACTTCTAGCCTTATAATAAACTAAGCACAGTAAATGACTACGTTTTCAATCTCTTCTGGACGTGTAGATCCGTAGATCCACAATAGAGTTTGTGTGTGTGTGTTGAGAGTATGTGTATGGTCAGGATCTTCACGCCCAGAAGAGATTGAGATATAATGGCTATCGTTGAAGGAAATGAATACGGTGACCAAAAGTTCAAATCTGGGACACGGTTGTTTGCATTTCCCATAGAGCTAATACTCTAAGGAAATGTATGGCTCCAACTATTCCTCTTCCAGCTCTGGGGGAAATATTAGTGCAAACCAGGCTCTTTAACACTGGTATGGCAACCGGTCTCAGGGAAGGAAAACTCTGAATTCAAACATGTTAAAATAGCTTAAAAAATACTTCATATTATTATTATTATTATTATTATTATTATTATTATTATTATTATTATTATTATTATTATTATTCCTTTTGAGTTTTTCACATCAGCGTTAGCTGATAGTATTTCACTGGAGTCTGAGTGACAACAAGTCTCGTCAAGTCTCCAGAACTCTTCTGAGTATTCTAGCCGATTGTAGCAGTGCTGTAGTCTGGATGGTCTCAATTCTTCCTCTGATTTCTAGATCCTCCAGCCTTTTTTCCAAGTTTTATCCGTTCTCTGGCAAGGTCCATGTATTTATCTATATTTTCGCTTTCTTTCACTTTCACTCGGTGATCCACCGGGACGGCAAAATCCACGAGATGACAAGTTTTCTTCTTCTTGTTAATTAACTCTAGTTCTGATCTCCAGGCCGGGATTAGGTAATCCTTCTATATATCAATGTCCCTGAGACATTTATGTATCTCATTTTCCAGGACAGATTCAGGCTTTTGCATATACTATTTAGTTGCATGATGAAAATTGAATTTCAATTCCCAGTGAATCACTTTTTCTACCCAGTCGTGCTTAGTATTGTACTCTCTCTTTGTGTAATTTTGCTGCATTTGCATATTATATGATTAACCGTTTCGCCTTTTTCTTCACACATACTACACTTGCTATTATGTTGCATCTTATCTAATTTTGCTTTTATATAGTACTAGACAAAACGTGACCCGTTGGGTCACCCATTAAGCTCTCGCTAGATAATTGGGATTAGGGAAAAGAGTAGAGTCTGCTAAAATGTCGTCTGCTATTCATTCAAAAACGAATTGAAATTAATTAAATTGACTATTTAAGGTCAAATTTTTGTCTAAGTCTAAAAGTTATAACATAATGAGCATCAGTAAAATAAGGGAAATCATATTGTACATGTAATTTATTTATATACATTTTAAACTATTTTAATACATTTTAAACTATTTTTTCAGGCAATTTTGCTCAAATATATCTTAAAGATGACATAAAATCCGTATTTTTATAAAAAGATTTGACCCCACCCCACTCATTTGAAAGTAAATTACCTAAAAATCAAGGAATAATCCGATTTTAATTAAATTTTCAGTGTTGATTTATCAATAAATTAATTTTATTCTATTTCAAAACTTTCTGATTTAATTAGGTATTTCTGCTATGGTAATTAATATATAAAATTCATTTAAAATATGAAGTGTTTAATTTTAAGTTTCAATTTTCATATTTTTATATTCTAAAAACATATTTTATTTAATAACTACTTTAGTTTATTATTGTTTTCTTATATTTTTTGTAGAAAAACTCTATTGAAAATTTAGCCACCCTTTTAAACAGATCTATAATTTCTTTAATAAGATAATAGACAATTAAATAATTATCGAAAAGAGTAAAAAAATCTTCTCCAAAAATTAAACATGTAATTTATTTTTTATTTTTTATTTAAAACGATTTTTCAGTCAATTCCGATTGCGTTCGGCTTGAGACGCTGCTTAAAAATGGCTTATTTAC
>CM042137.1:242689-252689 GCA_023376005.1 Doryteuthis pealeii
GCCTTTTTTCCAATTTTATCCGTTCTCTGGCAAGGTCCATGTATTATCTATATTTTCGCTTTCTTTCACTTTCACTCGGTGATCCACCGGGACGGCAAAATCCACGAGATGACAAGTTTCTTCTTCTTGTTAATTAACTCTAGTTCTGATCTCCAGGCCGGGATTAGGTAATCCTTCTATATATCAATGTCCCTGAGACATTTATGTATCTCATTTTCCAGGACAGATTCAGCTTTTGCATATACTATTTAGTTGCATGATGAAAATTGAATTTCAATTCCAGTGAATCACTTTTTCTACCAGTCGTGCTTAGTATTGTACTCTCTCTTTGTGTAATTTTGCTGCATTTGCATATTATATGATTAACCGTTTCGCCTTTTTCTTCACACATACTACACTTGCTATTATGTTGCATCTTATCTAATTTTGCTTTTTATAGTACTAGACAAAACGTGACCCGTTGGGTCACCCATAAGCTCTCGCTAGATAATTGGGATTAGGGAAAAGAGTAGAGTCTGCTAAAATGTCGTCTGCTATTCAATTCAAAAACGAATTGAAATTAATTAAATTGACTATTAAGGTCAAATTTTGTCTAAGTCTAAAAGTTATAAAATAATGAGCATCAGTAAAATAAGGGAAATCATATTGTACATGTAATTTATTTATATACATTTTAAACTATTTTAATACATTTTAAACTATTTTTTCAGGCAATTTTGCTCAAATATATCTTAAAGATGACATAAAATCCGTATTTTATAAAAAAGATTTGACCCCCCACCCCACTCATTGAAAGTAAATTACCTAAAAATCAAGGAATAATCCGATTTTAATTAAATTTTCAGTGTTGATTTATCAATAAATTAATTTTATTCTATTTCAAAACTTTCTGATTTAATTAGGTATTTCTGCTATGGTAAATAAATATAAAAATTCATTTAAAATATTGAAGTGTTTAATTTTAAGTTTCAATTTTCATATTTTTATATTCTAAAAACATATTTTATTTAATAACTACTTTAGTTTATTATTGTTTTCTTATATTTTGTAGAAAAACTCTATTGAAAATTAGCCACCCTTTTAAACAGATCTATAATTTCTTTAATAAGATAATAGACAATTAAATAATTATCGAAAAGAGTAAAAAAATCTTCTCCAAAAATTAAACATGTAATTATTTTTTATTTTTTATTTAAAACGATTTTCAGTCAATTCCGATTGCGTTCGGCTTGAGACGCTGCTTAAAAATGGCTTATTTACAAAATTAATTGTAACACTCGCGATTGCAAAAGATCGAAGAATTATCCGATTTAATTAAATTTTCAGTATTGATTTATCAATTAATGAATGTTATTATGCATCAGTTATTATATTTAAAAACTTTAAGTATTTCTGATATGACAAATTAATATAAAATTGATTTAAAATTTAAACAGCAAAATTTTAAGTTTAAAATGTCATATTATTAGATCTAAAAATATATTTTTTAATAACTACTTTACTTCAGTATCAATCACCCATATTTTCATTTACATAATAATAGCCAATTAAATAATTATCGAAATGAGTAAAAGAAAATTCCAAAAAATTATTTTTTTCAGTTTTTATTTTTATTTCCGATTTTCGGAACTATTTACTATCCGAGCAGATTCTTAAAAAAACAACTTTTTTTTTTTATTCAGACCTTCGGTCTTTTGTCTTTTATTTACACATAAATTAGTATCAATCACATATATACCACACCGATATTTGGCGCCCCAAAAACAAGGGTTATCAAAGTTAAGGACCTGGAAAAAATTAGAAAGTTTTGAAATAAAGTAACTGATGCATTATAAAATTCATTCATTGATAAATCAACACTGAAAATACAGGAGTGAATCAAGTGAGTTGTTAAATGTCTCTCTTAAATCCTCTTTCTTTACTCTCAAGATGACTAACACATTTAACGAGGTGTAATCAAGAGAGACATAGAGAGGAAAAGAGTGATATACAGAAGTTATGACAGGGATTGGTCAGTTTTTGACTTAATTGCAAATTACGACTAATTAGAACCAATTAAAATGGAATTATTTCTCATTGAATTATTGAACACTCCATCTCATTGAAAAACCTGTTGCAGATAAATTTTAAGAATAAATCAGAAAACTATTCGCACATTCAGTGATCTAAAAAAAGTCCCGTTTTAAACAATACACTTTTAAATTAAGATGAATTGCAATTCTCTATAGATTTTTCAGACTGTTATCTTCATCTTTTATTGTTTGTATCAGTGTTTTTAGCCAATATATTCTTCTTGCCTTCTTTTCATCTTGTCTTTAGAAATACCTTTTTCTTTTATTCAGATTATATATTTCGACAGAATCACAGGACTTGGTATTAAGATCTTGTGTTATTCATGTCAATGCGGACATAGACGAGATCGATTGAAAGAACTTCGTTTGGTTTTATCAAGGAAATTGCCTTTCTGTTGATTCCTGTATAAGAATCGCCTACAAGTTCATTGTGCCACAGTTGAAGTGTCCCAACTGGCCTTGTATGACCCTGATATCCGGCGTATGTTGTAAAGATAGAAATAAGCAACTTCTAAATAATATTGGATGCTACATATAATTGATGAAGAGCAAAGAATGTATCAACAAAACATTGTGCTAGAAACAAACATACACAGAATAATAAACTACTGAATTTCAGAACTTACAAAAGCAATAGCTTTTGATTTTCAGACATATTTATTTATCAACACAGAACGAATATTGAATTGGAAATTGTTCAGGATATGAAAGAACGAGCAACATGACGACACAAGATGCGATTGGATTTCTCGGTCTTATTTAAGAACGGAACAAACAATTTATAAATTCTTTCATTATTTTTTCTTAACAAATGAAGAAAAACAGCTATAGTGGAGACCACATCCTTATTTGCATGAGTTAAAATGTATTTAAAAAATACACAAGCCCCTAAAGGGTACATTAAATGATCGTTCAAAAGCAGTTGATGCTTGAAAAATAACGCAAAAATGATAACATATAGGAGAATAGTAATTGTAGGTAAAGTGGTGATTAAGATGAAACATTTGATCACATAATAAGAGAATGCAGCAAACTGACAGAAAAGAAACAAGAGCAGGTATGACTGGTTGAAAAGTTGATCCACTGAGAATTATGCAAGAGACTAAAGTTTGACCATACTGATAAATGATGAATACATAAAGCAAATTCGTCCTAGAGGTGCATAAAATTCCCTGGGATTTTGAGATACAAACGGATCTTCCGATCCCACCAGAAAGACAAGAAAAATCTTGTGAAAACGGCGAATAAGTGAAAACCTCCTAGTTAAACTGTAACAATTTATGTCTAATCACAAAAAAACAACATGTAATCTAGTATTATCTTGATACAACATTACGCCCCTCCCTTATTGTTAATTAAATCCAGACGCCTTTCGTCGATTGCTGTTTTCAATTGGTATAATTAGAAGCGTATTCATTAGAAGCAATTACTTAGCTGTTCTCCGATGAACCTCATACAAGATGACTGTCTTCCAATCTCACCATAATGGCAACGTTACTTTTTGATGAAAGGGGGTGGTTCTCATGCGTAATGGCTAATATGCTAGACTGTGACATCGTAGTTAGCGAATTAAAACTCTAGTCATGCTATAACGTTCACTTTTGGGGTTTATATAATTGGGAAAGTATGAGCCCCCTCATTCTGTTAAATATAAACTAATGTTCTCTACAAGGATAGCTTTGGTATTAGATAACCCAAGAAGAAAACAAACCTTTTTGATAAAAAAATCAACCTTTAACATGATTAGTGATGCTTGTTCCGTTTTCAATTGGATTCAACATTGCTATAGAGTACCATTTTTTAAATCGCCTTCATAATTGGTTTCAAAAAACCGAACATTTTCGTTATTTCTAACCAGCAAATCACTCACGAAATAAGGTTATTAACTTGTGAGAAACCATACAACAAAAATGAATAACATAAATAAATCGGTTCAAATGATTGTTAGTGCCTCGTCTAGATATTTGGACTTTATTGTATCTCTCCTGTGGCGTTCAAGTAATATTCCTGATTTGATTGCTATTAATCTCAACTGTATTTCCTGTATTATCCGATTGTAAATCAGTGTTGAAGAAATGATTTTTCATTCTCTCTTCAGCGGGAGAATCAATAAAGAAAAAGACGAAAATATTGATATGTTTTAAATTTCCTTCGATTGACATTAAGATACATTTAAAGAAATCTTTTAAATGCAAATCGCTAAAACTAAGAACTTGTAATGCTATGTAACGATAAAAACAGAAGGAACATTTTACGCTGCCCAATAAAACAATCATTCAAATATTTTTTAATAATTGGGACTAATGATAGAAAATTCTATCAAAATATTATGCTCAGTAAATACAACCTCGAATAAAAGTGGTTTCTTTTAAACATAACATTTATACCGATATATATTTCGAGCTTTTTCAGTGGTTTTCAGAATTTTTTAGTACTTTTTTTATTAACTGAATTTAAACACTTCAGTATAATGCATACACATGCACGTATACATTCATACGCAATCGATATATATATATATAATATATATATATATATATATATATTGTGTGTGTATGTGTGTGTGTGTGTGTGTGTGTGTGTGTGTGTGTGTGTGTTTCTACCAGTAAATTAAGCCACATGATGTTAATGAAAACTCTACCATTTATTACTACACACGAAGTTATTTCATCTATTATTAATATACACGAAGTTCATGAAAAATCTAACTTAATTATTTCTCCTAATATAATGATTCACATTGAGTTAATGAAAATTATTTCTAGGGGTTTATAAAACCAAACCAAGCATATTAAAATGATAAATCAAAGTCAGTGATCGAAGTAAAAAATATAAATTTACCTATTCCAGATTATCGAAGTTAAGCAGCGATGAGCTACTCTGTTCTTAGATGTGCTTTGGGGCACTACGTAATAGCAATTATTCTTAGCAACCTGAGTGCTAGATGAAGCAAAGATAAGTGAATAACCAAAAAATAACTCTTTTCTCATACTAACATTTATACATTAATACGCTTGTTCTTTAATATTCCGACCGTTATCATACTGCAACACGTTCTGGTTAAAAATGAAATAAAAATGTTTTTAAAAATCTCTGAAGTGAACATAGCAAATGTTGCAATAATTAAATTATCATACTGAGGTATATCCATTGGTCCTGCTAATTAAAAAATTATGATGAAGTGGGGGAGTGTTACTGGTCAATATTGACAGGTATCTTGTTATTAAAGAAAAATGAATGAGTTTATCATCACTTTTTATTCACACTCTTTTCGTTTCAAACATTTTGTGAAGCAATGATATCTGTAGCTAATTCAGTTATTCAATCAGCAAACACAATACTCTTTGATAAAGCACAGATGATTTTGATCTCATCATCTGTTTTAGGGATATTTGTATTAAAAAAAAAGACGAAATCACAGCGACTTAGAATAAAGTTAAACGTTCCATTATGAATGTAAAAATACACTGAGAATTTAGATGTCAAATGTTTAGCATGAGCACCTCGCGTGGTCCCATGGTTAGAAAGCTACACTAACTGCAGTATGAATTCAAATATTACCGAATACTCCCATACTTCTAGCCTATAATAAACTAAGCACAGTAAATGACTACGTTTTCAATCTCTTCTGACGTGTAGATCCGTAGATCCACAATAGAGTTTGTGTGTGTGTGTTGAGAGTATGTGTATGGTCAGGATCTTCACGCCCAGAAGAGATTGAGATATAATGGCTATCGTTGAAGGAAATGAATACGGTGACCAAAAGTTCAAATCTGGACACGGTTGTTTGCATTTCCCATAGAGCTAATACTCTAAGGAAATGTTGGCTCCAACTATTCCTCTTCCAGCTCTGGGGAAATATTAGTGCAAACCAGGCTCTTTAACACTGGTATGGCAACCGGTCTCAGGGAAGGAAAACTCTGAATTCAAAATGTTAAAATAGCTTAAAAAATACTTCATATTTATTATTATTATTATTATTATTATTATTATTATTATTATTATTATTATTATTATTATTATTCCTTTTGAGTTTTTCACATCAGCGTTAGCTGATAGTATTTCACTGGAGTCTGAGTGACAACAAGTCTCGTCAAGTCTCCAGAAACTCTTCTGAGTATTCTAGCCGATTGTAGCAGTGCTGTAGTCTGGATGGTCTCAATTCTTCCTCTGATTCTAGATCCTCAGCCTTTTTCCAATTTTATCCGTTCTCTGGCAAGGTCCATGTATTTATCTATATTTTCGCTTTCTTTCACTTTCACTCGGTGATCCACCGGGACGGCAAAATCCACGAGATGACAAGTTTTCTTCTTCTTGTTAATTAACTCTAGTTCTGATCTCCAGGCCGGGATTAGGTAATCCTTCTATATATCAATGTCCCTGAGACATTTATGTATCTCATTTTCCAGGACAGATTCAGGCTTTTGCATATACTATTTAGTTGCATGATGAAAATTGAATTTCAATTCCCAGTGAATCACCTTTTCTACCCAGTCGTGCTTAGTATTGTACTCTCTCTTTGTGTAATTTTGCTGCATTTGCATATTATATGATTAACCGTTTCGCCTTTTTCTTCACACATACTACACTTGCTATTATGTTGCATCTTATCTAATTTTGCTTTTATATAGTACTAGACAAAACGTGACCCGTTGGGTCACCCATTAAGCTCTCGCTAGATAATTGGGATTAGGGAAAAGAGTAGAGTCTGCTAAAATGTCGTCTGCTATTCATTCAAAAACGAATTGAAATTAATTAAATTGACTATTTAAGGTCAAATTTTTGTCTAAGTCTAAAAGTTATAACATAATGAGCATCAGTAAAATAAGGGAAATCATATTGTACATGTAATTTATTTATATACATTTTAAACTATTTTAATACATTTTAAACTATTTTTTCAGGCAATTTTGCTCAAATATATCTTAAAGATGACATAAAATCCGTATTTTATAAAAAAGATTTGACCCCCCACCCCACTCATTTGAAAGTAAATTACCTAAAAATCAAGGAATAATCCGATTTTAATTAAATTTTCAGTGTTGATTTATCAATAAATTAATTTTATTCTATTTCAAAACTTTCTGATTTAATTAGGTATTTCTGCTATGGTAAATTAATATATAAAATTCATTTAAAATATGAAGTGTTTAATTTTAAGTTTCAATTTTCATATTTTTATATTCTAAAAACATATTTATTTAATAACTACTTTAGTTTATTATTGTTTTCTTATATTTTTGTAGAAAAACTCTATTGAAAATTTAGCCACCCTTTTAAACAGATCTATAATTTCTTTAATAAGATAATAGACAATTAAATAATTATCGAAAAGAGTAAAAATCTTCTCCAAAAATTAAACATGTAATTTATTTTTTATTTTTTATTTTAAAACGATTTTCAGTCAATTCCGATTGCGTTCGGCTTGAGACGCTGCTTAAAAATGGCTTATTTACAAAATTAATTGTAACACTCGCGATTGCAAAAGATCAGAGAATTATCCGATTTAATTAAATTTTCAGTATTGATTTATCAATTAATGAATGTTATTATGCATCAGTTATTATATTTAAAAACTTTAAGTATTTCTGATATGACAAATTAATATATAAAATTCATTTAAAATTTAAACAGCAAAATTTTAAGTTTAAAATGTCATATTATTAGATTCTAAAAATATATTTTTTAATAACTACTTTACTTCAGTATCAATCACCCATATTTTTCATTTACATAATAATAGCCAATTAAATAATTATCGAAATGAGTAAAAGAAAATTCCAAAAAATTATTTTTTTCAGTTTTTATTTTTATTTTCCGATTTTCGGAACTTATTTACTATCCGAGCAGATTCTTAAAAAAACAACTTTTTTTTCTTTTATTCAGACCTTCGGTCTTTTGTCTTTTTATTTACACATAAATTAGTATCAATCACATATATACCACACCGATATTTGGCGCCCCAAAAACAAGGGTTATCAAAGTTAAGGGACCTGGAAAAAATTAGAAAGTTTTGAAATAAAGTAACTGATGCATTATAAAATTCATTCATTGATAAATCAACACTGAAAATACAGGAGTGAATCAAGTGAGTTGTTAAATGTCTCTCTTAATACCTCTTTCTTTTACTCTCAAGATAGACTAACACATTTAACGAGGGTGTAATCAAGAGAGACATAGAGAGGAAAAGAGTGATATACAGAAGTTATGACAGGGATTGGTCAGTTTTTGACTTAATTGCAAATTACGACTAATTAGAACCAATTAAAATGGAATTATTTTCAAACATAATGTAATCCTAAAACTAAGTAATAATTTAGTATAACTTTTGTGTAATTAAACTAACCAGGAAAAAAGACTTTAGACATTAAAAGATGATGATCTCAACTTTAGTGTAATAATAGATGTTCTTATGGCATTGTCTTGTGCTGCGATTATAAGATATATTCAGTTTCTCTCTTGAGGTTTTCCCTTTCTTAAACAGTCCATGTCTTCTTTCGTGAAATCTCTGTAGTTTCTCGCTTGAAGTACTCATATAGTTGTCTTTCTTACCATTTCTGTTTCCTTGTTTTATTGTATTTTTGCTCGTCCATATGTTGCAATTGTTTTTTATGGCCGCTGCAATTAGTCTTTCTTTGCTCTTTTTAGTGTATTGTTCGAGTGTTCAAATTGTCGCATCTACACAGTCTGAGGGTGAGGCCTCTTCCTCCTTCTTTTCTTGATACATATATTCTGTCTATGTCTATTTCACTCCTTGTGAATTTTTCACACCAGCGTAAGCTGATGGTCTTTCACTGGAGTCTGAATGACAGCAAGGCTCCTCACCTCTCCAGGAGTATAATAGCCGATCTTAATAATGCTATTGTCTGGATGGTCTTAATTCTTCCTCTGATTTCCAGTTCCTCTCGTCTATTTTCTAAACTCTTGGTGACCATTCCAAGGGCGCCAGCTTCAATTGGTACAACCTTCACCCTCATATTCCACATTTTTCAATTCTCTGGCAATATTATCATCAAATAAAAAAAAAGAATGAATTCACCAAACTGACAACATTAAGTTTAATAATTTCCTGATTATCAAGAAAGTGTAACTGATTACCAACACTTGATAAATGATCAACTAAAGATTGTCAGTTTGATGATATTAATTGTTTTTCTTTTTATTATCATCATTGTTATATTGCATCTACTATAATTTTGTATTATTTTATTATCTTATTCGCTACGTTGACACTGCCGTTTTAGTTTAAAAAAAAAACTTTTTTTAGTTTTTAAACAACGGGTAATCGTATTTGGATTAAATGTATAGTCATATATATATATATATATATATATATATATATATATATATATATATATATATATATATATATATATGCTGAATCACTGGTGCATGCATAGTCTATAGAAGGCGGCAAGAGGCATTGGTCTCGATATAAATTCAGACGAAACTCAGTTAATATGTTTGAAACAAGATGGAGGCTCTGAAATTAGTATACCAGTTCACATGCCTTGGTAGTAATATCTCGTCTACAGAAAGCGACGTCAATATGCTCATACGAAAAATATGGACTGTTATATATATATAGACTGAGAAGATAAAGCAAAAATTTGGACTTTGACGAAGTGCTTAGAAAAAAATAGATTCAAGCTACACAAGGATGCTGCGTGCTGTCTTAAACAAATCTTGCAAGCAGCACCCCACAAAAAGCAATTGTACGACTAATATCGCTTAAAAACCCGAGTAAAAACAAGTCCAGCGAGACACTGCTGGAGAAGCGAGGGTGAACTCATGATTGACGTTCTCCTGTAACCTACACATGGACACACCAGTTTAGGCTGACCATCAAAAACCTACACCCATTAGCTCTGTGTGGATGCTGGAATCTGTGGTGATGGCTGATAGGGATGGTTAGAGAGAGGGACATG
>CM042137.1:255189-260189 GCA_023376005.1 Doryteuthis pealeii
AATTTTGTCACAGCAAGCGTTGATGATAACCGAAGGGAGGGGCTTATAAATTATTCAGCCAATTAAGATTTTATTGCTTTTAGAAAACATATTGAGAGGGTAAATTGGGAGTGACCTAGACGAAATTGGAAACATATATTATTTAGAATAATAGACGACAGAATATTCTCAGCTCCAAAACGATAAGTGCTGTGACTTTCTCTTCCTATAATTAAAGTTGGATTTTCATTTTTTTTTTCATTTTTCTTTCTTGATTATATTATATTGTTTCATTATTTCTTGTCATACATTGAATAATAATAATAATAATAATAATAATAATAATAATAATAATAATAATAATAATAATAATAATGAAGAAGAAGAAGAAGAAATATAATAAAATATTATTTCTTATATACAACCCCCCTTTAATTTTATTCTGAACGGTAATATAGTTGCGTATTTTGCATCGGCAGCAGATGTAGGTGTACGATTCCAGACAAAAGTTAGAATATGGATGATGAGTTTTCAAGGCAGGAAGTTTTACATCATCAGACAGATTGATGCAACACGATCTTCCTATTTCGATTCATCATAGCACTGTCCGTCTACCGACCTACTACAACAAATATTGAAATATATTTGCATACATATTTATTTACTAGATACTTATTTACTAGAAATTTACTAGTCTAGTAGAAATCCCCAAAGAGGATCAAGCTATAGCATTGATTTTCATGGCTAATTTCCTAATTATTGCTCAATGACAATTATTACACACACACACACACACACACACACACACACACACACACACATATATATATATATATATATATATATATATATATATATATATATATATCGGTAAGTAAAGAGTGCTCAATATCATTGATAGACAATGTATATCTAAATTGGGGTAGCGAAGACATAAAGTCAACAGAGCTTGGTAACTGTCAGTTTCTCGCCAATGCGATTTTCAAACCAAGGCTTTTTTGAAAATTGTATAGGTGAAAACCTGATAGTTTCCAAGCGCCATTGACATCATGACTTTGTTACCGATATATGTATATATATATATATATATATATATATATATATATATATATATGTGTGTGTGTGTGTGTGTGTGTGTGTGTGTGTGTGTGTATGGAGAAAGGTGAACAAACACGGGATGTTGTACAAGATGGATGTTTTTTCTAGGTAGTGATGTCGACGTTATAACGTTTCGGTCTGTTAGACCTTCTTCAGGACGTTGGATTGAATTCTTGCTTCAACAGTGGACATTTTCATACTGGTCAGTCAGGAGGTCGTGAATAGGGGAGGGGTGGTCAATTGCTTGTGCTAGTAGGAGTGTTTAAGTTGGTAGTTCTATTTATTATTATTTTTTTCCGATGGGATGTGTAGCTATTAGGTTCTGTTAATGATGCCACAGGTGTTAGGTGTTGAAATCTCCATGGAGTAGCACTAGTGAAAAGTGTGGGCAATATTTGTCCATGTGCAATAGGCAAAGATTTCAAGATGCCCCTGTACACCAAGGAAGGATGGGTGAGAGGTCATCAAAATATTGGGATCATCAGCAACGCCCAATCTCAGTTCTTTCCGTTCGGATATTTAAAAAAAAAATTTTTTAGAACGACACAAGGGATGCCTTGGCTATTTTAAAGAGACTTTTCCCCGTCACGTGGGGTAAAAAAGATCTCAAATGATAGAGTAGCTGTTGTGCTGCGATTGGCTTCTCGAAGAATAATTGTTCGTATCTCACCAAAAGTTCATTCCGTGTTGTTTACTGATCGCCGTAGAAAGATGGTCTTCAGTTGCGATGAAAAGCAACCAAAATTAAGATGGAAGAATTTCTTGTCAAAAATGGCTAGTAATTAACATACATTTATCTACATAATTTTAGATGACATTTTTCAGTTCCTTTCTCAGTATACGAAAATTTATTTAAACAGGATTTAAAAGCTTTAAAAGCAAAATGCATCTTAATGGTTTCTTTCTTCTTTCTTTCTTTCTTTTCTTTTCTTTCTTTCTTTCTTTCTTTCTTTTAAGAAACCGATTTGTTATAAGCTGAGTAAAAGTCCAGGTCAGTTTATAGAGCTTGCTTTAGTTTCTAATAGTTTTCCTTGAACACAGCTAATCACGTTATTTCATATAATTTTCAGACTATTACCTTTATCTTTGTTGTTATTTCACAGCCTAAAAGTTGATACAGTCTTCCTCAAAGTCATGTTATATCCGATAGTATGTTTTTGTTTTCTTCTTTCTTTTTCAATATCTCAAAGAGAGAGAGAGAGAGAGAGAGAGAGAGAGAGAGAGAGAGAGAGAGAGAGAGAGAGAGAGAGAGAGAGAGAGAGAGAGAGAGAGATAAAGAAAACAAAAAAGAGACTAAGTGAATTCTCATGATGATCACCAGATGCAAATGACCACCAAAGGAAAACAAAAGAATATATCGATCAAGACATTGGGTTAAAAAAAGGACAATAGTCCAAAAATAATATTGAATAATTAAAGTACTTTAGAACATAGTTAAACTTACATTTGATTTAACGAGTCTTAGACTTCAAAGATTAACTATTTCATGGCTTTTAAAGATTCCGTTTGGGTAATTTCAGGGTTATCATAAGTTGGCTTAATGTTAAATTGACATTATCATTACTATCTTTTACCCGAGTTAATTAATGTTAGTAAATTTAGGTTTTTATATCGGATATCAAATATTTTTCAGGTATTTTTCTTCTCTATTGATTTTGAATATAGTTTAAAAGTATTTTTTAAAATACTTTAATTCTTCACTTATTTAAATTGTTTACTCAAGTTGTTAAGTCATGCATAAATAAAGTGTTATAAATTAGAAATGATAGTCATGCAAAAACAAAACATTATAGAAATGTTAAGTCATCGATCACACAAATAATATTTTCTTAATGTAATATTCTGTCCTTTCTGCTTCTTTTTCTTTAATTGAATGCAAATATTTTCTCATTTGATTTTATTTATCTATTTGTATGGCAATAAATTCAAGTATTCTTTATTTTGTAGAGCAATATTGGCAAAATACAATAGAAATTATATGAAAAAAAAAAAAAAAACTTATTTGGTAATGGTAGATAGTTAAATAGTAACCGAAATCAGTTACATTCTTTTATTGTTCCTTAATTCTTTACTTTCTCTGCTATGTGTGAATTTTTATATGTCAATACTTCGGAGAATGCTTTGAAAATAAGAAACAATTATAGATTGAATACAAGTAAATGAACAACTCAAAAAGATCCTTTCTTTTTGTTGTTGTAACACCTGTGCGTTATTTGAACTTGGGCAACTCACTCATAAACATGAGTTTCGCGCCAATTGCACGCGCATGCGTACATCGAAGAAAACCTAATCATCCAAGCGTTAAGAAAAGTTTCATTATGATATTTCGATTTAGTTTAGTCTTAGAGTGAATAAAACTGAATTTAAGGATCTTAGCTCTGTGTTAACTCGAAATGGATTATTTTATGATTAAAGAAATGTATTTGCTGCAGGTTGTCTTTCATAACAAATTATTTTTCTTTGGATTATTCAATTTTCAAATTGAATTATTTTCTGAAAATCTTTTTACAAAATGAAAAAACAATATTTTAAATGATCAGTTAAACTTGTTACTCAGAATTTAATCTCTGCCAATCAAGAATAAAAGGTAGCACAAATCATGTTCATATTTTGTACCTTAAAAAAGAGAAAAAGCTCTTTATAAAAAAAGGAATAATAAATTTCATTTTCATTTTTGTTCTGAAAATAATAAAATGTAAATATTTTCCTGATACAAGTAAAACATTAAAAGCTATTGAAAATAGCAAATTCATTTTTTTCATTTGAGATTGAGGAATTAAATGTATTATTAAATCATTAAAAATGGATTTTTTACTTTTTCTTTTCTAGTTGAATTATAAAAAAAATGGATGAGTAAATAATTATGTAAATAAAATTCTATCCGTCACAAAATAGAACAAAAAAGCAAACTGAAAAGCAAATATTTTTCCCCGAAGAGAATGAAAATCAAAAAAAGAAAATATTTTAAAATTTGTCCGCTTTTTTTCTTTTTCTTTTTTAAAAGTTTTATTATGTAAATGCTTAGAAAATCTTAAAATTATTTAATTCTTAATTTGCCCCAGGAAAAAAGTGGAAGAAAAAAAAATGAAAGAAAGATTTTTTCTCGAAAATTAGATTTAAGTGACAAATAACGAACGGTAGAGACGAAAAGAATTTTATTATTTCCTGTGAAAATCTAGTTTTAAGTTTCTTAACCTTTGAAAATAGATTGGATTTTAATTATGTAGCTTTATTTTAATTGGGACAATTTGAAACGTTAACTGATTCAGACAATTCCAATTAATTTCCAATTTTTCTTCTTCAATTTTCAAATAGGTAAACCGATTGTCCAGTGTTATTATCTATTTTTAAAGGAAAATATTTTTGTGTCTCTTAAAATACTTATTTTTTCTTGCTTGACATTCATTAGTTATATTTAATGTTTATTTTCTATTTGTTCTACAAATCATGATTGTAGTTACAGAATAAAACAGAAGCAACAGTATTTTCCTCATTCTATCACTGTTCTTTTTATATTTCTATCTTTTTACGTCGTAAAATATACAAAATTATTTTAAAATTTAATTCTCATTATTCTATTAAAAGTTATTTAAGATCAATTCTACAAAATGTTGATATTTTTCGATTAAACCAAAGCAATTTTGAATAATTTTCCATTTCACTATTAAAGAAAATCTAAATTGACAAGTATTAAAAAAGAGAAAAGAAGGGAAAAATGAAAAATGAAAATCATGAACATCATAAATATGAAGAAATTGTTTTTTTGAAGTTTTTCCTTATTTATTCATTTATTTATTTTTCCCTTCTTTAGTTTAATTTTTTAAGATTTTGAGTCGGTTTTTAATTACATTCGTTGAATATTTTTAACTTCACTATCCTGTAGAATTAGAAATTCCACTCGTATTTGTCAAAATGATCACTGA
>CM042137.1:262689-265189 GCA_023376005.1 Doryteuthis pealeii
ACTATCAGTTTACATTCAACTACTAAAATTTCATTTTAAGAAATAAAAAATGCTTTGTTCTGATGCGTTTCCTTAATTCCTCATATTTTTCCTTTTTCTAATAATATAATCCACATTTCTTTTTATGTGTGTTGAAAGTGAACTTGAAATAAAGTATTAGTTTCCTGCAAGGCTTGAACCCGAATATTATATTTTAGAAAGTCGCTATCATCTCTGATAATGCCTTATCATAGACTACGAAAGCTTTTAAATTAAAATGCTGAAGAATGGAACAACTAAAACCGCTGTGATAGACAAAAACAACAATTAACTAAATATGTATTAATATCTCTGAGGTTGTTATTTAATCAGAAGTTATTGCCATTTCTCAACAAACGACATTTGATAGAAGCGCCTTGTTTTATTAGACCCTAAATTTAACAAGAACGCATCGTACGCAATGACCTCGCCTTAGGAAAACTACTTAGTTCCATTTTGCGGAAGTAAGAGGCTGGAAATTTATTCAACAGATGTTTTTTTTTTTTAACACACACACACACACACACACACACACACACACACACACACACACACACACACATATATATATATATATACAATAATTACATGTTTAACTAGAGACATCGATCAATCCTCATGTGTGTGAGAGTGTGATTTGATATGTGTGCGTGTGTATGAGTGTGTGTACGAGCACATCTGCATACGTGTGTGTACAAATACTTTTAATAGTCGCAAACTGGTTTGGTAGATTATTACTACTATGTAAGAGAATTCGATCAAATTGTACTAGACTCATTATTTACAACAATTCTTTCTTTATTAACTATTTTGAACATCTATTGCATCATAATTACATTATTTGGGAATTGTATGTATCAATCTATTAGCACACACACACGCACACACACACACTCACACGCACACACATACACACACATACACACACAGACACACATACACACTCACACTAAGAATTGTTTGAACTGTTGAACACATTTTTTCTGTTTTTACCAAACTATTGGAATACCAATAATTAATTTGAAAATTGCGAAAGGAAATCACAGATTATTTACAATTATACGCACGCTACGATGATATATTCGGCTTTCAATTCTATAAAGTGATTTATGCTGTTTGTTCAAAAGAATTCAAGATCAATTTACCAAGACATAAATGAACAATGATCGAACCTTAATTTTCTTTCAAATAGTCCTCTTAGCATTAAGTGTGAAGCTTTGTCGCCGTATTTCTTTTAATGCCATCTCTATATTCAGATCTTTTCTTACCCTTGAGATGAATTTTCAGTTTAGGAAACAAGAAAGGTTGCACAGAGCTAAGTCCAGAGAATAGGGAGCGTGGTGCACTTACACAATCCTGTGTTTCGCCAAAATCTTCAGTGAAAAAGTATCGAGATTGGTTTCATAATCTTTTTTTCAAAATACCATCGACTCATTTAATAAGTTTAAACATTGGAACATTATTTTATTATATAAGTTGCTCGGGAACTTGTCTTCATTTAATTTCTAAAATGAAAAAAATACAACTCCAGTCTTGATACCTTTTATCATTATTCCACGCCTATTATGTACGTATGTATGTATGTACATAGGTGTGCATAAATGTATGAATTTTCTATCTATCTATCTATCTATCTAAGCATTTATAATCACATAGAAATCGATATGTATCGAACATTTGAGAATTCCTGAGTTATTTTATTATGTAATTCATTAAAATTATTATCATACCCCCCCCCAAAAAAAAATACATTGATAAAAACATCTTTTTGAAAAGGGACACAACAAAGGCTGTCATTTTGTATTTTATTTTTAAGAACTTTAAAGTAGTAAAATTACAGTTGTTACTGGTCATTTGATTCTGCAGTAACGCAATTTCAACAGGACTTTTTAAAGTTCGTCCCAAGCCTGTGAGATGTGAGATGTGTGATGCTGAATCGAAAAATGAACCCCCGCCACTCGATATACCCTCTGTCTGTTTTACTATGTCTCCGGTCACTTTTTCGTGAATGTTGCTTAAAACGTAAGAAATAAAAGTAAAATATATTTCATGTAATGAGTGAAGTAAAATAATATATATATATATATATATATATATATATATATATATATATATATATATACACAGAGAGAGAGAGAGAGAGAGAGAGAGAGAGAGAGAGAGAGAGAGAGAGAGAGAGAATGTGTGTGAGAGAGGGAGAGAGAGGGGGGGAGAGAATTGTAACCAAAGTCGGATTTAATCTACTGAATTAAAAGTCGCTGATGCGAAAGGGAAAAGACGAGGAAAAACACGGACACAAAACAAATAGGAATGGGCGATATTTAAAAAAATGGATGAAAATAGGAGAGAATTAAAACTATGACGGATAATAAGCAATTGGATTCACAAAATAAATTATCTTGAAAGTAAATATAATATTGGTATTTAGGATAGGCTATATTTTAAAGTTTCTAGTGAAAAAATTATTTAATGAATTTGAAGT
>CM042137.1:270189-285189 GCA_023376005.1 Doryteuthis pealeii
AAGCACCTGTTGTTCTTTAATAGAAATCAATTTCAGCAGCTATTTCATTATTTGTTGATATTCAAATTTACTTGTGTCTATAAATCTGCGATAATGCAGAGTGTTTTGGTCATTTACAATTATTTCTTACTTTAGTTTTAGTTTGAAGAATTTTTCAGAAATTCTCTACAGATTTCTTATTCGCATCACCCCCCCCCGGAATTATAGATTATAGGATTTTTTTTTTTTAAAGAATTTCTTTGTTTTTTTCTTATTTCTTATTTGACAAATTCAATATTTGGTTGTTATTCAGCCTACAATTCATAAGTTATTTCTGACAAAATTCGAACCTGTCTCCCATCTCTTGAGTAATGGAAATTTATGGGCGATGCCGGAACGATGAGGCTATACCTCAGGATCAAATAGAGTTTTCATCTGTAATCTTTCTACCAGTGTCTCTTTCTTCCGATTTTCGACATTACTGTCCTATTTTATTCGAAGAACAGGGTTCTTAGGTGTCTTTGCTAAACTGTTTGTTATTATTATTTTTCAATGATAATAATAATAATAATAATAATAATAATAATAATAATAATAATAATAATAATAATAATAATAATAATAATAATAATAATAATAATAGGTGACAGTGATGCCAGTTGTAGTTGGAGCTCTTCGAACAGTCCCAAAAGGCCTGGAAAAGAGACTTAAGGAATTGAAAATCAAAGGAAGAATTGACACCATACAGACCACAGCAATTGTTAAGACCGTTTAGAATACTCAGAAGAATTCTGGAGACATGAGGAGAATTGTTTTCATTCAAACTGCAGTAAAAGATCACCAGTTAAACTGGTGTGAAAAAATCACAAGTAATAATAGTAGTAGTAGTAAAAAGTCGTCAGGGTGGCCTAAAGACATTATCAGCAAGACAGCGAAGGAGTCTATCCCATTTTCACTAGCGCTAGACCAAGGAGATTGTTTTTTAGCATCGCTACACCTACCATCAGTTTCTCCTCACTTTCCCCGTGGAACTTATACGATGAGTTGGCGAAGGCCGGTATCAAACCTTGAGGTTCCCGACTAAGCTAAACCGGCCCTTAATAATAATAATAATAATAATAATAATAATAATAATAATAATAATAATAATAATAATAATATTATTATTATTATTATTATTATTATTATTATTATATTATTATATATTTATTTATTATTTATTTATCTATCTATTCATTTTAAATTGGTTTGAGATTCTGAGAAAAATATTTTCACATTTTGTGACAAACCGCTTTATTCATTTTGTAGCTTTTTCTTTTATCACAACATATTTTAGACGATCTATTTTTCGGTCATCTGTGGAAATAACGATTCATATTTATTTCTAATTAATAGTCTGACGAAAAATCAACAAAAATATCAATTGAAACTCATAATCGGAATTCATGAAATTGTCTTTCATAATTGCATGAATATTGAAACAAATATTCTGCTGGATATTATTGGGATTTCAATTTAAATTGACACAGCAAAGACACTGGGTAATGTGATAAATTATATAATGTTTCTTCTTCCATGCAACCCAAAGACAAAACCTGTAGTAAAGTAGAATTAAATGCTTAGTGTGTTATGAATTAGGGGATTGTTTTTGTGTCGTTATCAAATTTATTTGAATTTGACTGTTACCCTAACTTTTGACCACTCGTTATCCTGCCCATCGGACTGGCAATTAAATCAACCAGCATTTATTATCCAGGCCTTACTTCTATTTTTTTTTCTCTCTAAATTTTTCTCGTAATTTTGACTTTTACTTAGATGTTGTAATCTAACACCCATTGCAATTACTTCACCTGTCCTTTCTGGAAATGGAAACTCAATTGGAAACGTACGGAGCCAGAACTTTGATTTATCTTGTAAAACGTGATATGCGTACACAAGTTTTAATTAAAATATCATTTTATTCTTCTGTTCTTACCGCTATTTTTGTATTTAATTCATAAAATATGTGTTGAAGAAAGAAAGAGAAAAACGAATAATAAACGAGAAATAGGTGGAACACTACTTGTACTCCTCATCATCTCGACAATACGGAAAAAGCGTCCGCGTCTTCGTCAATAACAAAGACAAGTGACAAGTACGTCGGCGCCATCGTCTGCCACTGTCGATTGTTTTCCCGCCACTGACACCATGTTACCCGTACACGGACTTAACTTCTCAACTTTACTCATTCACTAAATGTACTTGGAGAGGCAGTATATATCCTACTTCTTTCCTTCTGATTTTTTTACACTCAATCAGACGGTAAGTCACCAAGTGTCCGTCTGAAATGTTGTTGATTGCTGGAAGAGCGGGGATGGGGAGACCACAAAGGAATTAATAGAAAAAAAAAAAAAAAAAAAAAAAACAAAACAAACAAAAAAAAAACAAAGATGAAAGTAACCTTCGATATTGTAGTTGCTTAGTGCAGGAAAAATGACTGTGATTCTTCTTGTATCGGATTTAATATTATCATTTTTATCATTATAATCATTATTATCATAATGGGGTTCTATGTTCATCCTCTTTCGTAATTCATTCAGAGTTTCATACTCGAATTAAATGAATGTAATATGTTTAATATGCTTCCTTGCCTCGGACAAGAAAGTGGCAATGTTTTTTTTAAAATGTATTACTCATAGAATAATTATCCTCTAATGTGTTATTTTCTCGCTGATATATATACTCACGAAATTGCGACTGACCATAAGAAAAGGATATTTTTTGTTTCTCCAGTATATCTCAATATAAGTTTACAAGTCAATTGCTGTAGTTCATCTGATTGAAGTTATTTGTTTCGATTTCCTTTATTTAGTTATTTTCTTAAATCCTAATGTTGATTATTGTTTTAATAGCGTTCATTATTTTTGGGTTGGGGTTTTTAAGATGAACCATTTTACTTATTTCTTATATTTCTATATTTATTTATTGTCTTCATCTTTTTTGTTTTTCAAATATTATGTTCTTTTCCAAGTTTCTACCGATACGGAGTTTCATCAGAAACAATAACCATATTGTGCTAATTAGTTGATTGATCAGTCTCTGTTTATTTAAAAGTTTGTTAAATTTTATGGTTCGAATATGATTGTTATAATTTACTAAGTTTTGATTTGTCATTAATATAGGCCTTAAATTGCTGCTTGCACTACCTGCTTTTGCTAAATGGTTTCTTCCTGTCAAAGTCAACACATTGTTGCTTTACTTCTGTGATTTGGTGGAAATCATTGTTTTCAATGTGATTTGACCAAAATTCAGCTTTAAATATCACTGTTTGTTGTTGCAACATTAAATATTCAACCATAAGTTAGATTATGGATTCTTCCTTGTTACTAGTACCACGTAACTTACTGCAGTCTTACATTAGTTGGATAGATGGCCATCGCTAAGTAACTTCATTGCTTTAGGGATGCTATGACAGACCCGGTATAGATCACGTCAATTTATTAGATCATGGGACCAACTAACCAATATCTTTCACATTCAATAAGAAGAAGCTGCTTTTGTCATTATGATCGATATCCTCTTTCAAGTTGAAATTAATTGGTTTCATGTAGTGGCTGTTTATTCTCCTGACAACAGCTTTCAGAGTAAATAATCATGATAAATATTTTTAAAAGTCCAATGCTTTATCGTTTATAAAATAATATTAAAATAACAGAAACTATTATTTCAGTGATCGTATAATCATTTACATCAGTGGTTCTTCACCTTTTTTCCTTCAGCGCCCTCTTTCTGATTGAGGCGTATGCTGGTGCCCCCTAACGTTAAAAATTGCACTGCTAAATGGATGTAAAGGATATGATGCGTTTCAGAGCATATTTATTTATGCCCTCTTAGGCGAAAAATATAAAGAAACATAAATGAAATATATATCACCTGAAAAGTTGCTAAGCGCGCGCGCGCACACACACACACACACACACACGCACACACACACACACACACACACACACACACACACACACACACACACACACAAGAATGAGAAACATTTTACAAAATTAGAATTTTTTAAAATTCATATTAAAAAAGTTTGCTATTTGGACTAAACAGAATGTAAACAATGGATAAACATTTTGAAAATCACCCCAATTAACAAAAAAAAAATCATTTTAAAGAAAAATAAATGTTTTTAGAGAAAGTTTCACATGTATTTGCAAAATTAGAAGTTACTCGTTTTGTCAAATAATTTTTCTTTTGTATTTATTTTCATTCGATGACGTATTTTAGATAATTACTATTTATTTGATAACTGTTTTTTACATTAATTTTAGCTGCTTTTTAACAGGCCTGGATAAAATGGTAAATGATAAATCTAAATTTCTTTATTGAAACCTTTGATATTTTCTCAATGTAAATTCAAATGCTTTTTCTATAGAAAAAGAAAAATGCCGTATTTTTCTTCTTTTTTTTTTTCTTTAATTAGTCTTCGATGCATAAAGCATTTTAGGTGGTTCATTATCTTAACTTTTCCCCAAGTTGGTGTTTAGTAAAATAAAAAGGAACTAAAAGTAAAGGTAACTAGAAACTGGATACTTCACCCCACTAATCCACGATTTCACTCATTTAAGTAATTTGAATCCAACTTATTCAATTATCTATCATTTGTTTTAATTGTTTGGGAATCAATTTTAATTCAATATTCTATTATAGATGAATAAATAGAACATGGCTGCTTTTCTTAAGCAGTGATCACTCAAATCAGTTTGTTTGGTCGGACATTTTTTAACAGCAGGTTATTTAGTTTTGTTTTACTACCTTTTCTATATCGTTACTTGTTGCGGGCGTCTTTTTCAATTTTTAAAAATTTATCATTGATCTCGATTTTGAAGGAATGAAAAACTTAAAAAATAAACAAGATTTTCTTAAAACTTTGGAATATGCGCGAAAAAGATTTTAGTTGAAGATATTATGAAATATATCTATTAATAACGCAAAGTTTTACTACTTACTACTGGGTTCAACTGGGGGGGGGGGCTTACAAACAAAAACTGATAACTTTACTTGTAATGTATATACTCTTCGGTTTGACCCCTGGGACTAATTGAATGAAAAAAAAATTGAAAACGGAGCAAAGAGTTAAAATATTTGAACATGCTGTCACAAAGATTTGTTGTGGTGTCAAATATGTTAGCTGGATAAGTAGGAAGTTTTAAAGCAATGAAAGAAATAACTTCTAGCAACTTCCTCGACTTTCAAAAAATCAGTAAACTTCAAAGAAAGTTAACATTGGATTACGTTGACTTAAAAAGCATCCTAAGACAACGTAATCCATTTTTTAAAAAGTTTTTTTTCTTTCAAGCTTACAATTCTCGAGTTCTCTCCTAAAACATAACCATTTGAAATGGTCACTGCCATCCGGCGTTCTTCTTTTTCCTTTACCTTTCTTTCTTTTCATTATATCACAACAGGTAGCGTTTTTATTGAATACCTTTCTATCCTTTGCTCTTTCTATCCTTACCCTTTATACTAGTAACAACGATCTCTCTCTCTCTCTCTCTCTCTCTCTCTCTCTCTCTCGCGCGCGCGCGCCGCGCCCCTTTCCTCTCTCACACTCCCTCTCTTTCCTCCCCCCTCTCTCTTTTAATAATCTTACATCCTCGTTGAAATTGTAATGGCACTGAAAACCTACCGCCCCCTTATCATCCCTGTTAACCTACCCCCTTGAGAGTTCACAGTATGTCATTGGGGGCGCTAGCACCCCCGTTGAGAATCCCTGCTTTACATGAAGAGAGAATTGTAAACTTGCGAGTATTTGTGAATTTCTTTGTCAACACTGGGGATTATCTACATTAAAATAACAGCGGAAATGCTGTGGACCTTTGCGATACAAAACGTACAATTTTTACAATTTTTCTTTTATCATATATCATGTTCGTTTGCAGTGATTAAACAAATACTATCCACTCAAAACGAGAGGTAAAAACTTAAAATGCATACAAAAATAACAGGTCGGAAAATAAGAATAACTTATGGGGTGAAAATCTTAAAAAGTTTAACTATAAATTAAAACAACAAACAAAAACAAAAGTAAAAATCTATCTATCTATCTATCTATCTCTCTCTCTCTCTCTCTCTCTATATATATATATATATATATATATATATATATATATGTGTGTGTGTGTGTGTGTGTGTGTGTGTGTGTGTGTGTGTGAATAAAAAGGCCTTAAATACCGGGGGTATCGTGATTATGGACCATTTCCATATATATATATATATATGCTCCCAACTCCCATGGTTGAGCACTTAGGGGGGGGGCTTTTAATTGAAATTTTACTGTTTAGCATAAGCTGTTACTCGCCTGTTCACTGTTTACAGACTTGAGTTCTCTGGTGATTGTAAAAACATTCCCCGTAGGGATGTATCAATTAATTATTCACCCCAGACTGACAGCCGCTGATGGCTGCAAGGGTAAGGAACTTGGTTGACAAAAATTATGTCGGGTTTCAATCCCAACTAGAGGTAGCTGTTAAAAAGCCGAGATGCACTGATGAGAAATAAACTTCGAATCACGTGTCTGTGGATGACTGATATATATATATATATATATATATATATATATATATATATATATATATATAAACTTTACGACAATAGATACAAGTGTAAGAAATTCAGGATTTCAAAGCAACTAGACTGACCGCTAATAAAAGCATGAACAATGATTTCTTGTTTTTCAAACTGCTATTGAGATAATAGTGTAGGATTTTTGCTCTGTTTTCAACTCTGGACGCAAAGACAAAATCACAGAAGCCTTAAAAGCAGCCAGGTTGGTGAAAGTGACTGAGTGACGAGGAAAATATCACAAACAAAGGAACTAAAAATATCAAAAGGAGAACCAAAATTTATATCTTTAACAGGATGAAAATTGTTTTTTTTTTTTTTTTTTTAATTTTTAAAAAATGATTTTGACGAAAACGCCTTCAAGCATAGCAATCAAAACATCGCTTCTAAAATAGCAACGCATCAGGAATTTGGTTAAAAGAAATCAGATAAATAATATAAATAAATTACATTGAATTTTAAACGTAAATTCCCAGAAATTACATCAGAATAAATCTAATAGATTAGGGGAATAATTTTTTACAAAATTTTATTTTTTAAATTTCATTTTTTTCTTAACCATGTCTTAAAACGACAGAAACAAAAGTCCCTTTGAGTTCAAACAGGCGAATCTTCCATACTTAGCGTGATCAGTCTAGGTATGAATTTGAAAAACAATCATTGTCTAAAAGACTGAAAGTATTTCCTCATTCCTTGACAATTTCAAATTCGAGATTTAAATGTACAAATTGAATCGCCAATATGGCTATATTAACTTTCATCATGGAAATATGCATGCACACGTGTGTGTTTAATGTGCGTGCGCTTCTGTGTGTGTGTGTGTGTGTGTGTGTGTGTGTGTGTGTTTACTTGTGTGTGAATATGTGTCTGAACGCACGTGTACATATGCATGCACTTTTGAGTATTTTAGTGTATTTGTGTGTGTGTATGTGTGTCAGTATGTGTTTTATATATATATATATATATATATATATATATATATATATATATATATATAATATATATATGTGTGTGTGATGACTTTATATATATATATGTGTGCGTGTGTGTGCGTGTGTGTGTGTGTGTGTATACGCACTAATATTTCATGATATACAAATCTACTTCTATTTCAATGTTTGGATAAATCTAAACAACAAAAACAACAACAACAACAATAATAATAATAATAATATAATAATAATAATAATAATAATAATAATAATAATAACACACACACACACACACACAAATCACACATACACACGAATATACATACATATATATTGAAAAATATATTAAATAGCTTTTCTTAATTATTCACTGATAAGATTTCTCAATAAGTTTTTGTAATGTGCTGCATAATTCGAAATAAGAAGAAAAAAAACAGAATTTATTGGGATGCAATTTGATGTTTTTTTTTATCGACATGATTCTCAAAATAAAAATCATGACAGCTCTTTGTACTTTTTCATGCTTGATCTTTTGAAGCACAGATGAAATAGGAGGAACGTTTGTATGGGAAGAACGTTACCTGTGATAATTCAGAATTAAGCCGGTGTCCGTATTTCGTCATCTGTCCACAAATAATTCTCTTGTCTGACAGAAATGAAGAAGAGGTAGATCAACCTATAGTCACACATGCATAATTATGTGTTGACATAGATACATTGAGTAGGTTAAAAACATTCTGCCTTAATCATTAGATAGCATTCTATGTTTTTAGTATAATTTTCATTAAAAAAGGGATTTTATTGACATAACTGTTATATCAACGTGCATTTAAAAGATTGTCAAAATTAGTGGACTTTGGTTTATTGATTCTGACATTTAAGATGAAAAAATTTACTATATTCTCGACGAATGATTTTTATTTGAAAAAAGAAATGAATCTTAATCATTAAAGAAATTTTGTGCAGTTTGTGAAAAAGACACTGAATGATCGAATATATCAAAAGTGGTTTGCAAAATTTCTTGTTAAACGATGCTCTGAGTTTAGCTAAAACAATTGTGGCTGATAGGGATCAAATAAAAATAATTATTTGGGAATAATCAACGTTATGCGATGTAGGGGATATCTAACACACACTAAATATCTAAAACAAACAATGAAAATCATTTGATTCGATTTAGTTTGTTAGTCACTTTAATATGCAACTTCCGCCTCAAATACAAAAAATACTAGTTTTTATTTCTGTGTGCGATTCGCTATTTAGATATAAGGAAAATGTTCAGTTTTTGAAACAAATTGGTGCAGGTGTTTAAAAATGTATAGTTTGCAGCAACGTGGAACACATGATATTGTGAGCCAAGTAAGTTTACCAAACAAAAAAAGTCTGATCTTCATTCAAAGAAAGTGATTTTGAGATATATGGTGGAATTATAAGGGAATCTTCTTTACCATGAATTTCTTCAAGAAAACGAAATGGTTCAAAGCCAGCACAGATTTGGGATTTGTTGACATAGAAGTAAAAAGTAAAGTCGACAAAATGACCTATTGTCGGTATCAGCCGAATAGCAAGAGAGTCTATCCCTCTTTTTCTTGCGCTATACCAGGATTAATTTTGCTGGGGTAGAGCAAATTGTTAGCTCCCAGATGCTGTTTTACCACGCGGATCAGATTACCCAAACTCAGCGCATGAGGATGTGCTGAGTTCGCGAGGATCAGTATCGAAACCGGAACCTTGCGATTCTTAAGCGGTTCAGTCAAACATTATCACTGTTTTCTCTCATCTGTCTTATTCAGCAGATGCTGCATATTTGGGTTACCCTTTATTTTGGTCTTTACAAAATTCTTTGAATTAAAAACAAATCAATTCCATTCTGAGATGATGGAATTATTATGAGACAGTGGGAGAAAACAGTAAATATATCGCTCAATAAAGTTGATGCCGAAATTAAAAAAAAGTTTGTTTTATTTTTGCTTAATAAACCGAACGAACATTTTTGACATCAACTACAAAATTCTATACATACATACAGACATCCGTATGGACTTATTTACGCTCCCATATGCAAATAAAAAAGAGAAAAAACAAAAAAAATTATATAGAGATGCCCCCCCCTCTCTCTGTTTTGAGTAGAAGTCCTTAGAATATTAACTCTGTTGTAAGTGAAATATTATCTACAAGGCAGACCAATTGTTGAATTGAAAATTTCATATTGAAATTATTAAAATCACCGCAAAATGTTATTATTTTGCACGGATCTCATTCATTCAGTTTCTTGTTTCATAAGAAGTTCAAATTAGGGTGGATCAATGTTGCTAAGCGAAAGGTGGATGGGGGATTGGTGAATGAGGCAGGGGAAAGAAAGATTGCTGAAGGCGGGGGAATTCGATAGGTGTGGCTCCATCTCAACTGCATTTTAAGTGAACAGTAAGGAAGCAGGGAAACGGACATTGAATTGACAAACAGCCAACTAGGCCCTGCCCAGTTTGACAAGTAGAGCTTAGAAAAGAAGACCAAAGTGTTTTTAGGAAAGGTTTTCCCTTGGGGTGGGTTATGGTTAGGGTTAAGGTTAAAAATTATTGTTAATCGAGAATGAGCATAAAACGGAAGCTAATTTCCGCGTAATGTACAGAACGGCAATTTACCCCCCCACACACACACTCTCTGTCCCCCTCCCCCCAAACAGTTGTCTGTGGATTATCTTATTTGTAAGAAATAACTTGTAGGAAGCGCGTGGTGTAATGGTTAAAGTCAGGGAAAATGGACTCGTCGCCCCGAGTTCAAATCCTGCATGTGGTAATTGCATTTCACTTTGCTCTAATACCTTTGGGAAAGGTATGAATCATACTCTCCCTCCAGCTATGGGTAAATAGTAGGGCAGACTGGGCTCTTTAACCTAAGTAACCAGTCTAGGAGAAGGAAAACTCTGAATTTAAACCTAAGAAATTGATCTTGTGTCACATCCTGCTCGTGCGGAGGGGTTTGGTAAATATATATTTGTAAGAAATAACTCTTGTTATGGAATCTTAAAATTTGAATTCAATTAGATTTCAATTTCGGAACTTATTCTAATAATCTTGATCTATATGTGTGTTCATATATATATATATATATATATATATATATATATATATATATATATATATATATATATACATACATGTGTTTGTGTGTGTGTAAAGAGAGAGTATGAGTGCAGTGTTTATAAGTATTTGAACAAACAGACGATTTGGTGCTAACCACTTTGTTTTGAGAGTTAAAAACATAAACATTATACAAGAAGAATCTAATATTATTACATCCAACGCAACAAGGTTAACAGTTATTTATGTTTTGCCATTTTGGATGCTAAATTTCTGGATATAAAATCTAATAGAATTGAATTGTTAAATGTTTCCTTCTGTTCTTTTAAAATCGTGTTCAGAATCAACCAAAGAGATTGAAAAGGAGAAGTCACGTTGCTCTTTGAAAAAGTCTTCAGTTCATTTAGGCCCCTTTGGTCATATTCCTTACTGACCCGCGGAAACTTAGTCAATAAAAGTTGTTAAAATAAGATTTTTTTATATCCTTGTAGAACCTTTTTCAGAATCAGAGCTATTTAAAGGATTTGCCAAACTTAATTTGGATTTCGCCCTGCTAAAAATCTTTAATGGTTCTTGCAATCTCAAGCAATAAAAACAGATTATGTACTTGTACTTGTTTAAATACATAGATCTTTCTATGCGGTAATGCTCATAAACAATATATAAACATATAAAGTCCTTCTTATAAGTATCTGAACAAGCACAGATCATATTTTCTCTAAGTTCTCACGAGTTGGTATTGATTTTGAGGTAGTTAGATCCAGTTTAACTAACCAAATAGCAACAAGAATTCCAGAAAAAGACTTTAGAAGGATTTAAAAAAACTATCAAAAACAACAGTAATTTATCCTTCAGAAATAAAATCGAAAAAACAAATGACTAGCTGTATGTAGTGCAATGCTAATTGCAATATAATTTGATTCTTCTCGTGTCATGTGCCTGTTTTAAATTTAAAAAAACAAAAAACAAAAACAAAAGCTTTGAAGAAAATTGTCTATTTGTTCAAATAATTATAAGCATTAATATATATATATATATATATATATATATATATATATATTGTAAAAATCAATAACTTTTAGAAAACGGTAACGATAAAAATAGAAATAGAAATGCCATTTTAAATTATTTAATTATAAAATTTTCGAAAAGCCAAAGGAATTGAATCACAAACTCAGATAAGTGAACATATTTTTTCCTCATACATGCTATTGCTGTTGCTGTTATTGCTGTTGCCATTGATGGCAGACAAAAGCTTTTCCCATACTTAAGCAATTTAACAAGTGTGAATATTTAGAGAATATAGTCTGAGCTTTGAAGAGGAAAGAATAAGGAAAAACTGAGAAAGAATATAAAAAAGAATGAGAAATTGAAATTGAATAATTAAAAAAAATTATTTTATCTATTGATATTTCGGCTGTCCTATACCGTAAGTTGGTCAGAAGTTTAAATCCAGCTTTACAGAGACTTCAACCTTAACTGTTTGTTTAGCATTTAAATGTTCTATTTCTTTTTAACTGTGCATCAGGAGAGAAGGGTTCATTAAAAAAAAAGAATATATAATTACAAAGGTGATGTTTTATTCTATTCTTTTAATGTTTTTAACAAACTAGGTTTGCCAACATTTTTCTCATCTCTGAAGTGTATATTTATGTTGTAAAGAGAAAAGGACAAAGTTTAGTCGAAAAATTCTCGCATATGTCAAAAGCATTAAGATTTAGACAAAGAAAATAATTAAAAAGAGAAATGCTTCGTATTTTCCAACTTCCTTTTTCTCTCTCCTCGCGAGGCCATTTGAGTGGTAAAAGACCAGATGAAACGATTCTTGCTAATTAATTTGAATACAATTCATTGGCTTGAGCCTGGCCCTTCATGGCGCATTTTATTAATGATCGAATACGCATCTAACGATTTCTTTTCTTTTTCTAAAATCTCCTTTTATATTTCTGTTGAACTGAGTCTAAACTATTTCCTTCTTCTGTTGATCTTAACCTCTCCTTCCCCCTATCTCTCCCTTTTCTTCTCGTTTTTCTCCCTCCCTCCCTCCCTTCTTGCCTTCTCTCTATCACCCTCCCCTTCTCTCTCTGTCTAGTGACCTCCTCTGTTTGTCTTTCTCTTAGTTTAACCTTTTAGAGTCATCTCTAAGCAGTCGTTCTTTCAGATTTCTTCTCTTTTAATCTTTTTTTCCAGCGTTGACCCATTCAAGAAATGAAAGATTCATGAAGCAGGACTATTAGAAAGACGCAGGAAAAAAGCATAAAAGGAGGAAAATTCAAAAGAATTCACGAACAGAAAATGAGATGCGATTACTAAAATAAAAAAATAAGAGAATAAATAAATGAGGTGCAAAAAAAAAAAAAAAAAAATGAAAAGAAAAGAAAAAAGGGCAAAATTAGTGAAGCGAATAAGAAATCAAAATGGAGGATTTATTAATTCATTTTTTGATAAAAAAAACGCAGAGAAAGCAAAAGAAAATCCAAATAAATAGAAAAAAATAATTATCAACATCGTTTCTAACTAACTCTACTAGAATTGAATTGAGTGCATTTTATATATTGATTAAAATTTATTCTTATACCCGGACGAAGAATTATTTTTTCGATTTTAGTTTTCGAACGCTGGTACTGTAAATAGATGAGAGTTCAGGTTTGTTATGCTTGTTGCTTACTCCATATGCGCTGTTCATATTATATTCTATGACAATGCAATATGCACATCTATCTATCTATCTATCTATCTATCTATCTATCTATCCAATTTCTCCCAAATCCCAGGTGACTGAACATCTACTTCTGTAGATGTTCAGTCACCTGGGATTCTATAAATGAAAACTTTACATCTCTCTCTCTCTCTCTCTCTATATATATATATATATATATATATATATATATATATATATATATACAGAGACAGACAGACAGACAGAGGGGAGGAGGAAAGATACAGAAGGGGAGGAGGAGGGGCTGATTTATCCTTTGATTGATTGGGCCTCCTTCAGCCAGCTTGTATTCTTGAGAACTTTAAATTGAAGGAAACGAATTCTTCAAGTAGAAATGACTTCGTTACAAGAATAGCCAACTAAACTTTTGGCGTCAACTTATAATTAGAATCTTTTCTGCTGAGCAAATCCAGATTTTCTTTTCGAAGTTAACATAATAAAAGAATCAACGAAAGACAAACGGAAATTATCGAATGTTAGGATAGCGTAGATACATAGTCAACGCTAGTTGGTGACTTACAGTTACTCGCCTTGGTCTGATGATTGCATAGGCGAGAAACTGTCAGTCAACAAACGCCATTGACTGTTTGTTTCCATTATCTTAACGTAGATATATATATATACTCTATCACCGATATTGAGCACCCTTTATTTACAAATATAGGAAACTATATCATTGCTATTATCAATATATATGTGTTGGTGTGACTGTGTGTGCGTGTGCGAATGTGTAAAGACATGCACATAGATATACAAACTGAATGATTGAATAGAAAAATGAAATAGAGATAAATAGAAACAAACTGGTTGATAAAACATTTAGAGGATTTGCTGTTCCAAATACTGAATAATTTTATTTTAATGCAACTGTCAGAATAATATGAAGTGAAAGAAGCCGTTTCACCTCTTGCACGGCACAATTTCCTCCCAAACCCAATTCCGTTTCTACATGAGTGAATTTTCAGTGTGTTTCTTACTTCCTGTACCTTGTGACCTGCTCGTCTTCGTGATCTCCTTGATTTTTAAGCTGAAATGCGCCCCCAACAACATTAAAAGTCTAAGAAGAAAAACGCTAACTTTTGTTTTCCGCATCATTTGTTAGTTTTTTCACGGAACCAGATCCAGATTTTCATAATTCTAAAAAAATGTACTGATAATAAAAGTGAATCCGAGAAACATGCCGCAAAAGGGTGTTTTAATAAAAGGATAATATTTGAATATTTATTTTCAAATTTTACATAATTGAAGATGATAAGTTAATCGTGATGAAGCCGTTAATGTATTGCAACGCATATTTATGATTATTTTGTGTATTTACTAAGGTTTTTTTGATATCCTCGAATGTCTAGTATCAAATGTTTTTGTCTAAATAAAGATTAAATCAATTTACAAAAAGTAAAGACGAAACAATCTATGGCATTCAAATTCTGATTTCATCATATTTGTAAGCGTAATTAAAAATAAATTTAAAACGAAAAAACAAAACGAAAAGAAAAAACGACAAAAACATTTAACGGAAATAAATTAGTATTATTCTCTTGTTATTCAATGAAAGGTAAATATTTTCTATTAACTTTTTTGATTAAGGCTTTGACTTTCAGAGTTTCTATATAAAGAAAAGAAGTAAGACGTATTCATTGCTTTATTTGAATCACTGATTTTGAAATAAATTACAACAAGTGAGTTC
>CM042137.1:290189-297689 GCA_023376005.1 Doryteuthis pealeii
GATAATCCTTACGGAGATAGCATTTAGTTTTTTAAGCATATAAAATTTGGGTAATCGTGTTTGAAGGGTCAAAACTTTATTCAAAGCAAATATACATAAAATGTTAATTAAAAACAGACAGCGTTTCCTTTGATAAATAATACGGGCGATACCAGTCATATCAGCTGCCGTCAGGGATCAGAAGCGATCCCCCCAACATTCAGTGTCACCACACACACACACACACACACACACACACACACACACACACACACACACACATATATATATATATATATATATATATATAACACAACGCACAGACACAGATTTATATATATATATGTACAATAAACCAAAAGAAACATAGGAAGAATTTAGCGTACTTGTATGACCTGACCCTCTTTTAAATTCAATCTTTATTATATTTCCATTAAACAATGTTTCTAAAGAAATACACACAATTTTATGAAACTGCTTTCTATTTTGTGTCTAACTTTTCAATTGGTTAGTTATGCAATGAAAGGAAGTTTTAAATTCCACTGACCAAATTTTCATGTGGTGTGTGTGTGTGTGTGTGTGTGTGTGTGCCAGTGAATCTTTTATATTTACCCAACCCCTGTGTCTCTTAAGAGATGTGACACAAGGTTACATTTTTAAACGGAGTAAAACTGATTTGGATTCAGAATTTTCTTTCTCCTAGACCGGTTATCTAACCTGTGCTAAATAGCCCGGTGTCCCTGCTATTTAAACAGAGCGGATTGGAAGAGAAAGGGAATCATGTCTCTTCCAACGGGAATTGAAACACAAATAGCCTTGTTTAAGACTGGAACTCTGGTCAACATTTCCATTTCCTACGACGATAACCGTTACAATTAACGCACCTCTTCTCTACTGATATTTAAGCACCACTTAATCTTAATGTGATTAATTATGGAAACTTCAAGTAAATATTTTTCGAAGAATTTACTGTAATTACAAATAAATTTGTATGTGAAAATTGTTGCTGAAATCTACCTATAGTTGATGAGTAGATTCGAACTTAAAAATAATTAGACTTTAACAGATTGTTAGTATAAATCAGAATGTTTCTAGTTCTGTAACTGTATAAGTAGAATATTGAAAGATTAGTTTCTAAGAATTTCTTTGTATTTTGGAGGATCGATCATTGGTGAATTTTATAAAAAAATCAGATTTTCTTCATTTATCACAGAATAAAAAAAAACAATTTTGTTTCTCTTTCATTCATTGTATTATATTTATACTTGATTATGTGTAAATTCTTATGTGTTGCCAAAAAGAATTTGTAATCTAGAATCGTTTAGTCGTTGTTTAATTTAGTCAGGTACAAGTCAGTGAAGTTCAAATTCATTACATTGAAGGACTGGCCAATAAAACTGTTTTCTTTTTTTTTTTTGGTAAACCTTTAAAACATATACTTATTAAAATGTCAAAGTTTTTCTTCTCCTTTGATAGAAGAGAAAAGTGTCATGATATTAACTAATACAAAAAAAAATCAGTTTCGATTGAACATTGTTTATTCAAATTCCGATTGGGATTTCATTTCGATCAAATAGTAACGAAAACAATTTCATTGACATTTAATAACACGATGAAAAATGATTGCAAACGTAACATTTTGAAAATTGAACAAACACTTCTTCGTCCTACAGTTCAGTCAATTTATTTTTTGTCGATTCATTCATTTCTATTTTCCTTTTCAATTACAATTCGAAACAAACGGCCATTATTAGTTGAAAAGAAACTTTTTGTTTATAACAAAGAAAACAGAATTTCAAAAATAAACTTTTTGTACTCTTTGAACTTTTTATTAAAGAAATAATAAACCTCTACTACTAATATACAATCGGTGACCTGAATTAAAATTCTACACGAGACTGTTTGCGTTTCACTTTGCGTTAATTCCCTTTGGAAATCTATGAATCCATCTGCTTCACTCCCAACTATGATTAAATAGTAGGTCAGGTTGGGTTATTTAGCTTTGCCAGGAAACCCAATCAAGCAGAAGGAAGAGATTTACTTCGCTTAGAAATTGACCTTGTGGCGGAGGGGTTGGGTAAATAAATACCATAAATAGAGTGGTTGAGCAGGAAGTTATAGCACTGGGTGTTTATCGATATCCATCAAGGTCTTATTTTACAAGATTGAATCTATATATAAAAAAAAGCATTCTTTAAATTTTGCTTAACTGGACGAAGAATCTTTCGTTATTAAAGAAAGTTTTCTTTTTAAGTTCTTCAAACTGTTAAGATAAAGATATCTTCTAGAATTTTCAAGGAAAAATCTTTAAACAAGACATCATGTTTGCAAGACATTAAAATTTACGTTCTCTCTCTCTCTCTCTCTCTCTCTCTCTCTCTCTCTCTGTTCGTGTGGAATTGGTGTATATTTTTGCGAATGCTTAATATTAATATTTGGAAGTGTCTTCACAACATCAGTCAGCAATAGGACCATCTGTTTTTTTACGCGTTTCTGTAACAGTTGCCTAGCAACGCACATGTCAGTATGATACGAACTTCGTTTCACGGTGACGGAAATGCTAGCCAAAGTTTGCTGCAATGCCAATAAATGAGGAAGAGGAGGATACACAACGTTGACACTTTGCAGCAAAAGAGTCGATTGAAGAAGAAAAAATATTTCTGTTTAAGTTACGTCAGTTTTGTCAATTCAAGAGAAGAACGGCCAAATTGCTAAGCAACTATTGCAATAGAAGAGTCAGTTGTTACCGTCGTAGTGGTCGTGGTGGTCGTCATTGGCTACAATCATCAAATCACTTTGTCAACGGCCAAACAAAACTGAAAGCATCAGCATGTCACTCAGTCCGTAACTCAAACAAGGAATTTACACAAACTTTTTTTTTCTTCTAATGTCGATATTTTAGGAAAAATACTGGGAGGGCGGGCAGGACAATCAGAAACAGCTTTCTCGCCCAAACAAAATCAAATATTGACAATCACAATAAAAAATATATTAAAGACAATGTTTGGAGATAACATGTCTCTTAAGTATTAATCATGTTTCTTGTACATTAGTTTTTTAAAATTTTATTAATACAAAGTATATTCCTTTTTGCATTTGTTAATAACAACGTCATCAATAACAAAGACGTTTAAAAGAATTAGAATTATTCATTGTTAAAATAGTGAGAAAAGACCTGGATTTTTATAGATACTTGCTGTTACTTAATCCTTAGTAGAACCCTCGGATTCTACTAAAGTAAAAATTCATACTACAACAACAACAACAACGATGATGACAATAACGACGACGACAACAACAACAATGATAATAATAATCATAATAACTATAATAATAACTATTATTATTATTATTATTATTGTTATTATTATTATTATTATTGCCGTTTTTTTGTTACTATTATAATTATTGTTCATTCCTTTTGAGTTTTTCTAGTTGAATTCATTCTAGGTTTTCTTATATATTCATGACGAACCATTTGAAAATTATATATATATATATATATATATATATATATATATATATATATATAGGGTCATCCACAGACACGTGTTTCTTCAGTGTGGCTAGAGATTTTGTAAGCTACCTACAGCCGGAATTGAACACCGGTCATTTGGGTCCGGCACCTTAACCATTAGGCTGTCTTCACTTACAGAACGGGAAGGGGATTTTAACCGTTTTAATACACACATCGCTTTGTGTGTAAAGGCCGTCACAGAGTGCTCCATTCCTTATAGAGAAGAGCGTTGCGTTTACGCTTCAGTTGGCGGCCGTCAGGGAGATCCTCATATATATATATATATATATATATATATATATATATATATATATATATATATATATATATATATATGCGCGCACGTGCGCGCGTGTGTGTGTGTGCGTGTGTGTTGAGGGCACCTGGCTAATGAGTTTTCAATTAGGTCTGGGAGTTGTTCGTTTTAAATTGTGTGGTCAGTGTGTTTGTTTTTGTAGGTGTACTCTAAAAGGATAATATATATATATATATATATATATATATATATATATATATATATATATATATATATATTTTCTTCTCTGATTTATTTTCGTTGTTATTTCATTCATTTCATCTCTATATTTGCGTTTTAGTAATGAATGTAATTAGTTTGATTTGAATTTCTAAAATGAAATGCTTTTTAACATCTTTATGTTTGTGATTTCAACACAGTTTAAAATATCTCCAATCGGTACCAATAAGTGTTTCATTTATACTTTGCGAATTTCTCTCAGTCAGAGAGGTATGAAGCCATTTCTATTTAAGTGCAATACCCCAAATTTAATCAGTCTTACTCTGTTCAATAACGTGTCTTCTTCGTTTGTCTTCATCATTTAATGAGATATAAAGTGAAGGATGTTCCAAATATTAGAGTTTGAAATAATTGAAACTTTAGTTGAATCGCCAAAATATTTTCTTAATCGATGTTTTGAATATAAATCACTAAAGAGATGCATATTATTTAAATTCGAGACCATCAAAAATGCCTGACTAACTTCTTTATGAATTAAATGTGAAGTGATTCAACTAGAAGTTATTCTACCATGTTTGATTCGTAAGCAACTCGTAGATATGCTGTTTGACATGAGACAAATGTCTGCCATTAAGTTCTTAGAAATAAAGGCTTCATACAAATTGACCCTTACCGACAGACTGTCTCCGATCAAAGTTGTCCTAACATCTGCCCACCTAACATTTTCTTTCATATCCTCGTCTAGAATTACAAACGGCCAAAATGCAAATTATTCTTTAATATTCAATTGTCACCTGCACTGAAAGGGTTAAAAACGATTGATGCAACAACTTTCACAAACTCTTCTTTTTTGTTTATACAAAATCAACTTTGTCTAGTTTAGACTTTACTTGCCCATTTATTTTCCTCTTTTTCAAACAATGGATTCCTTAAGTTTAAATAAATTTCAAAATGAAGTTTAATTTTTTTGTTTGTTTTGAAACCGATTTGAAGAAACAAACATTCTATCCAAGTATATTGATTGGTTTCGTACTTTCTTTATGAAGATTTAGAATCGATGTTGTATCAGTTGTTCTTTCGGAATATAAAGGAAAGAAGATTCAACCAAAAAGAAACCAAAGTAAAATCGAACTCGAATGATATATTTTGGTTCAATCACATCTTAATACACACGAAATGTGAATATTAGAGTCAATATAATAATTTACGCCGATTCAAAGTAACTGTTATTGTTTTGATAATTTGATTTTACAAAAGAATTGCTTTTGCTTTTAAATAAAACAAATGTATATCTTATTGAGCCCGGCCACAAAGGCATCTATCAAACGTAAACATTTAAATGTTTTTACGATGCAGATAATTAACAAGAATTAAACATTAATCTAAAATGTAGTGTGTAAGAAAAGAAACTCCACAAAATTTGTGAAAAGTTCATTTGAATTTAGAAAAATATTGGCAAAAAAAAGAAAAAAAAGAAAAATATTATATTCGAGTGATTCGATCATAAATTATATTTTATATTCGTGATTATCAAACAAAGAACGAATGTGGTGTGTTTGTGTGTATGTTTATGTATGTGTATTCCCGTGTACCTGCAGATATGTTAGGTTGTATTTGAACTATAGCAAATACATAACACTTTAAAATACATACATTCATGTGTATGCATTAGTATACATATCTATCAATCTCTCTCTCTCTCTCTCTCTCTCTCTCTCTCTCTCTTATATATATATATATATATATATATATATATATATATAATATGGTGGCTATATCTATAAGTAAACGGTGCTTAGTATCGTGAATAGAGCATTTATATATAAGTTAGGGTAGTCTTGGTTTGGATAATCGCATAGTTGAGTAACTGTCAGTAATCAAGCGCCATTGACTCCATGTTCCCGCTTCCCTTAACTATATATATATATATATATATATATATATATATATATATATATATTCATTATTTATTTTGGAACACTTCGTTTTTCAAATTTCTTAATATTGTCGGATTTATTTCCATATTTACTCCCATATATATATATATATATATATATATATATATATATATATATATATATATATATATGAGAAGTAAACAAACATACGATATTTGTGATATGGCTACTTTCAACCGACAATATTTGGGAGAATATGTGCTTAATTGAAGTCGAACCTAATTTTATGAAAGTTAATTCATTAATAATTAATTAGGCGGGATTTACCTATTTAAATGTAAGGCTAAACAAATCGAGAAAAATCAATCTCTGTATGTACATTTCGGCCTATTAGGCCTCATCAGCAGAGCTATAGATACGAAGACCGCCCCGTGTGTGATTTGACAGTCGGGTTTCAAGTCACACACGGGGCGGTCTTCGTATCTATAGCTCTGCTGATGAGGCCTAATAGGCCGATATGTACATACAGAGATTGATTTTTCTCGATTTGTTTAGCCTTACATTCAAATAGGTAAATCCCGCCTAATTAATTATTAATGAATTAACTCTCATAAAATTAGGTTCGACTTCAATTAAGCACATATTCTCCCAAATATATATATATATATATATATATATATATATATGCGTGTGTGTGTGTTTGAGTGTGTTTATGCATGTGAGTGAATGTGTTTGAGTGTTTGAGTGTGTGTGTGTGTGTGTGTGTGTGTGTGTGTGTATACGGGATGGTCCAAAAGTGATGTTTTCCATATATTTCCACGGAAAGTATCTGGGATACCTGGAGCACAAGAACGCTGCTGGATAGAGCAAGTTTTCAGCCATAAAACACTATCTTTTCACATAATGGTCACCATTGGGTGTTCATGTTATATCAGTGGTAAACACGTTTATTTCATATCGCACTTGTATAAATCTGGCCCAGTGGCCGGAGATAATCATTTTCCCCGCTGAAACGATGATGTCGCCGTGAGAAAAAATGCTGTTCATGTTGTCAATCTTTCATGGGCCGATCTGTGTGGTTGATCAGATAATTGAGATGCTTTTTCATCATGTAGGGTTAACAACTCTGTTTAATATAGACTGTCATTCACATCATTGCCAATACTGTTGTAATGCATTAACCACAGCCTAAGTGTATTCATATTAACAATTCGGTTTCTGTAAACGTTTGGCAATATTTCTGCATAGAGAAATTCAATGACACACTCAGGTAAAAAAGAAAAATACACTTGGTAAAAGCAATAATGAATTATTGACAGAAAGATTCAACCTCTGTTGTCATACTATCAACAGCCACCCCTGGGTAAAATGTATGGGAAATATTGTTCACCATCTGGATCCCCTCTACGAAAAACGACGAGAAGACTCGAGCGTCCGCAACTGAAGATCACAAAAAAGAAATATTTCGGGATCTTTAAGAATATATATATATATATATATATATATATATATATATGTGTGTGTGTGTGTGTGTGTGTGTGTGTGTGTGTGTGTGTGTGTGTGTGTATGTTTGCAGTAGTATTTATGCGTCCGTGTGGATAGACTAGCTGCAGTTTGTCTACATTATGTAT
>CM042137.1:300189-302689 GCA_023376005.1 Doryteuthis pealeii
ACAAGAAAATTGATAAGATAGAACTGATAAACACACACACACATACCCCCCTACACAGAGAGACATGCGTATACACATCCACACATGCACACACACACACACACACACATCACCTACCAATAATCAAGTTTGAATATTTCTAAAGAGCGGACGTAAGTTGGTAAAATCTTATTATTAATAAATTATAGATTAATTATTGATAAAGTATACATACGATGCTTATAATGTTTACCTGAAGATTATCTGGTCGAATACTCGAACACGAACATAGTGACAAACCTGAAAACGCATCGGTCACAAATAAATATCTGAAAGTTTGTACTTAAGATAATTGTTATCAGTCTGAGAAAGTCTCAGTGCAGATTTGGGGGGGGGGCAATATTTCTGTTCTAGTTGAAAAAAAAGTATCGTTAACTCTTTTATTCCTCGTTAGTAACTGAGCAACAAGGCAGTAAAAAGAATGGAGAGAAAGGGGAGAGGGAGGAGGGAGAAAGAAGGTGATGGTGGTGGGTGGTTGATGGTTGGGGTGCCGATTGTTAATGATGTTTATCCTTTTCCCTTCCACCCATGGTGTTGGGTCTTCGGCATCAGTCTAACCCCTACTAAGCCTCCCTTCTAGAAAAGCGTCACCCACCCTGCTTACAGACACACGCACAAATATACACAAGGCGGATTAACAACGCAACTCTGCTGGGATTTATTAGCCCGAAGAAAACAAACATTTACAGACGTCCTTCTTTTCCTTTTTCTTTCTTTTCTCTTTCTTTTTTTTTTTTTTTTTTTTTTTTTTTTTCAAAAATGCGTCCTCGTCGTCAGAAGAAGAAAAAGAAGAAGAGGAAGAGAAAGAAATATGGTCGATTGCAGTTTAGCGTCATTTTGATTTTTTATGCAGGATATTTGGGTCAAAGGTCAATGCTAGCAAACTGACAGGAACAAGAAAGATTTGGTTTGTGATGGACAACATTATATTCGAAAGGCATAACTTTTTTTTTCTATTTTATCAACTCACATCTTTTCATACGCATAGTCAGTATATCTTCAGATTCAAGAAAATTTGTTAAAGATGCACTTTTATAAACACACACACACACACACACACACACACACACACACACACACACACACCACTTATATATAGGTCGAAGCAGCCAGCCACCTTTATACAACAAGAGCTTATAAACTATGAACAACGTGACCGTTTTTTATGTATGTATGTATGTATGTATGGATGGATGGATGAATGGGTGTATAATCTGTGTAAAGAGATTGCATTTCATTAAAACAAAACAAAAAACAGAAAGAAAAAAAACAACAAAAAAAAAAAACCAACAAACAAACAACCACAACAATGATAATAGGAAATAATATGAGGGAAACAGTCAAAATGAATACTAGAATAATATATTTAATTAGGAAAATACTTTATATTAGATTATCAAAACATGTTATGAGGTGGTTGGCGGGACAAATTCTGTTTGTGAAAAGTTCTTTTCTTCAAAATACGTTTGAAAATTATAAAGTATTCAGAGCAAAATAGTTTTGAGATTCGATCTAGGTTATTATTATTATTATTATTATTATTATTATTATTATTATTATTATTCATTTGTTTGTTCATCAATTTATTAATCTATTTTTCATCCCATGCGAGTTTTTTGCACCTGCCTTAGCCGGTGGTTCACAGGAGTCTGAGTGACAACAAGTTTCCTCAGATCTCCAGGTCTCTTCTGAGTATTCTAGCTTATCTTAACAATGCTGTAGTTTGAATGGTCTTGATTCCTTCTCTAATTTCAATTCACACAGACTCTTTTTCAAACCCTTGGGGACCGTTTCAAGGGCACCAATTAATATTTGTACGACGTTTACCTTCATGTTCCACAGTATTTTCCGTCCTCTGGCAAGATCCAAGCATTTATCCATCTTTTCGTTTTCTTTCATCTCCACGCGGTGGTCTACCGAGACGGCAAAATTCACTAGATGATAAGTTCTCTTCTAAGTTAGTTAACACTAGGTCTGGTCTTCTGGACGAAATTAGGTGATTCGTTTGTATCTCTAAGTCCTAGAGAATTCTATGCGTCTCATCAACATTATTATTATTATTATTATTATTATTATTATTATTATAGTAGTAGTAGTAGTAGTAGTAGTAGTTCACAATGAAAATTTCGAAGAGTTTAAACTGAATAAAACTTTTATATTGTATATATGAAACGTTCGCACATACGTACGGGGGTTTGTGTATATTATGTATGAGTATTCTAATATATAAATAAATTGATTCGAATAATTTCTTCCTTTCTTAAAAATTATTTTTCTCTTTATTTCATATGTTTTTCCTCTTTGCGGGACAACATCACTAACAAATATCACCGCTAGAATTTATTTAATTCTGCTATTTGTGCCTTTATATTTCTACGTTTGTATTGAAATAGGCCTACAAAAGTGGACAAGATCTTATTACTAACACTAACAAACAACTGCTAGGTAATGATAGCAGTAA
>CM042137.1:310189-312689 GCA_023376005.1 Doryteuthis pealeii
CCGATGCAGGTATCATTGGGGAACGAGAAAGATTTTAGTGAACGGACCAAGACTCGGCCTGTTTACCAAAACTTTTTTCGTTCTCATTGATTCCAGCATAGGAAAAATAAGATCTAAAAAAGTTCGGCTTTGGGTTACCCTTATCGCGCTTGTAACCTCAGTCAGAATGTTTAAATCTTCCAATTTATATTTGTTGGCACAGAAGAAATCTTGCCATTTACATTTCACTCATACAAAAAACTCTTTCTAGAAATCAGTCATTTCTAACTCGTTTCATTTTATCTCTTTTCTTTCTGTTTTCTTTTTGTGCATTGCTTTATTCTCCAAGTTTGTCTCCAAAGATTACAAGATAGACAGAAACAAGTTCATTTGTAGCGGACACAGGGCGAGGAGGAGTCACATCTAAACAAAGTCGGATATGAACCAAGTATTTCGAGATAATTCAGCTGTTAGGGATAAATTGAAAACGATCTGCCGACAAAAGGCTGGGTTGCAAGAGGTGATAGCACTGGGGATTGAGTATAACACCTAACAATAAGGGGTAGAGACAACGCTGCTGGGCCAGAAAAACAGAAAATCTGAAGGGAAAGGAAAAAGGAATAGATCACGATAGGGGGCAGAGGTGGGGATACACTCGATTATAATCATTTAATAGCAAAAAAATGTTATGAGATAGCTGAGCAAACAGAAGAAATGAGAAATATAATGGTTATCAATAAATGCACTCTAAGTCCTCATCAGTCGGTCTATCTTTTAGCCATAACATGCACTTCTATCTTCCGCTATTGCTTTATCTATCTATCTATATGTGTGTGTGTGTGTGTGTGTGTGTGTGTGAGAGAGAGAGAGAGAGAGAGAGAGAGAGAGAGAGAGAGAGAGAGAGAGAGAGAGAGAGAGATCTATCAATAATATCATTATCTATATAAATATACTGAAAGAAATGAAATACAAGATACTGAAAACACGACGTGTAATGGAAAATTCTCGAAAGTGAACCTTTATATTTAAAAAATTTAAAATCTAAAAAAATTCAAATAAAGACTTGTATACAAGCGAGCGACTTATATAACAAAGTGGTGATTTCTATATTCTAGACTGATGTCTAGATGTTTAGACGAAATCTAAACGAGTCAGTGCCAATTTGAAAAAAAAATATTATGAAGCCAGTTTTGATATTTTTGAACGAAATATTTTGATAAAACACAGTATTACGCAAGCACAACGACTCCATATTCACCAGAATTAGTTCAGTCCAGGTTTTCCCTGTTTTCTAAACTGAAAAGTTATCTCAGGGTCAAGAGTTGAGATCATAGAGACTATAAGAAAGTTGACGGTGCAACAGCACACCATATCAAACGAAGAGTTTAAAAGGTGTTCTAACGAATAGAAAACTCGCTGGAATAAGTGTGTTGAATGTCAAGTGGAGTATTCTGAAGAAATCTAATGTTTTATTTTTCATTCTTCATTTCTTATTCATTTTTTTCTTTTTTGTTTGTTAATAAAGCTTAAGTCTAGATACTTCTTAACACACCTAAAATACTTCTTAAAACTAGAATTTCTGAATTTTTGTTTAAACATTTAAAAGTTGACGTCAATTAAAGAAAGTGTCGTCAATATGAAAACTTCGTTGTTTATTATTTCCGAGATGTACACCTGTCCGGCTCGTCTCTTATTTCGTTTTCACTGCAAACAATTTCAGGTGAGAAAAATTAAAATCTTACCTAAATATTTCGAGACATTTATAATTCAGAAAGGGGGAAATATTATTATTTTTTAATTTGACGATTGCAGCAGATCTTACCTACTTAAAATAATCAAATTATGCATACTCGAAAATTAAACTTTGTATATATCGGATACAAAATACAATATTATTTTATAATTCTATTTATTTCGTAATTACAAAAATAAATAAAAAATCACCCTTATCCAAAATCTTAAGTTTAGATTTTCCCCGGTGTGTAAAGGTCTTGAGGGCGATAAAGTATGTTTAATTTCAGAATCGAAATTCTCGCCGTAGAATCATCAAGTTTGGCTCGCAGGTCCTCCCGACTGTGGTGAGTTCAATCCTTCCTCAATTAAGTGCACTTATGACAGAGAGAAAAATAATCTTTAAGATTTTTATATTTATTGTATCCGTAAACTAGAAAATTATTTAAAATAAAATATAACAACTTTATTGTTAAATATTATCCATTTTCCCAACAAACACACAGAAACACACACTATATATATATATATATATATATATATATATATATATATATATATATATATATATATATATATATATATATATATATATATATATATATATATATATATATATATATATATATATATATATATATATATATATATATATATATATATATATGATATCCAAAGAAGTTTTCGAACCAACCAAGAGGAAATTTCTTTTTAGTTTTTACAGGCGAATTAATATTAATTAATAAAGAGAAAAAATTTAGATAATTTGATAAAAGGAATAAAAACTTTT
>CM042137.1:315189-325189 GCA_023376005.1 Doryteuthis pealeii
ATTTTAATTTTTGCAATAGAAGAAAATGTATAAAGTGATTCGTAATATTTATGTATGTATATATGCTGATATATGACTGTGTGTCTGTGTCTTTATTCAAATGGTTTTATTTTCGGCTTTTATTCGAAATCTCGATTAAAACCTAATAGGACCAAAAAGTTTTCTATCGACTTTATTAAACTAAAAAGAAAATCTTCATTAATGATTTCAAAAGTATCAGTCTCAATTAATTAATCCTGTTTAAGGTTTTATCAGAAAAATAAAGATTCATTTCGAAGGCAACATAAAAAAATCATCTGAAGAAGACGTAATAAAATTTTCTTTCTCAAAAAGTTTCAGTTGAAACAAAAGTTTTATTTTCTTTCGTAAGACGATCATCAGTTCAATTTTTGATGGTTTAATTTCAAAACAAATTTGAGTTTTAACTACACAAATAGGAAATAATAATAAAAAATTAAAATGTCAGGTATTTTAATTGATGGAAAAAAAATTGAAAAACTTTTCAATGATCAATTGCGATAAGAAAAAGGAAAAAAGAAAAAGTTCAAGAAAAGAAAGTACATCTAATTTATTATTATTATTATTATTATTATTATTATTATTATTATTATTATTTATAAAAATCCAGAATCCACTACTATTACTACTACTACTACTATTACTACTATTACTACTACGACTACTACAAATAATAATAATAATAATAATAATAATAATAATAATAATAATAAAAGAACAAAAAGAATCAGCAAAAGAACAAAATATGAAATATATCATTGATGATAAAAAACAAACATAAGTTATGAGTTTAGTAACAAAAGAAAAGTGGGGAACACGTTAGTAAAGAGTGAAATTTTAGTCAATAAAACTAAAATTGAATTTAGAAAATACAACAAAAAAACGAAATTTCAAATAAACAAAATAAAACAATGTAATGACTGTAATAGGAAAGGCAAATTAATAGCATCAACAGTTAAACATTTTTGTTAATATTTCAAGGGATATTGTTTTTTTATCATAAACTTACCAAAATAATTTAATGTTCTCTGCAAATAAGGCCTTGTTTGTTTAAAATGCACACATAAATAGTGATATATACATTCACAAATGATCTAGTGAGTATACACGTGCTCGAACCCGTGTGTGTGTGTGTGTGTGTGTGTGTGTGGTGTGTGTGTGTGTGTGTGATTTCCAGTCAGTTATGAAATGTTTATTAGCAAATGATAAATTTCTTATTTAATTTACTCTGATTTATTAGAATTCAAATTACTGAAGCACTAAAGATTATATATATATACGTATATATAAAAACTACATATGCACACACACACACGCACACACACACACACATGCATATTTGCATGTGCAATGCACGCGCATTTCTAGTTGAAAATATTCAATTATTTAAAGAAAATTCTTAGATATACAATTTTTTATGCTTTAATAATTTATTTTATGAATATTTGTACGAAATGAATGGTAGATATATATTGTTTCATTTTTAGTAGTTTCTCATATCTACACATTTTCTGTCACGCGCACACACACACACACACAACACACAACACACAGAGGGTATAAATCGTGGGAAAAGGAAGATCGAGAAAATCTTTAATTTTTTTTTTTTGGCCCGCGTTGATACAAAGCGTCTCTGTTTTTCTTTTATTGGGTGGACAGCGGTGGCGGTGGCGGCAAAAGTTTTTACACGAGAAAAAAACGAGTCAATTTTCACAGGATAACATTAACTTTTTCATCTTAATTGCTGTGAAAACAAATCTGTTTTTATTTTCTCTTTTAAGAAAGAATTACATTTTATAAACTTATATTTCAGGCATTGTCGCTTTATACTTCTGATATTTTTACAAACTCACAAGCGCACATGCACACACACACACACACACACACACACACACACACAAACACACACACGGGAAAAGTTTTTAAAAATGTACATTAAATGGAAACTTTTTTTTTTTATCTAGAGAATTGAATGTGTAGGAAGATTAAACATTCAGTTGCTATTGCTGCTGCTTGCTATTGCTGTTGCATGAATACGATTCATGCTTAACGTCGACTGTATAAACAAGTTTCAAAGTTTTAAGAAGAAAGTTTTGGTGAGAAAAAAAAAAAAAAAATGAAAAAGACATGCAACCTGATTGAGATTTCATGTACGAAAGCATTTGTTGTTGATGTTGTTGTTGATGTTGATGTTGATGATGATGGTATTTTTTTTTAAATTGTCAGTGAAGCAAAAACAATGAAGAGAAAAAAAATGAAATAAAAGAGAAATGTTGTGTGTTGAAGTTTGAATTGTACTCACCTGGAATTTGTACAGTCCTCATAGAGAATGTCGAACTCTTTGCAGGATAAAAGTTTGCATCTATTAACTCCGGGCTGTATGGCTCCAAGTCCTCGAAGAATTCTCACTTGTTCCACGTTACACACGACAGGTGTTATGTCGAGACGTTTCAGTTTTGTATAGACAGTATGTAGACCGCCGACCAGGTGTTTGAGAAAAAGCTCAAACGCTTGTGGCAAACAAATCAGTTCAATGCCATTTACCATAAAAGCGGCCACTTTGGCTCCTCGATACTCGATCAACTTACACACATTATTTTCAGGACTGTTAGCAATTGGTGGTGGGGAACTGTAAGTTGAGGGTTTGTTTAATTTGCAGACCCCAGCGGCCCCTGCAGCGGCCGCTGCAGCCGCCGAGGACACAGCGGTCACCACGCTGTTGACCAACATGTTTGGAGGTGGGACTGGTGCTGGGCGATGTTGGTGTGCTTGTTGGGACGAAGCTATAGGTGAGGACGATGTCGCCAAGCTCGAACAAGGCGGCGACGACGACGACAAAGAAGAAATAGAATTGGCCGAAGAAGATATAAGATTGACTCCAGTCCCTCCACAACCTGAAACGACGACCAGAGATCCGGTCGGCGAAGAAGAAGTGTTGTTGTTGTGGTTGTTGTTGTTGTTGCTACTGCTGCTTATAGTGCTGGGGTGGAGGTGGAGTGGCTGGTGGTGGTGGATCTGTTGATGGTGGTGGTGATGGTGATGGTGGTGGTGTCCGTGATGACTGCTGTGAAGAGCTGTTGAAGTTGCGGCGGCGGCGGCGGCGGCGACGGCGGCGGCGCTAGAAGCAATGATAAGAGGCGAAGATGATGAAGATAGACAAGAAGGGTTATGATTTCGTTGCGACGGTGAAAGATGGGCAGGAGGTGGCTGTAAAAGAAGACCTGCCGGGGGTGACAAGGTGGAAGATAATGGTGCGCCTGGTACTAACGGGGGTGAAGGTGACGGAGAGGATGAAATTGGTTTGCTGTTGCTTGTCGTTGTGGTTATGTCGTCGACAAAGTTTTGATTAGGATGTTGAGAAGAAACTGATAACCCTGGTGGGGAGGCTGATCTGGGTGGAGGGGTTGGACCCTCACTACTGCTTGTACTTTCACTGCTACTAAGACTGTTGTTATTACAAGGAGAATCGTTAGCACAAGAAGGGCCACCTTTCTTATTGTTTTTGTTATTATAAACACTGCTGTTACTACTACTACTACTACTGCTACTACTACTCCCAGCAGAAATACCTGTCCTGTTTGCAGTGGTCACAAGTTCGATGTCGGCTGATTGATCTTTGATGTCGGCAATTGGAGAAGTTGGAGCCACAATAGCCGACGTGTTGGTAGTGGTGGCGTCAATTGCAGACGGGCTTGACAAGCGAGATAATTTGTTATTGTTTGATGAAGAGTCGTTTGCCGATGTTGAAGATAATAATGTTGATGATGATAAAGAGGTTGCACAAGATAATGATGATGATGATGACAACGACGTTCCACTTGCTAAAGATGAATGAAGAGGAAGTGGTGATGAGTGGGAAGTTGCAGAAGGACCAGTAGCTACAGTCGTTGAGTTTGGAGAAGCTACGATTTCCATTGCAAAATAACCATCCACAGGAAAGGGCTAACCCTATGACTCTCTCCTTGTGGACAATAGCAGTATTGTGTTTTATGTGTGAGAATGTCTCAGTGGTGGGATGATGCGTACATATGCACCACCTTGATTGTAACAACAACTATTTATTTTTCCTTCTGAGGGAACCTGTCCGTCAGATTGAGTTGGAAAACGTGAGTGTGTTAGGAGGGGAAACGCAGTCATTCAGCTGGTTACTTTGTGGGTGAGTTTATCTTTGTTGTCACAGTTTGTCCGTATTTGTAATTGACTTGGTTAAGTTTCATCTCCTACCTTCCTAAAATCATTTTGTTTTTATATTTGTTGTTGTTGTTGTTGTTGTTGTTGTCGTCAACTTTTTGTCATGCGTTTATTTTCAATTTGCTTTCTTCATATTATCTGTACACGTGTGCGAAAGTCGGCGTGTACGCGCATATACACATCAGTGCTGGATGGATGGATGGATGGATGGATGGAAGAAGGCTCTTCTCTTCTTTTTCACTTTCTCTTTAATCTTTTCCAAGCTTCTCTTCTAATCTTTTTCGATTCTAATTTCTTATTTCAATTTCGTCTTTTCGTTGTTCTTTCTTTTCTTTATACCTTCTTTCCTTCCTTTCTTCCTCAGTACGATGAGATAATAAAGTACGATGTCTCTATGTGCTAGAGCCACGTTTGACTGTCAGTCGGAATGGAGCTAGCTAGGGCAGGCCGTCCAGTCGGTCGGTCGGTCTCTCGGTCGCTTGGCCTGCCGTAAGCAGCAGCAGCAGTGGGTGCGCTGGCAACGACGACGATGGTCGACTTGAAATTAGAAAAAGAAATGAAAAGAAAGGAATAAACAACACCAAAGAGAGGGAGAGAGGGAGAGAGGGGGAGGGGGGAAGAGCAATAATGATCAAGTGAGGGGGTTCAAAAGAGAAAACGACAGTAAAGGAAAAAAAAATCGCGCGTCAGAAGAGACACTGAGAAGGAGGAGGAGGAGAAGGAGGAGGAGCAAACTGAAGGCGGAGTAAAAGAAAGAAATAGGGTGTGAAGGAGAGAGAGAGAGAGAGAGAGAGAGAGAGAGAGAGGAGGGAGGGAGGGAGGGAGCGAGATGAAAGTGAGAGAGTGAACTTATGTTCACAAAGTGAATGTCGAATAAGGTATAAAACAGAAGATGATACATGAAGTTTTAAAAAATATGTATTCTCATGACTAACAACGAAAGAAAATGTTGTTACATTGGCACAAAAAAAGAGACGAAAACAAAGTTACGATTGAGAGGTATTATTAATTGAGTGAAAATATTTAACATCATATTCGAAATAAGAAAAAGAAAAAGAAACGACTAACAAAAAAAAAAAAAAAAAAAAGAAAGCCAACAACAACACATAATTGGTTTCTGATTAAATGGTCTATCAAATGTGGCACATCTGATTGCAGCCCAAATCGCTATTTTTAGTGCATGTGAGGAGGGGACGGATACTTCAGGTGATATTGTTGCTGGCAAATCTAAAAATATTTATAGTGGTGGATGTTTTACATACATTAATAACCATTTATTGGCAATAATGTCAATAACATTATGAGAGAGAGAGAGAGAGAGAGAGAGAGAGAGGAGAGAGAGAGAGAGAGAGAGAGGGGGGAGGAGGAAGTGGAGGGAAGGGAGAGGGGTGGTGAAATAGAGAGATAGAGAGGGGGAGAGAGAGAAAGAGGGAGAGAGGATCGAAAATACTTTTATATGAAGGTATGTAAAAAGGCAACAGACACAAAATGTAGATTCGGTTATTTGGGAAAATTCCTATATATGTCGTGTTAGGTATGAACGACCCAGAGATAGACCGACGGTACCAACGGAAAGAATTCAATCCACAGGGTCTTCAAATGAAATCATTAAACACACTTGCATTGAAAAGGCGTGTACCCAACAGCACAAACAATACACTTTCCTAAATAATTGTCAGTATTCAAATTTTACGATACATCATGTGAATCATCTTAGCAGAAAAAAAAAACAAGAAAAAAAAACTATCATCTTCTCTGGACTCACATGAGGAAAACAACCAATTTTCAAGGCCGTAGTGGTCGTTTTCGTTGTCATTTTGGTTAATAATAATTAGTTTGTATCAAGAAAGATTTATCAATTATAAAAATCAAATGTACTTTTTAAAAAGATCGATACTGACTGATTGGTTGCAAAAAAAAAAGTTACTTTCACTTTTTTAGTTTGTTAAAAATGCTCCATTTGCTGCCTGTCGAAGAAATTTCGAGAAACAATTTTTATTAATAATCCTTTAGTATAATTTACATTAGTCGATCAAATAATGGAAAGTTGATTATGTCAATAAAATGTGTGCTTTCTTATTAAAAGAATTATTTAAATACCGAATATCTTGAAAGGAAAAATAGAGTAACTAAATAGAGTAAAAAAAGAAGAAAAAAAAGAAAAAAAAGAAAAGAAAATGATTGATTGACATCATGTTCAGAAATAAAGAATCATTTGCAAAAAATACTTACATTTTTATCTATCGTTTGTCAAAATAAGTTTCCCTTTCAATCTACCCCACCCCCACCCCCCAAAAAACAAAAAAACACAAAATTCATTGTATTATTATTCCGTTCGACATTTTTTTTTTAAATGATTGGTATTTATGGCTTTGATAAAAAATAAGCCGTTAAGTAATTGACGATATTTAAAAAAATATTGAATTTACTAATTTCATTTGTTCTTCAAAAAGGATTATTTCGTAAGAGGTATTTAAATGATGTAATTAAAAAACGAAACAAATAAATCCTTCAAACATAAGAGTTTCAGCTTCTTCATTAAATCATAAAAGTATCAGCAAATGACATCGGTATTTAATATATATATATACATTATATCTATATCAATATCTATCTATCTATCTATCTATCTATCTATATATATATATATATATATATATATATATATATATATGTATATATATATATATATATATATATATATATATATATATAACATGTATATACATACATATATATGTGTGTGTGTGTGTCTATATGGATATTTATGTGTATGTATATATGTATATCTATAATATATGTATATATGTATGTTTATATATATATATATATATATATATGTATATGTGTGTGTGTGTGTCTATATGGATATTTATATACATGCATATTGATATATACTAATATAGTCTTATATATATATATTATATATATATATATATATATATATAATATATATATATATACATGTTTATATGATTACATTTACCAGTATATTATATTGATATGTTCTGCTATATTTCTATACATATTACATATATATTATGTGTATCAATATAATTACAGATACAATTTATATATATATATATATATATATATATATATATATATATATATATATATATTTATTGATTGATTGATTGATTGATTGATTGATGTTGTGTGTGTGTGTGTGTGTGTGTGTGTGTGTGTGTGTGTGTGTGTGGACAAATGTATGAAATATTCCTTTTAGAATATGAAAAATAGAATAATGAAAATATAAAATAAAAGACAAAAATTAAATGAAAGTAAGAACAATAAATTCAAATTAAAAGCAGAAATTTCCAGAAAACAAATTCCCCGCATAAAATAAAAATAATGTACAGTTGATTAAGACGAAGTAAAAAGCATACAAATATTTATAGTTCATGTATTTAAAAAATATGTGAGTTTTGTTTGTTTATTTCTTTTTTAGTTTATAAAAACATATTCATTCCGTGTTGACCTTTGAAGCATTTGATAAAAATAAAAATAAAAATAATTTCTGTTGTCTTTGAAAATTTATTAAAAGATTTGAGAATTATAAATAAATTACTCAATATTTTTCGTTTAAAAAAAAATAAAATTTTGGGGTTTGTTATTACATATAAAAATGGAAAAATTTATATCTAATTTGATTTATAAGAAAAATAATGATATGAAATGTTGAAAAAATAATTACTGGACAGACAGACACTTTTGAATATCAATTTCCTATTGTTAAATTATAAAAGAAATGTTATAAACCAAAAGATAATAAAAATAAAGTTTCTCTTTATAGTGGTACATGTGGCATTGTTAATCAATTCAACTGATTTCTTGATAATAATGGATAAGTATTTATTTATGAATGTTCCTGTCGAAATTGTGTCACACTGAAAATGCGACAGATTTTGTGATGGAATTTCTTTCAGCCTGTTGTCAAAATTCGACGCACGGGCCAAGATTATTGTGTATGTCTTCATCAAATCCAGCAGCAGCGTTCAAGACACCCACTCGAGAGGGTGAGCGGGATGAGGGAGGGGCAAACATCAAAATAGACTTGTGATTGGCTCCATCAACTTTGTTCAATGCTCATTATTATCATTTGAATAGCGAATATTTCTGGTAAATTTCTAAGTGAGAAAGATAATGATTTCATATTCTTAGCAGTTGTCTTATTTACTGCTTCATATAAAATAAAAGTTTTGCAACTTTTAGAGAATTTCAAAGTGTCTTCTTTTAAATGAGTGATGTTTCCATTGTGAATAAAGAAAAATCTCTTTGTTTTTATTTTTATTTAAAAAAGAAAAAAGAAAAAAATGGTTGTGTAGAATCATTTTGAAAGAACAGATTTAAAATGTCAAGGAAAATAAAGCAATTCTTTCAATCTTCGAGAATGTGTTTCCTCTTTTTCTTCTTTTTTTAACTAAATATCTAACAACCCATAATATGACAACATACAAACTTATCATTTTATTTACAAGGCACATGCAAATAATAGAAGAATTTTCGTAAGTAAAACTCAGTAGCGATTTTTGTTTTTTACTTTTTTTTTGCCTTGTTTATATGTTGTTGTTTTTTAATATACTTCAGCATTTATCCAAAACAATGCCTTGTTATTTGTGCTTTAACTTGTTGAATTGATTTTTATTAGATGTGCATTGAATAAATTGATTTAAATGTTTGATGAAACATTTTGTAAACATTAATGTTTTCTGGCAGAATCTTACATAAGTAATCATTTATATATTAGTGTGCATGTACATGAGTTTGCATGTGAACTTGTGCATGCATTGAGCATATATTTATAGTTTACATATATATGCAATTCATTAACTGTAAATATCCACAAGAAAATACTTCTTATCAAATGACCGACCAGTTTTTAGATAAAATTAAAAAAACGCAGAATTTATAAAGAATAACAATGCACCAGCAAATGCGCTTGCATATTTAGCTCAATATTTTCAACTTTTCATATTGAATCATAAATTCTTCTTAAAATATTTATATCACATTAAAACCTCTCAATACTTCGATTATTTCATGGAATTTTGTGTTGTGATAGAAATGACAGGTTGGTTTGAACCACACACCCCAAAAATTCCAGAAAAAAACAACGATAGAATATATTTCTATTATGTATCTACTATGCACACAATGTGTACTTACACAGAATTCGTTCTAGTTTAATTTAAATTTTACTATAGACATGTATTCATTTTACTTACCTTTGATTGTTTGTGTACGAAATATAATCTGTCTATATTCAATATATGCCCAATATTTCTAATAGATTATATTTAGCGATTTTGATTTTGTATATATAGATAGAAAGAGATAGAGATGTATAAAATAGATGGATAGATGGGTTTCAGCTTAAGTGTTGAATTTGATTAGGGAATGAGTATGTATGGGCAGGTGTATATGTAAACAATCAATTCTGCAAACACATGCACATGTATATATAAACGTATTCATATATTGGCATATGATATGCTTATAATTCAGTGTGCAAATATATATGGTAGACATTTTCTACCTATGTATCTATGTATCTATATATATATCTATATATCTATATATCTATATATATCTATTTATCTATCTATCTATCTATCTATATATATATATATATATATATATATATATATATATATATAAATATATATACATATATATGAATACATATATATATATATATATACATATAAATACATACACACGCATATATGTATGTATGTATGTATATATATATATATATATATATATATATATATATATATATATATAT
>CM042137.1:327689-335189 GCA_023376005.1 Doryteuthis pealeii
ACACACACACACACATATATATATATATATATATATATATATATATATGAGAAGTAAACAAACAAACAATGTGTTTGATATGGCTTTTTTAGCCGACAATCTTTGGGAGAATATGTGCTTAATTGAAGTCGTACCTAATTTTGAAAATTAATTAATTGATAATTAATGAATTAATCGGGCATACCTATTCAAATGTAAGGCTAAATTTTCTCGATTTGTTTAGCATTTGAATAGGTATGCCCGCCTAATTCATTAATTATCAATTAAATAATTTTCAAAATTAGGTACGACTTCAATTAAGCACATATTTTCCCAATTATATATATATATATATTATATATATATAATATATATAATAGATACATAATTTATAGAAGTGGTTACATTTATTTGTTTGTTCGAAAAGTAATTATGTTTTACTCAAGAATATAAAAACAAATGTAAGATAAAATGATAACAATATTATCATCAAAAATGTAATACCCTTCATTTCCAATGACTGCAGCCCAAAGAAATATTTAAGCAAAACTATTTTTAACCTCTTCTTTTTTTTCATTTATGAAATGTTCTTGTAATCGAAGAAAATGAAAATCCGTAGGTGCTGAAACTGATTAGTTAAAAGTATGTGCAAGAATATCCCCATCTCATATATTTTTGGGGGTCTGTTGGGCTAGTCGTTGAAATGAAGATGATTATATAGTGTTTTCTAAAATTATTCGAATTGCTTTAACTTGCATTTGTTTTTATATCCTCACGGGTAAAACACCTTAATATATAAATATATATATGTGTGATAGATAAGAGCACATAGTAATGCATATGTAAACATAGGTACAAATATACGTTTACATATTATTTTATATACGTACAAATATAGAGACGAATATTTGATTCCAGATCAACGAAGAAAAATTTTGGAAGACTTTTTATATAGCTTTCCCTTTTCAAAGTATTTATATAAGTGTAAAATAAGTATACAACAGTGTATATCAATTAAAAATATTTATTTACTTGCAACCTTTTAAAAACATGTAAACATCTAGCTCAATAAATTCATCGATATGTACATTTATATATATTCCAGTAAATGGAGACATGGACAACAAATTCAATATATATATATATATATATATATATATATATATATATATATATATATATGTGTGTGTGTGTGTGTGTGTGCGTGTGTGTGCGTGCGTGCGTATATATATATATATATATATATATATATATATATATATATATATTTAATTGGAGTCTGGATCATTCATAATCCATTTTCCTGGTAAACTTTCCATGTGGTGATAGGAAAAGTTGGCCAAGGATAGGGACCCGTCGTGATGCCGGTCGTAATAACTGAGTGGACCAGAAATCTCATGGATATCCCTTTTCCCTCTTTTACTCTCAAATTCTCTTTATATATATATATTATATATATTATATATATATATATATATATATATATATATGTTATTTTCCTATGCTTAGAAAAAACAGTACAATCATATATATATATATATATATATATATATATATATTATATAGCTTTATAATATTCATCTTGTATAAAAACAATCCCAGCAAATTTAACCAAAATTTGTTTTTCACTGAACAAATGGATTTGTCTCGTTTACCAGAACATTTTTAGCCCAAAATTATTTTGTGGTTTGTCAAAAACTTTAAAAACACGTTTCAAAAACTTTATAATAACAATTTCTTTCATAATAAATTTTCTCCTGACGATCACCTAAGGTGGAAACTAGTAGAGAATAATTAAAGAATAAATAACCTAAAAGAAATATTCCTGTTAATCTGATTACTTTTTGTTAATCTTCAAATGATCTTTAGATATCTTCTCTTTTTAAATTGATTTTATGGAATTGAAATTTTACTGATTCTTTTACCAACAAAAAAAAAAAAAATTCTTTCATTTTGATTATTGATTTTCCTCGTAAAAACAAGTTTCGAAAGTTTTTTTTCTTTCAGTTGATGATGAAGTAATGTTAATCGATTACAAATAACTTATTATAAAAATATTTATCGCGACAAATGATTCTTTCAACTTGTCACTTTGTTCTTTGTTATAAATATGCTTTAGAACACACACACACACACACACACACGCACGGACACATGTATATATATATATATATATATATATATATATATATATATATATATATATATATATATTACAAAGAACAAATATATATCTGCATGTGTGTATATGCATATATAAGTGTATGTAAATGTATGTGCGCACATGTTTTTATGCATGTGTATGTACGCATGTGTATCTAAGCAATTAGTTATAAACTTTTATTAAAATTACATTTATTTCTCCGTTTGGGAGTCATTAATTCAAATATTTTTTTTATTCAGATTGAATTCATATTACAAAAATACTTGTTGCTTTGGTTTTAAGATAACAAAAGTTAAGTTAAAAAAAAACGTAAGATAACAGAATTATTTTTCATTTATTAAGGTTTCAGGTTTAACTCATGATTCCATAAGTAAGGGATTGTATCTCCCCATTTATTTTTTATTTGTTCCGGTGCAAAACATGTAATCATAGCCATTAGATCCCAACTCTATTGGTTATTATTTTCTATATGGAGATTAATAATTGATTAAATAATCAATATTATTTAGTATAGATTTGGAATAAAAATTGGAAAATTATGTTATGACAATTGTATTTGCAATAAAAATGAATTTTTTTAAGCAATATTAAGAATTTAATTTTTTGATTTGAGCAAAATATTGCAACTAAGATGTTTTAATTTAAAATATTTAAAATATTTGATTATATTGGAAATGCGGAAGATGTTAGTTATGGCAATGAACAAATTTAAAGAATTTCTTTTGTTGAGAGTCTTAAATTAACATTAAAAATATCGTTAAGTGATAAAAATCGAAAATCATGTTTGATATAAGAATGATAATCTAACCAAAGTGTTTAATAAGTGATGATCATTACTATACATTTCATTATTTAGCAATAAATGTAAAAACTTGTAAAACCCCTGATAAGTACCTAAATATCTCAGACTAAAACAGAATTTTTAGATATGTCTATTGTACGGCATGGCACTTTAACTGAACATTTTGTAGAACTGCACCTATAATTTCTATTGTACTACTGACGAATTTTAATATGTTTACAATATGATTTAAAGAAAATGTTTAAATATATTTTCATTTGTGATTCAGGTTATTTTTTTAATGAATGTCTGCTAATGTCAAGAAGTTTAAAAAGATTAAATCAATCTGTTTGTAGGCCTAGTGCCAAATGTAGTTATCTAAATATTTGCGATGTTTTTATGCAGTAAAGATATGTATGATGAAGCGACCCAGCCGAGATCGCTTTAGTCGACATGCAACCCTACTTACTTTACGTTGGTGTTGATATTGAATGAGTTTTCTTTTATTCCGCTACAATAACTAATAGGAATGGGGCGTATATGGATTAGATTAGGAAGATTATATTGTGTTAATCTTTCAAGTGATGAAGCCAACATCTGAAAATCAGTCTATTACCTGATCTCGAACACTGATCACTAACTCCCCACTCCTATCCCCAACAAAAAGACAACCTCCCCTAGATGGGCTTATTTCTTCATGAACCCGTTCAAAAGCAATGATATATTTGATCCGATTTTGCAGAATGGCATATTTTCAGAATTGACACCTAAAAAAATCTTTATATTTTGTTCACTTTAAAATAAAAATGAATTCCTTTTGTTTTGCTTAGTAAATGTTCACAATTTCTTTTAAGAGAATTTTATTTAGTTCTTTATTTTTCTGTCAATTTCTTTAACTTGGATTACTTAATATTTACGTAATTTCTTCCATTTTGAATAATCTATTCACTATATTAATATTTTATCTTCATTTGTTTCATTATATTTTCTTTTAGCGTTAGCTAACTCATATTTTGTCACCACCTCCCCATAACCTCAGCAACATATGGAAGAAATAAAGTCGACCAAAAGAGCAGAATATACCTATGGTTACATGTCCACCCGTCACTTTTCCCGCCCGTGCATTACATAATGCTTAGAATATATTTCTAATTTTACCCTCTTTTTCTTACATGTGTTCTGATACTTTAAACGTTTTGATAAATTTAAACATATTAAAATGAGTCTAGCCATGTTCATGTCCGCTCAGACAAAATGCAATTCCCCAAGGGCATTATGACAATTGCTTTTTTCATTTCTTAACATATTTTAAACTCCAACCAATAATTAGAATCACCGAGGCGCATTTAAAGCCGCCATATCAAATATCTTTTGTCATTGAATCTACATATATAAGTGAACTTTAGGTAATTATTTTTCGGAAAACATTTTTGTGCAAAAATATTTTCAAAATGTTGTTACTGAGAAACACTTACAGAATATTAATTATAACCAGAATACAGGTGGCTTAGTTTGTATATTGTAGAAATTTAAGATTGAATTATCGTTTCTAATTTAATAATTGAAATTTTATTAAAGAAAAACACTCATATTTGCATCAAACTTCAGGAAGCAAAGAAGATAAGAATTCTTCGGTGTGCAGACAAATGATTATAGAAAATGTTTAGAAAATTCAATGAACAAAGAAAATATATATATGATTACAATCAAACATTTATAAATTAATCAAATTTTGATATTGAATAATCCATATGAAGTTGATAGGCCATTAAACAACCAACAGACGGGGAAATAATTATTTTACTATATTAAAAGATAAGGAAATTTATTATTATTATTATTATTATTATTATTATTATTATTATTATTATTATTATTATTATTATTATTATTATTATTATTATTATTATTATTATTATTATTAATTATTATAATAATAATAATAATAATAATAATAATAATAATAATAATAACAACGAAATTCCAGCTTCTACTAATGTGATATTTTATCAAAATATGATTTTTTTCTTTTTATGTAAATTTAATTTGATATTATTGATATATCGATGAACTGTTTAGCTTGAAGAGTTACAAATTAAAAAGTAATTTCTCTTTAAATGTGCACATCGATTATCTAATCAATAATTTGACTTGTAAAAATAAACAGTAGTCTCAAACAAGCACACACAAGATTACATATAAGTGTACGTTCAAATATATACAATACTTTTGTAATTAAGCGAGTCAAAACGTTTACATGCACACAAAATATGTCGTTTAAACTTTAATTGTTACGCACACATACGAAAAACGATTTTAAAATAACATGCTAAGAATTTGTTGTGATAGTCATGCAAAGACGCCTGCACTTAAAAAAATATTTTGAACATAAACTTCGTGTGTAATAATGCAGATATACATTCCTAAGTAGAATTACTTGGTGTCTACGCAAACATATAAAGATATAAACATATAATTCGCGAAAATACAAACAGAAAATTCGATGTACAGTCCCAGATATAAATACATACATAAACACTGACACACACACACACACACACACACACACACACACACACACACACACATGGGTGTGTGTGTGCAGGTAATATCCATACATATTGATGTTCATATATACATGTTCGTATGTTTTATACATATACATGTATGTGTGTGTGTGTTTATCCGCGAGCGCGTGTGTATGGATGCGATGGGTAAATTATTGCCATTTTAAATTATCAATTTTGTGCATGCACTTTGTTTCTGGTTTTGTCTGCTATGTACTAAACTAATGTCAGTAGGGCCCTGTCTGTTGGGGATATCAACACCATAAAGCAATTCACTCCTCCAAAAATTGTTAAAAAGCATGTTCTACTGATTGGCATTCATACCGGAATCTCCAATACGAACATTTTATAGTGTTTGTGTGTCAATTTGAGGACAATACAGAATATTCCAAAAGAGTTGGATTAGTCCAATAGTAAAACAAAGGTACGGCATCTAAGAAGCCTCATTCTGATTGTTTTTGTAAGAGAAGAACTAATACATTTGTTGGGCAGATCCAGGCTATGATTGACAACGATCCCACCAAGTCAATCAGGTCCATAGCTGGAGGCATGGGGATGCCTGCGTTTCTTATCAGACAGGAGGTGCATGAAGACGTACGGTATTTCTCATACAAGATGAGAAAGGGCCAGTTTTAATCACAGGCCATGAAAAACAAGAGAAAAGACAGTGCTTCAAAGCTTTTCAACAAATCGAATATGCTTTGCTTTTTTCAGATGAGAAAATGTTATACGAGGATCAGATGGTGAACACACAGAACAACCAATGAAGAACCGATAGCAATGAAAAACAAACACCCAGACCACATCATGGTGTTTGGGTTGGTCACTAGCGATGGTAACATTATGTCTTTATTCATCCTTTCACATGGCCTCAGATTCAACGTGGAGGCCTACATCAAGTGCCTGGATGAGGTTGAGCTCCTCTGGATCGAGAGGGGGATGTTGGAAGACACTATGTCTGGCAACAGGACTCTACGCCATACCACACAAACAGGAGAACCCAGTGTTAGATGTCAGAAAATTTCTGCGATCACATCACCCGAAACATCTGGCAGTAACTCCCCAGATTGCAATCCGCTTGATTATCATGTGTGGAGCACGGTTGAGCAAGAGATTAAGAAAACTTTGTGCTACACCGAAAAGAATAGAAGGTAAGGATAAGGGCAACATTTACAAATTTAAACAAGGGAAGGTTTGCAGGAGATTCTGAAGTCGTCTGGAGTCCGTGGTTGAAGCCAGGTGATTTCTTTGAATAAATTCAATCTTTAGTATTTTCAGATATTTTCATGTATTTTTTGTAAATATACGGGATAAAGTAAAACGTCAGTATTATTTTAATTTTTGCGTAATTTAGATGACAATTTACTCATCGCACCCGATATATATATATATATATATATATATATATATATATATATGTGGTGTGTGTGCGTGTGTGTGTGTGTGTGTGTGTGTATAAAAATGAAACTGGAAGTGAATCCGACGCTATGTTGAAAAAATGAATAAAGGAAAGAAAGTATAGAATGGATAATATAGGATATTTTAATCAATTTTACTTACACGTGTTTCGGTCAGGATTTTATCCATGTGTACATAATAATAATAAAAATAATAATAGTTTGAATAACGTTCACATAGAGAAAGTCCTGACCGAAACACGTGTAAGTAAAATTGATTAAAATATCCTATATTATCCATTCTATACTTTCTTTCCTTTATTCATTTTTTCAACACACACACACACACACACACACACACACACACATATATATATATAATATATATATATATATATATATACCAACCCCTCCGCACGAGCAGGATGCGACACAAGGTAAATTTCTTAAGCAGAGTTTAACAGGTTTGTCTTCAAAGTTTTCTTCTCCTAGACTGGTTTCCATAGCAAGGTTAAAGAGCCCAATCTGTCCAGCTATTTACCCATAACTGGAGGGAGGACAGTTGGATTTCCCAAGGGTATTAGCGTTATATGAACTGCAGACAACCTTGTC
>CM042137.1:337689-372689 GCA_023376005.1 Doryteuthis pealeii
TAAGAACTGTCGCTACTTTTTGAGTCTATCTCACTCTCTTTCTCTCCTCCCCCTCTCTCTTTCTCACACACTCACACATATACACAATATATATATATATATATATATATATATATATATATGTGTGTGTGTGTGTGTGTGTGTGTGTGTGTGTGTGTGTGTGTGTGTGTTTGTTTGTTTGTGTGTCTGTGTGTAAAGACTAGTTTGATTAAAGAAGTAGGTAAGGGATATTTTAAAAAGTTGCTTAACTTTTCCGGTTTACGTATCAGAGAACTCACACGCATATGTAATGAATGTAAATATTGCCAAAAAGTTTAGAATTTTCTTTTGGCCATTATCATGATCACCTAAAGATGTCAATAATCTTTTTCTAAATATTTTTGATTTTTAAAATCATTATTGTAGCGTTTGCACATTATGACTTTGTAACCCAGGAGTGGAATTCATGTTAATGAACGTAAATAGTTAGGTACTGATATTTCCACAAAGTATATATTTTAGATAATCGTAGCAATATATTAGCGTATATAGTACAAAGTTAATAGTAAAAACTTCAGATTCCAGAAAACCTTATCCTAAAATCAAAAATTCCCAAACTAAATAAAGTCGTCTTCGGTTTGAACATTGGGATATTTAATAACTTATTGGCACATTTGTTAAGAATTTTGTTTGTATGTTGTCTGTTGCGTTACATCAGCATAACGCAAACTCTATAATGCTGATTTCAAAAATTGAACAATGTAAAAAAAAAAAAAAAGAAAAAAGTAAGTCCAGCATCAATACTTTTACTCTGATCTTGATAATGGATAATATATTGTCAAAAACGTTGAATTATTTGGCTTATATTTATACTAACGTAGGTATGATATCTCTCATACGTAAACAAATTAACTCAAAATGAAATCTACCTTCTCCACGGTTTTTAATCAAACTTGTAATGAAAGGTTGCTCTCTCTCTCTCTCTCTCTCTCTACACATACGCACGCACACACACACACACACACACACACACATACACACACACACACACACACACACACACATATATATATATATATATATATATATATATATAGGGAGTGAGAAAGAAAGGAAGCGGGGAAGTGGTAAAATAATTTGAAAAACAAAAATGTTTTAAATTTGATATAATTCTTGATTTTATTTTACATAAACTAATTTACCAATAGACATAGGCGAATATTAACTAAAATGAATTTCAGTTGAAATAAATGTTTGTATTGAAGTCAATACTCAAGCCTCAGAATTGATGAAATGTTATCAACTTTTGCATAAGGAACGGTCATTTTTTCCATATAATTTATATCCACGACTTTAAAGTTTGCAAAGTTTTATGCAGAAAGAATCATATCTTTTTTTCACATGAAAATGCATTTTTGCCTTGAAGAAGAATTAAAAAATAAAAGACATCGTGGTGTTTTAATACCGATGTATTTATTCGTATGATTTCAGTCAAAAGAATTTGAAATTTTTCAGCTCTACCGAGGCAAATGATGCTATTTAAACATCTAATATTGCACTCAATTCATACAAATAGTAATAGTTTGGTATCAATATATTAATACTCTTGTTCCGTAATCTTCTGACTGTTATCATCTTGCAACACCCTCTGGTTAAAAATAAGACTGTCCAAATCGTCCAAGATGAAACACAAAAATGTAAATTCTGATTATTTGGTGTTTCTTATCCGTCGAATTTTTATTTCTTATGAGTGGTGTCACCTCAGCTAAATAATGGACCATTCTGTTTTTATTACAAAGAAAGAAATGGAAGAAAAGCAACATGCTACACAGAAAAATGTAATAAGAAAGAAAAGGGGAAAGATAGAAAGAAAGAGGATGAGCGCATTGAAGCGATAACGAAAGAAAGAAAAAAAATGAGCGAGAGAGAGTTAAATCAAGTGAGAGTTAAATCAACCTTTTACATATTGAATTATTTTCCAATAGTTCTTAAGTAAACATATAAAACGTTGCAATAATTAAATTATCATACTGTGGAATATCCACAGGTCCTGTTAGTTTAGAATTGATCTTAAACTCCAAAAAGTAGAATATCACAAGGATTTACTGTCAATGTAAATTGTTTATTGATTTCTGTTTACAAATCAAATTATCAGGTAAATATTTGCTATATATAAAATATCTATTTCCCTTTTTCTCACTGACACACGCACATGCATAGATACAGGCATACACACACACACACACACACACACACACACACACACACACACACACATACACACACGCAGATGCGCACAGTAATGCCTTTGGGAAAAACTCGAATCCATCTGCCCTCCCCAGCTAGGGATGAATAATAGGACAGACTGGGTTCTTTAGCCTTAGTTCGGCAACCAGTCGAGTAGAAGTAAAACCCTTGGATCAAACTAGCTTTAATCTGTTTAAAAATGACCTTGTGTCACATCCTACCAATGGCAGAAAGGCTGAGTGAATGCACACACACACACACACACACACACACACACACACATATATATATATATATATATATATAGTTTTTTTTCCGTAGTTAGGGTCTTTCCATGTGTGGTTTAACCAAGCTGATGCAGGTAGACCATAAGGAGAGCTCAATGTGCCTAATACCAGCGAGTAACAGGACAGAGCAAGAAATTTAGTAAATGAAGAAAAACTCTAAACTTGCTTCATTACAATAATTTATTTCAACCGTATTAATACGGCATCTTCAGGTAATCACAAGAACATGACTCTGAGTCATGTTCTTGTGATTACCTGAAGATGCCGTATTAATACGGTTGAAATAAATTATTGTAATGAAGCAAGTTTAAAGTTTTTCTTCATTTACTATATATATATATATATATATATATATATATATATATATATATATATATATATATAATGCATATGCATTTGTAACATGCACTCACTGGCTCGGATATCTCTCTATTTATATCTATGTCAATTCTGTACCTTTATTATCTAACATAAACACTTCCTGTTACTAGTATCATCAACCGTATTAATTGACGAAGATCATTACAAATTTTAAAGTTCCGAATCATTCTTATAGAATTCCAGTTATTGCTGCTATAGAATAGTTCACTTAATGTTGATTAGGATAACAAGGAAATAACAACGTGGATATCATTTTTCATTTTAGGGTACGTTAAAATTCAACACCGTTTTCAGTGAACAATGTTTTATAAAGATCTGGAGATTGGAGAATATATATGTGCATATATATTCCTTGGTTTATCATACTTGTACATACTAATTATTTAAGAGTTTAAAAACTTTCCTTCGATTAATTGTAATTAATAGCGAACTTCTTGGTATATTTTTCCGAAATCCAGTTTTCTTTGTTTTATTATTAGTAATATGAGAGAAAAACTCGATGCAATTTTCCATGATTTAGTATTTAATACGGAGCCGTCTTTGTCAGTGTGTTTATATGAGCAATCATTTATTTGTAGTTGTTCAGATATTCACCTGTTGAATATTCAATGATCACTCGTACCTATTAAGCCTAACTTGATAAGCTTTAATATCACACTTCTATGACAACAGACTATTGGCCAGAAAAGGTTGCTTATCAGAAAAAAATATTTCTGGCGAAGTAATAAAGAATAAGTATATAAATGCACATAAAACCGTGTTTTTTTGTTTTTTGTTTTGTTTTTGTTTTTGTATTTTTTTTGTAGAGAAACAATCTATTACTGAAACTATTATCGTCTTAACATATTTGACTTTAGCTTTTTGAAAGGTGAATATCGTTTACGTCCAAGCAAAAATAACAAAAATAAAAAAGTTAATTGATAAACTAAACAAAAGGAAAAGGAAAAACAAAACACAAAACAAAACGGAGAAACAAGAAAAGAAAGGCAAAAAGGTTTTGCGTGCTTAACAAGTATAAACCGGAGGGTCGGGAAGTACTTACTCACCGGTGATATATTGCAGTTCAGTTCTAAGGCCAATCGAACGAGTTTAGCTTACTGTCAACCTAATTATTTACATTTTCAATAGATATCTCTCGAAGCGTGTCCGGCAAACAGCCATGCCATCAACTGTTGTACCTTTCATTAAAGGCTGTAGAGTTTGTTTTCAAATCCTAAGATGTCAGCTTTAATAAGGAAATGGGTTCACACTTTATTAGACTTGTCTTTCTCGAGCGAATTGAGACCTTAAACCTTTAGCCTCACACCCCATCAACCCATTTGCATACATGCATTGCATATATGCAGTGTTACCCGAATGCACGCATACACAGTCAACCACTCCCACTCTCGATATATATATATATATATATATATATATATATATATATATATATATATATGAAGGTGGGGGAGTATTACGTGTTAATTTGTGTGCGAAGATTCTTTCTCACTGCACACACATACACACACACACACACACACACATACATACATACATACATATATGTACATGTATGTGTGTGCCTATTTTAATGCGTGGTCTGTATTTAATTTCCTAACCAGTTTTACATGGTTATTCCGTAAAAAAAACTGCAGCTATTGATCACGTGATTTGTAAGTTTCCGTGGTAATTCTGAATCTGTTTTTTTTTTTCAGCTTTAAAATTTTTTTTTAGACTACTTTAAAAATAATGACCGACCAAAGTTGATCAATGTGCTGAGCTCATCTGGATTCGCTTGTAGACAATATTTGCTAACGAAAAACAGTATGTCTTCATTGTTGAGATGAAAGCGAATTTGACAGCAAGTTGTTTATTGAAATAGAACGACTATAATAAATCCAATAACTGCACAACACTTGACCAAAGAAAATTGGAAGAAGAATTCTTGATCAAGCCGGTGGTTTTGGCTCAATCACACTGATTGAAATTTTAGTTGACATCTTTTGTTTACAAAATATGATACGGCTATAGTTTTAACTGCAAAACCTTTCTGAAAAGGGGGGGGGTTCTGGTTTTAACAAACTGAAGAAGTTGACAAACCATCCATTCATTCACATCAGCAGTAGCAGATACTTTTTAAAAATATAAATAGATTTGTGAATATTTTACTTTTAATTCAGATTTCTCTGTCTCTCTCTGTCTCTCTCTGTCTCCGTCTCTCTCTCTCTTTTTCTTCACACACACACACACGCACGCACACACACACACGCACGCACACACACACACACATATATATATATATATATATATATATAGTAGATAATATGGGTGCAATATTTTTAAGTAGATAGTGCTCAATATCATTTATAGAGCGTTTATATTTGAGTCAAGGTAGCGTGGACATGGATTCAACACCTGCTACTGACAGGTTTTCGCCTATGCAATTTTCAGGTGTGAAGATCGCATAGGTGAGAAACTTTCAGAAACCAGGCATTGACTCCATATCCACACTACCTTAACTAATATATATATATATATATATATATATATATATATATATATATATAGTGACAAAAAATATCCCTAGTACCCATACTTCGCTGCCACTGTTTTGTCATCATGTGGTTTTTAATTTGCAATCATCCGAAAAAATAAATACATGGATAGATAAATGAATAAAAGTAAAACGGATTCTGACTGATTTCAGTTTTAAACTTGAGTGATATGAAAATGAAAACCGTTAGCCAATATTTATGTACTTATGTGTGGCTGTTCATGCTTTTCTTTTTCTTTTTTGTTGTCCTAAAACAATTTGTTGTTAATGTCTTATTTCGTATCAGTTCACTCGCACGCGTGTCTGTGTAGGTGGCGTATTTTTCAAAAGCAAAGAAAAAGACTAAACATTAACATACATTGAAAATCGTCTCCTCATTTAAACTTAATAAGATTAAAATATCTGTGTGGGTTTCTTATAAACGTTATACACAAAACTACTCATTATATATATGAAAATTAAACAATAAAATTACGAATGAATGATACTGGATTGCTATTTATTAAAACCTGTTTATTAAAATCATTACGAAAATGAGATATTTCATGAATGTGAAAAATACTATTTCTTAATATACACAATACCCAGAAATTCGTATGTATGTATGTATGTATGTATGTATCTCTCTCTCTCTCTCTCTCTCTCTCTCTATATATATATATATATATATATATATATATATATATATATATATATATATATATATATATATATACGAGAATTTAAACTGAATTGATTTTTTGTTGAAAAGTGCATTTCTCGAGACATTAGAGAAGAGGTTAAAAAAATTCCAAACAATTTTTTATTTTTTTAACAAGTAATTTATATCTAAGAAACAGTAAATAGTAAATTTCTAAGTATTTGTGCTTCGAATTGTAAATCGAAAATCGAAGACAAAATATTTTTGCGTTGTCATTTGATTTTCTCAAAAGCATTTTCGGATAATCGACTTTTCATCGGCTTGATTCTAGCAGATGATCGAGACGCTCTTCATTTCGAAGGTAGACAGCTATGTTGAATATAGATTGTACTTCACATCGCTGACGTCATTGCTGAGACACATTAACCCCTGCTTAAACTGTACTCACCCACCAACGTTAGACATTCAAATAATCAAGAGTTGATCATCGATATAATGTTATCGTATGGACATTTTAATGACACACCTCTGCTTTCACTCTATACGCCATTTTAGCATACTACCGCTTGGGTAAAAAAAGTATAATTATGTTGCCAATAACTATAATGTTTTACTGCCATGTCATCAACATCCACTTCTGACGTCATGAGCCAACATAATAAAATATGTAGAGTCTTGTTCGTCGATGGTGAAAATATATAGCCAATTATAGTGACTATGCGAGATATAAGTGTCTTGTAGCTGAAATATTGCTTCATCTATTGGTGAGATTAAACTGATTTAATCTATTGCAATCCTCTGTCTTTGGAAATTTATAGAAGATTTTACTTTCGAAGTGTCTCTCATATATCAAATTAAGAGAAAAATCTATCATTGAAAAATATGAATGGTTAAACAATTTTCTTTGAATCAAAATGACGAAAAATGCAGACTTTAAAAGAAGAATATTAAAGACAATGTTGAAATTATATGTTTAAATCATTGAATAATTTTCTCATTTTCATTTTATTTATTTTGACTAATTTTATTTAATCTATAAATAAGAGTTAAATAAAATTTTCAGGAATTCATAACAAAACTATAATCTTGGACTAGCATATCATATATCAAGAGTTTGTCTTTTCATGACACAACGATTTTGCTAATTATATTACATAATCTGTCACTTTCTAGCTGAGTTCTAATCTTTGTTCTCTCTTTCTGTATTGTAATACTGGTAATAGTATTAAAAATACAGTATTATTGATTGTAGTATCATAAGTGTAACTAGTTTTAATACTAATATGAAGTAATTTTATTATCTGCATAAAACGTAATATAAAACAAGAAATGAAATAAGGAAAACTCGTCAAAATAAATGATAATGAATGAATAAATGTTTCCATAATTTCACTTAGGTCGTCGGGGGGCCGAGCATTTTTATGGCATCTTTCAATGTGAGTCACTTGGCTGAGTATATCTCTTATCAAAATAATATGTGACATGTTGTACTGGTTTAAATGATACAAATCAATCCTTGATTTGACTTACACATGAATTGTATAATGAAACGAAAACTTTAGAATCGGAAAGCAAATTAAAAGAGGTTTTAAGAAAACCAAAATTTATATAATTTCACAACGTGAAAGGGAAGTAAAACAAAATTTTAACCAATTTAAACTATCAAAGCTGAGAATCAAATACTTTTTCTGCATTAACGTGAAGAATATTTTATGAAACTAATTTTGGTTTGAAAAAAATGACATAAATGCATTCATGTCTGGAAGCGTCCAATTACTCTCTTTCTAGCAATGTGTAAATAGCAGGGCAGACTCTTTAACATTGGCTAGGTAACCAGTCTAGGAGAAGGAAACTGTGAATTTAAAGCTGCTAAACTCCGCTTAAGAAATATACCTTGTGCCAGATACTATTCGTGTGGAGGATTTGGTATATATATATATATATATATATATATATATATATATATATATATATATATATATATATATATATATATATATATATGCAATCATGTCAAACATTTAAATCAGTTCATTTTAACAGCTTGAGAAATTGTTCAGAATTTGACATTTTTTATAAACTGACTTAAATGGAAAGTTGTTTTAATAATCAAATGTTTTAAGCATTTTTTTACAAAATTTGTCTTGTGTTATAATCAAGAAATAAGCCTAACAAATATTTTTACAGCTGATTTTAACATTTCAAGACTCATTGTGTATTTATGCATAAATACATACATACAAACACACACATTACACGCACACACTCATATGTGTGTTTGTGTATGTATAAATACATATATGTGTATGCTTTGTTATATGTATGCATCCAAGAATGTGCGTTTGTGCCTGTGTGTGCCCCCCTCTCTCTCTCTCTCTCTCTCTCTTTCTCTGTGTGTGTATGTGTGTGTGTGTGTGTGTGTTCAATGAAAACTATATCCTTTTTTTATTAGTGACAATTTCTTTTATGATTCAATTTCAGTGAGTCATAAGATGACATAATCGCAGTTTTACTGCCAAAATCTTCTGAAGAATATTTAGGGAAATAAAATCGTTTTTCACAAAGAAATTGATGATTATAGCAGAAATTTAATCCATTTCTAATCTCTGTTTTATAAAAGCAAAATTTAGTGCTTTGCAAAAATAAATAAATTTTGATAGAAAATTAATTGCGCCTGCGAAACACGGAAACTATAAAATGTGATGTTCTAATATCGTCCTCAAATCCTGTAGAGATAATTGTTGCGAAATTGAAGCAGTTTAATTCACCAACAAATATTGTTTGGTACAGAAAAAGAGGAGCGCTAATTTAAGAGATAGATAGATAGATAGATAGATAGATAGATAGAGAGAGAGAGAGAGAGAGAGAGAGAGAGAGAGAGAGAGAGAGAGAGAGAGAGAGAGAGAGAGAATAACAAAAAAACACAATAAAGTTCAAAGGATTTCGATTGAGGCAAAAATGGTTTTATATATTTTAGCATTTCTCATAATTTTGTTGATATTTTTATTTGATTCATTAAAACCTCATTTAACACTCAACGAAATGACATCATTTTAGAATAAAAGTTTATGCATACAATTATAACGTAATATACGTATGCATCTATCATTCAGCTTAAGCTTTACAATTTCAATAGCGTTATGTTACATTCGCCGAAATGTCACCAAAACTTTTTTTTTTTACATTCAGAGACGACGGATTTACGGGTGAATGTTTTATGTCAAAGCAGAAAATAATTTTATAAAATATGAGAAGGAATATCAAACTCCAAAGATTTCGAATTTTTCTATTATCAGATATAGAAAAAATGATGTTAACTTTATTTATGATAGAAATAATTAGTATCAAAAGAAAGACTAAAATGCTTTGATCAATTTATGCTCCTTTAAAGAATTTTCGTTGATATTTTATTTCTTCGTAATTTTGTTTCTTTTAATAATCTTGAATAATCAAACAGCAATCTCTTGCAAATTTTACATTTGCAAGAGATAAATAAATCCATAAGCTTATGAACATTTGTAGCGTTGTCAAAGATGGGCAGCTAGCTGGACACGTGAGACACTCAACATATAGTGAGTTCCAGAAAAATAATATACAAACATAATAGTGGTTTTCATATAGGCCTCAAAGGGTTTTTATTACTAGCTCGCCCGGTGTTGTCTTTCTCGTATAAGAGAGAAGGAATTTGTTAATGTTTTCTATCATAAATCCCATTCATTATAACTATCTCGCAACGTAGGTGACCAGTTGACCACTGCCCAAAACGGAGCCAGCAATACACATGCCTGTCCCCTCTGTGACTCTCGGCCGAAAGGGATGAGTCCCTTTACTTCCGCATGTGGTGTTGGGGTAAGGAAGATATCCGTTTCCGCTATTCTGCAGAAAATTTGGGAATTAATTTTCAATAACCACATTTCATTTGCCTCAGTTCTCGGACAAGAGCTTGCTAGCTCATTTCTTCCCCATTTCCCTCATTTTTTCCCCTCTTCCCTCATTTTTTACTCTGAGTTTTTTTGGAAGAGAGCTATTTACAAGATTATTTTGCGTTTATCTTTATCACTGCAAAAATCATAAACCATTTCCACGTTGTTTAAATAGAATTGAAAAGTATATCTATATTATGAGATGGAAGGCTCTAATAAGTCTCTTCATTAGCAGCTGCAAATCAGAGTTAAGAAATAGTTTGCTTTCCAATCTTATTACAATTTCTCTTTTATTATTGTGTTATATTGATCACACTTTGATAGCTTTTCATACCAACGTTAACTGGTGGTCTTTCACTGGAGTCTGAGTGACAGCAAGTCTCCTTAGGTATTCAGGACTCTTCTGGGTGTTCTAGCTGTTCTTGACAATGCTGTTGCCGGGATGATCTCGATTCTTCCTTTGACTTCAAATTCCTCCAGTCTTTTTTTTTTCAAAGCCTTTGGGGACTATCCCAAGAGCACTAACTACAATTGGTATCAACCTCATATTCCACCGTTTTTGTTTTTTTAGTTCTCTTACAAGGTCCAAGTGTGTGTCTATATTTTCGTTTTCTTTCATTTTCACTTCAGTTTTTAACACCAGTTTTCATTTGAGGTCTTTCACTGATGTCTGAGAATATGATCAAATTTTAATCTCATTCACGACTGATCACATTTTCTTTTACCTTCTTTGTACTAGTTAGCTGCATTCACTTATATGATTAATAGTTTTCTTTCTGTCTTCCACACATCCTACCCTTGCTCTTCCGTTGGGTCTTATCTATTTTTGCTTTGATATAATTGATCCTTGTGGCATTGTATTGTACTACTATTATTAGAAATCCAGTTTCTCTTTTGAGGTTTTCCTTTCTTAACCCTGTTCAGGTCTGTCCGTGTGCAACCTCTCCTGTTTGTCACTTGAAGTATCCATATAGTTGTTTTTCTTCCCATTTTTGTTTTCTAGTTTTTGTCGTGTTTTTGTTTGCCCATACATTGCAGTTGTTGTTAGTGGCTGCTGTAATAAGTCTTTATTTGCTCTATTTAGTGCATTCTTTGAGTCCTCGAATTGTTGCATTTACGCAATTCTCTACGTTGGCGAGATCTCGTCGTCCTTTTTTCGATATTTATAATCTGTCTATATGATTTCTCGAGTGTAATGACTGTACATAGTCAACGATTTCCTTGGTCTTTGGTCCATTTGTCGGAGTTCTTCCCTCATCCATTTTAAGAATGGTCTACAGTATCTTGCAATGAGGACAACCCAGGTGCTTATTCCCTTGACGAGATTTCAGCTGCAGAATTTTGTTTCAAAAAGTTTTCTTGTTTTTCTAGGGTACTCTTTTCTTACTTTTTCTTAATCTCTGTTTGTTTGTACCCGCTTCAAATATTCCCAAGTAATTTTCTTTTATTCCAAGTGTTCTTATATTTTCCTGATTTGGGAGTTCTGCTTCTTCCGTTGTTTCTCTTTTCCTCGTTTTCTTCACGAGCATGGCACACTTTTTGATTCCAAATTCCATTCCTATATCATTGTTGTATATTCTTATAGTCTTTACAAGGGTTTCCAACTCTTTTTCACTTTTGGCAAAAATCTCGATATCATCCCTGTACATAAGATGGTTTATTTTATATTTGTTTATTTAGTTCGGGGATGTTGTGTATTGGGATATATAATGTAATACTTTATTTACTTTTTCGGCAATGTAACCTCTTCGGTTATGATTTGTTTTATTAGCTCAACATTGTTTCTTTCATCATGTGTTGATAATGCTGTTGTGATGCTAGAATCCGTGCTTTTTAATTTGTCAATGTGTTGTGTTTCCACTCATTTAGAGGGCTCATCTTGAACATATTCTTCTTGGCTTAGCTGTCGATATATTTCCATTATCTTGAGATCAGAAAACAAGCCTTTAAGATCAACCCTATTTAGTCTTCAAGTCTTTGGCTTGTTGTTGGAAATTAGAAGCTTCGATGCAGAGTAATTCATCATTATGATGTTTCTTACAAAAGGGAGAATTGCTTGGCGGTGTCCATCTATTCAAGTAACATACAGCAAGTATTCATGGGTTACATGGTAGCAGCAAGTAAGAAAAACCTCTAACCTGATATCTAATTGAACAAGGCTCCAAATATTCTGCTATTTTCCCATTGCTGAAAGAAGTGGATTCATGCCTTTCTCAATGGCATTAATCAGAAAGGAGAAATCAAAATATCCTTGTCAAATTATTCGGACTATTGGCCGCATCTCTATTGTTTCGGTCGATGTGCCCTTCGGCCTTTTTCAGGTGTTTCTTGTCGAACCCTGGAACTTTCTCTTCAAACTCGAAAACCTTCTTGTCGAACTTGTGGGCCTTCATGTCGTAATCGGGTCCTTTCACAGAACTGCGAACCGAACCCTTTATTCAGTCCATGGGGTTAGACTGTTCTCATTCCGTTAACCATGATCGGGTACAAGTGTTAAGCTGTGTTAAGTATTTTATGTTATTATCACCCTTGGCTTGGATCGAACCTGCAATCTAAAGATGATTGTCACTTGGAACTGTATTAACTCAACAATTATATCCGTTGTGCCATGCGTCCACAAATACAAATTATCAACCCTCATCTCAAAAATGTAGAGAAATAGTCTTTGTCGGAGTTTAAACTCATTTCGTCATTAACCATTCGGCTTCCGGCATCTTTTAATATTCTTAGTTTGATTCATATCAATATTTCTTTTCACGGTTAATTGAGATAAATAGATCAAAGAAGAACAGAGTTTGCCGGTTGAATGCATATGTTATGTAAGAAATGGCACCTGCCATTTATCAATGATTTTCAAACTAGTCGCTTGGTCGATTGGCTAATAAGTTCAATTCTCACTGAGTGCCTCAATGTTTTGGCCTTGTGACAGACTAACATTAGTTTCGGGGATATATCTGTACATGTAGCAAAAACATTTTTATAATTATTCATTTTAACTTTGCAATTATGCCCTCTCTCTTTTTTCTGTCCACTCGCTCTCCTTCTATCTCTCTCCTTCTCTCTCACCCCCTCTCTCTCTCTCTTTCTCTTTCTCTTTCTCTCTCTCTCTCTCTCTCTCTCTCTCTCTCTCTCTCTCTCTCTCTCTCTCTCCTACTCTCTCTTGGTTCAGTAATATGATTAAAATACACACACACTTTCCCACACTCTTACAATTCTATTTCTTGTTCTTTGATGTATGTAATGTATATGTTTTGCATCATTATTTTATGATTAGATAAAATAATATAAATTGAAGTTGTTAATATATTCAAGCATAGATGATAATTAAGGCAATCCCCTCCCTCCAAAAAAGACCAAGCACAATATTATTTACATAGTCTGATCTATTTTTTAAAAGACTAGAAAACAAAATTAAAAGTGAGAAAATTCCAAATATCTTGGTCAAAGTAAAAGATAAGCATTGTATTCAGAGTTTAAATGAGTGACTACTGAGTAAGAACATGCAATCAAATGAGAGCTGTGTGTAGATGACGTAAAAGCTTAATAAACAACAGGCATTAAACTACTTTCTTCTTTATATAACAAAAATTGATTTCAACGACCATTCTTTTCATTGTGCGCACACACGTATATCCACATACCTATGCATGTAGATTTATGCGCAACTATGTAAATAATCTATTTAATTTGTACAATAATCTCACAGCTCGATGTCATCCTTTGACTGATGAGTGCATATATATATATATATATATATATATATATATATATATGTGTGTGTGTGTGTGTGTGTGTGTGTGTGTGTGTGTGTATGTGTATGTGTGTGTGACTGTGTCTGTTTCTGTGTGTAAAAGAATTGAGAGGCATCCGTGCAGAGTGCTGTGATAACTTGAGTGAGTCGGGCAAACTTGCGAATCAGACTTCATCAACACAATTTCTATTCATTCATTTCTGTCCACTTTTAGCGATTATGTACATTCGTCAATGTCGCTATAGGAACAGAATACGAGTCTCCTTTGATTGTCGGAAGGGCGTCCTTACCATTAAATTAATGAAGCATACATTTCCTGAACATATGTTGCATGCGTTAATGAGTTAATAACAATTGAATATTATTTGACTTTGACCAATACATTAGCAAATCATCGATGCGTGACTTTGCGAGATCACACACGTGACGTGTGCGTGTGATTGCTTCGGATTTGATTGCTTTACTTAATATTTTGTCATGAATTATGTGTTCGGAGTCAACATCTGATTTGCAACATGACTTTTCTCTGTAGCAAAAGATTTCCCTCTTATATTTGTAGCATTCAACAGTCAATCAAATCATTGAATTCATGGAAATTACAAAATGAATTAATTCATTCAGTTTGTGTTTATTAATATATAATTTTCCGGAGTGATAAATAAGCGATTGTTTATTTGCTCCTATGATGTAAGAGATCGTCAACTGGTGACCATTATGGCTGCTTTTATGAAATCTCTCTCTACCAATTTGGGGGTAGACATTTCTTTTCAATTAACAATACCAGTAACCAGTAACAAAGAAGAACACATCTTCTGACTGTGCACTTCCTTTTCTACCGTGTGACACCAGTAAGAAGATTATTGGAAGAGATAATAAAGAGATTTGAATTTGTTCCTCTCTGTTTTGGAGTAGACGAAGTTCCGCCACAAGATGGACTAGTCTGAGGACTATTTAACCGTGAGCTCTCTGTACTGGGTGCACAGCTTTAGAGCAACTACTACTACTCGTAGTTAACCATATCCCGTATTTTTATCGGAAAATAAACCTTCCTCTTATATCTACATGTGTATCGACCTCTTGATTTCCGCGATACAATACTTTACAAGGAGCTTTAATAAAAGATGAATATATATTCAACTTCAGTTAAAAATCGAATTCGCTTTACCGGTTTCATCTTCGGTGCCAAAAACCGTTCATATGCCAGTTTGCATTTTCTAACGATCCTTCCAATTTAGATATGGTAAAGTAAATTCAAGGCAAACAGGCAATCACATTTCTTCTTATCAGATTAGAAACATATTTAGGTGTAAAACTTTCAAATATCAATTAAAACAATTCGAAATAATTATTCATGCATTTGAAAATATATACATTTGATAAAGAAATAATGGAAATTAAATTTATTTGATTTAGAATGGTAAAAGATCGAGTCTGCTTAAATCATTTCTTTAAATTAAGTAAATTTGTCTTCAAAGCAAAATGTATTTTTCAAGGGGATAATTATTATTATTATTATTATTATTATTATTATTATTATTATTATTATTATTATTTTTCACACCAGCATTAGCTGATGGTATTTCACCGGATTTTGAGTGACAACAAGTCTCCTCAGGTCTCCAGGATTCTTCTGTGTATTCTGGCAGATTGCAGCAGTGCAGTATTCTGGATGGTTTCAATTCTCCCTCTGATTTCCAGATTTTCCAAACTTTTTTCCAATCTTTATGGGACCGTTCCAAGTGCACCAACTACAATTGGTATCACTTTGACTTTCATATTCTATAGTTTTTTTCAGTTCTCTGGCAAGATTCAGGTATTTGTCTATCTTTTCGTTTTCCTTCATCTTCACCCTATGATCTGCTGGAACTGCAAAATCTACCAGTTGACAAGTTCTTTCTTTTTTGTTAATTTTTTTGTTAAGTCTGGTCTTCTTGCTGGAATAAGGTGATCCGTTTTTATTTCAAAGTCCCAGAGAATTTTATGCGTTTCATTCTCAAGAACAGATTCTGGTTTATGCATATACCATTTTGTTGTATGGTCAAAATTTAGTTTTTTGCATAATTCCCAGTGGAACACCTTCCCAACCCAGTCATGCCTAGTTTTGTATTCCCGTTGTGTTAGTTTGCTACATTCGCTTAGTACATGGTTTACAGTCTCATCTCTGTCACTGCATAATCTACATTTACTATTTTGTTGCGTCTTATCAATTTTTGCTTTGATATCCTTATGGTATTAATTTGTGCAGCAATTATTAGTGATTCAGTTTCTCTTTTGAGGTTTCCTTTTCTTAACCATGTCCAAGTCTTTTCATGTGCAACCTCTTCGATTTGTCGTTTGAAGTGCCCATATAATTGTTTTTCTTCCCATTTTTGTTTTCTATTTTTTGTTGTTTTTCTGTTTGTCCATATGTTATTTCTGCTATTATTGGCTGCCATAAGTAATCTGTCTTTGCTCTTTCTTGTGTAGTCTTCGAGTTGTTGATTGTGGCTTCTACGCAGTCCTCTATGTTAACAAAACCTCTTCCCCCTTACTTTCTTAATACATATAGTCTATCTCTATCGTCTCTAGTGTGGAGAGCCTTGTGCATGGTATTAATTTTCTCGTCTTTTGGCCAATCTGTCTGAGTTATTCTTTTGTCCATTTTAAGAATGGCCCAAAATATCTTATAATGGGGACAGCCCAAGTATTAATTCCTTTGATCAGATTTCTGCTGTTGAACTTGGTTTCTAAGAGTTTTCTTGTTCTCCTGAGGTATTTAAAAAAAACTTTTCCTTTCATTTCTGCTTGCTTGATATTGTCTGCTTCTAAAATTTCTAAGTATTTGTAACTTTCATTTTCATCAAGTGATTTAATAGAGTCCTGATTTGGCAGTTGTATTCCGTCCATTAATTTTCTTTCACCCCGTTTTATTACTAGCATAGCACATTTTCCAATTCCAAATTCCATCCCTATATCCTGGCTATATATTCTAATAGTTTGTATTAGGCTCTCCAATTCTTTTTCATTTTTTGCAAAATCTTTTATATCATCCATGTACATAAGGTGGTTTATCTTTTCTTGTGAGTTAGTGAATTTGTATCCCCCTGTACATTTGTTAAGTATATGATTGAGTGGCATCATTGCTATAATAAATAGTAGTGGTGAAAGCGAGTCTCCTTGGATAATACCTCTTTGGATTCTTAATTCTGCTAGGGATTGTCCTCCGGATTTTAATTGGACTCACCAGTTTTCCATGGCGTTCTTAATGAAATTTATGACGTTGTTGGAAATTTTGTACATTTTTAGGCATTCTAAAATCCAGGTATGTGGGACTATGTCATAGGCTTTTCTGTAGTCGATCCATGCCATTGCAATATTTTCCGCTTATTCTTAACTTCTTTAAGAATGTGTTGGTCTATATAAAGCAAGTCATGTGTTCCTCTTTTTCCCTTGCAGCAGTCTTTCTGTTCTGGGAAAAATTATTATTATTATTATTATTATTATTATTATTATTATTATTATTATTATTATTATTATTCATGCTCTATTAGAGTTTTTCATACCTGCCTTATGGAATTCTATTTTTCTTGTATTCTATTTGATTTATCATATTTTGTTTTCATTTCAGATATTTCTAAATCGCAAGAACAAGAAAGAACACCGGGAATGGATACTAATGACATTTTGTTGTCAGTCTTGAAGATCTGCTACAAAAATGTATCAGTCACAACTAGAAAGAAATTTGTTTAATAAAATAAACTTGGTTTCATTCTACATAATGAATCGATCACAAAAGATATTAACAATCGTTTGTTTTATTTCTCAATAAATCATTTTTGAAGAAACTGTAAACCTAGTTTGAGATCTTTAGAAGTTAAAACAGTAACCATGTAATCCATATTTTTCTCACAAACATATGACGAGTTTTCTCTTGGTTTCTTCATATCAAATAAACTCAATTTATTGATTACATTTGGGTTTAAAAACGTTTAATCTTTAAACATATGATTTTCTAAAAAAACAGATTTTGCTGAAGGTGAATGAGATGATTTAGAATATTGTCCACAGAGGATCAGGTTACTTTCCTGACTAAGTAGATTCGATCTTCCAAAATGGTCGCTCATTTTGCAGTGAAACTGATTTTATTTCATCTATCAAGTTTACTGTAGTAATTATATATTGAAATGAATATCAACAACAGAACATTTTACGGATACTTTTGAAATCATTTTTAAATCAATGATTACTTACCGTTATAAATGCTACCATTTTCGATTCTCAAAAATGCGAAGCAAAATATAAAAAAAAGAAAAAAAAGAAAGAATGAACATAAAGCTACGTGTTCCTGTTGACTGAAACATTCTTTTGATAATTTTTATCTTTTTTCCTTTCTTATTAGCAAATGAAACTGTTCTAATAAATCTTGTGCTTAAAAATCAAATGCCATCTTTAACCCTCAAATATCAATAATCAACAAATGAGGGCGGTTAATCCAAAACTTTGGCATCATCAGGATATTTGATTTCTTGGATCACGATTTTTACTCATAGTTAACTCGAATGTCAGTATTTCTGTGCAATTAACCTGACCCTCCTTCTTCCTACCCTCAAAACTTATTGCAACATTCTTTGATAATTGATTATTTCGAACAAAAAACAAGCAAATATTATTTTCTGTTTCGACTTTCAATTCGCTGCATGAATACATTCTAGAAAATTATCCAAAAATGCTGTTTGATGAAACTTGAAAATTAATTTCAAATTTTCTTTCGGTAAAAATAACGACAACTATACATATTTATTTCCAATTCATTTGCTATTTTTCTTCTTTTTTTTGTGTGGGGGGGGGGAGGGGCGGGACTGACAAAGTTACACCGGAAAAATCAAACTTTTCAACAAAACAATGTAGTTTACATTAGGCGTATGTGAACATTAGTTTCATTATTTATAATTTAATTTGCCAAATGTTCGCTTCTCTCATAATCTATTTTGCTAGATGATCAAATGACCAACTGTATGGAATAGTCGTAAGTTTAGAAATTAATTTAAAGGTAAAATTTCTTATTTTTCAATTTTTATTTCTTTAAATTCTCCTTACAAAATTATATATATATATATATATATATATATATATATATATATATATATATATATATATATATATATATATATATATATATATATATATATTTTTGATATATTTTATTAAGAAGACACACCTTTAAAATGATCCTCTGATTTGCTACCATAGTAAGTGCAAGTTTTCATTTAATGCAATTATTTCATGAAAATAAAATTTCTCGCGTGTAAAATTGGTGCAACATTGTAAATGATAAGCAAAATGCAAAGGAAATGTCGGAATTGATCAGAGGTGAAATGATGTTGAATGGCAAAGGGATGAATTAGGATCACCTCTGGATTGGATTGGGTACTTTTGAAATCCGAGTAATATCCACTAAAATTGTACGTTGGTTACAACACGAACAGACAATACAAATGTTGAATATATGGAGAATCAAATAAATAAATAAATCCTTTGGCGGGAAATGCCCAATCAAGAGTTCTTTATATGATAAAAGGTAAAAAAAAAAGATATTCAGTCTATTCATATAATTTGAGAAACGAATTATTCCGTTTTATCGGCATTGGTTCAGAACAAATATTCTAAGCCGAGACTTCATCCTTATTAAAGAGTTGATGTGAAATTGAATAAAATATTTTCAACTTGAGCCGGTCTATGAAATCATTTTCGAATAGAATGTTCTTCGATTATATTATATTATATCCGATAATTGCGCTCGGAATTATGTAGAGGCTGGCGTCAGTTCAGTTGAAAAGTTATTGCAAAGTTAATTTCAGTTTCATGAGCAGCTTCCAGCTTGGACTACGACATTTATCAATTGATTAGCGTTATCAAATCAATGCTTCCCCTTCACAAGTTGTTTCTTGTCTGCCTGTTTATTTGCAGCCGTAGATCTGACACTTAAATGAACCACTTATGAGATCTTAGTACTATGCACATATAGCCACAAGAATATTGAACTCTCGATGTTCGTAATGATGTCCGTTTATTTTACGCAGATTTTCTTTCTTGCCAACACTTCGTCTTTATCATAACAACAGCATGTCGAGTCGGCCGAATAAGGTTGAAATGGGTCCATACAGAAATAGCCAATTTTGATGGTTTTAGCAATGATGAAGATTGTATTGCGTTCCAATTTGTGGCACACCTCTTCGGCACAAATCAATAGACCTTAATACGACTATTCGACGATTATTAATATGTCATGTTCAGGCCACGCCAAGTAATGAATGACTAACAGGATTTTCTATTCGCCCGCGATATAAAAGCTGTTGCCAGGAAGATCTCGGCTTCAATTTAGAAAGTTTATTTCGTCTTATTTTAATGGGAAATAAATGTAGTTAGACTCTAATTATAGCGACCAGTTCCCGCTATATGGTCCTTCTTTTTCCATCCCGAGGATTTCGAAGAAACAAACATTTCATATCATGTTAAATATAACTTCTTTCCAACCCCGAAAAAGATATTTATACGTGACTAAGCATCTTTTGAGTTTAGATCGAAGTTTGTTGTTTGAAATGTAAAAAGATCTTTTTAAAATTCTGATTTATTATTCATCCTACGCCATAAGAAAATATCAGTCTTCTAACCTGTTTATAGTTCAAAAGGAAACAGCAGTAGTTCGCGACCCATGTCGGTATCGATTTGCTTAAAATTTCAGTTGATATCGGCGTAGATAGACACAGGCATACATACACATGTACGAATTCTCGTATATACACCAATAACACACACACATACAAAGAAATGTTCACATATACGTACATATTCTTTCGAATCTATATATCTATAAGTTTTTGCTCAGATGATCCATTTATCGAAACAAGTGATAATCCGAGTCAAGTCTGATGAATATGTTGCGGAAAAAATAATTTCCAATCCCGACTGGAATTTGAGTCGGTAACACAACATACAACAGTATGCCTATTTGTTGTCTCCGAGTGCGCGAATGTTTTGTCTAGCAAGTGGGCGAATGTAGATTGTGAGAAACAGTTCAAAACTTCTGTCCAATAAAAAAAAATCCGTATTTTTTTTGTTTCGTTTTTGTCTAATTTAAAAGATCTTCCCCAACTTTGCAAAAGTTTTACAACTTGAGTGATCGATACCAAGTATTTCAATTTCAATATTGACTGAATGGGGTCATCATCTAAATTCTCTTGTAAATCATCACTAATAAGTTTTCTGATGCATGGTTTGTCAGTCATTCACCTTTCCCGAACTTCACAAATCACTTATAACACACACTGCTTCCAACCAAACCACTTCAATCAGGATTCATAAATCATCTTCACTTCTATTGGTGTCTTTACTAACTTGAAAAAGAAGCAACTTACAATGTCTCCAACATAAAAACGATTTTTAATTCTATATTTATTATTTCTAATAAGTTCTAAAAGAATCGAGTTCTACAAACATATGTACATGGCTAATAATATTTTGATTATAAATCAATGTTCCATTCAAAAATTTTAATAATAGTTTTAAGTCTTTGCTTTAGCCAAGCATTTCTTGTTTGGTTTCAAGAATCTTATGTTAATATTTATTACATAAGAAGTACCTTTTCCAATTGAAAATTAAAAAGATATATAAAATTAGACTAAATATTTTCCTTCTATCGGATTTTAGTACTCAAGTGAATTGGTTCCATAAATTTGGTTTGTGAGTTTTCATTCTGAACTTTTGAGTTTCATGACCTTTTAGAGAAAAAGAGGAATATTGGTTACTTGTCAGCACCCATATCCTCTCCAAATATCAATTGACTTGTATCATTATAACATACGATAACGCTTATAAATAAAAACAAACTGATACTAAACACGTAAAAATCTCTTGGTTCTGTCTTCTAAGATTATCTTCAGGTTGGTCACCATTAATTTCATAAAACAATCTCATAATCCATTTTTATGAGATGACGACATTAATTACTGCACTAAAAATCATTATTTACTAAGTTTAGTATATGTCTGACTCAAGGCTACATATATTGATTATCTAGCGTGGATTGAACTCAGTAAACTAGTAATTGTCTGCTAGGCTAACTTGCTAACCATTGCTTCATAGTGACAATACCCACTGCTCTATGAAGCAATGCTTTTAATCAAAGTAAAATAGTTTATGTTTTGTCAAATGAAATCAATTTGCAAACATGAAAACTAGAGTTATGAGCAGAGAATTTTCCCTAGTTTTTCAAACTTAAAAATGTAAGAAAAATAACGGAAATAAAAAGAAACTGATTTCCAAGAATAGATACAAAAATACAAAGTTGTAAGTGGAAAGTGGAAAAATCTCATGCTACATGAGACGTTAGTTTTATTTTGTGTTATTCAATTAAAATTCGGTTATATTGGTTTTGTTGAAATCTGTAACCGTTGTGTACAACCCTCTTCTCAGAACAAAGATTTTTTATTAATCACAGTCGAAAAATAATCTCCTCTAATTTCCCGAGAATATTGGGTGTCCAACTGCAAACGAACTAACCATTTACTTGAAATTCTTTTCTGTGTTAAAAATTCCTTAGTAGAACACAGAGAGGGGCATTGATACTTGTAAAATCCAATTTTGTAATCTTTATTGATCGAAAAAAATATTCGATAGATTTAAAAAAAAAAAAAAAAGGATACGGAATATTAAGAATTTTTCGCTTTTTTTTTTTTTTTACTTGATTTTTGCATTAGAAAAATGAACAATAAAAACGATGAATTTATAAAAAGTCGGTTTGAATCCCATCTAAGATATTCACTTGCAAAATTTTTATTTTCTCTCAACAACCTACATTTACATTTATACGGAGTTTTTCTTCTGTGAAAATTAGCAAAACCGTGAGCCAATTGCACGTTCGGTATAAAATGTCCAACTGTACTTAAATTTAGAATCTTAAGTGAACTTAAAAAGAAACGAAAAATGAAAAAAGAAGATTAACTACACATTTAGTCTTTAATTCATTGAATTGTAATGTCTGTGGTAAAAAAAAAACTGTCCCTAACAGATTTCAATTTAACGATAAACTTTTAGATTCATCTTTTGAATTATTTTGCTATTAACTCGTTGACAATTGTTGAAATAATAAGATGACCTTTCTGAAGTGTATCATATACTTGGTGACATTTCTTTATTCATCCTGGAGATTAATAATATTCCAATAGATAAAGATTATAGATAGATTTATGATAGCGAAAGTATCTAATTCCATTTGATAATTCAGAAAACTCAGGGTTTTCTTTCTTTTATTTCTAGTTATTTGCTATAAAATGTCAAAGATTTCTTTATTTCAATAAAACATATACTTTGTTTAAACTGACAGCGTCTCTTTTTTTAAAGAAATTTCAAACAAATATTTGATATCTAAAGAAATTGTGAAATTATTCCTATATTCTTTCTAATTAATTCATATTCTCCCTAAACCCACTTCACACACACACACACACACACACACACACACACACACACGCACGCACGCACACGCGCGCGTGCACGCACACATACACACACACACACACGCGCACACACACACACACATATCAGTGAATTAGAAGTGCGAAGAAAAGTCATTAAATGAAGTAAATATTCAATGTTTTTAAGAGCAGTTATCACCTCGAAACCAATGTGATATTCTCTTTTATTTTTTTAGCTCATATATTTTATCATTATGCTGTAATTTAATCGATCACTTGTTAAGTAGACTTTGGTGCCTTGACCGACGGTGGCTAAAAGTAAATGTTGCCAAAAGATTCTATATACATTCTTGAGAAAGTCCGTAACGAAAAGATAATCACGTGTCTCAGTCGAGTCGTGTGAAATGAGTACAGACGTTCACCTTTGTGTTCTTAACTGCGCACACGTGTGAGCGGGCGCGTGCGTGTGTGTGTGTGTGTGTGTATGCGCGCGTGTGTGTGAGCGTGGTGTGTATGTGTGTGTGTCTGTGTGTGTCTGTGTGTGTGTGTGTATTCTGACTTTCCTAATCAATGCTGGCCGTGTTTCTATATCAGTGCTGGCCATTCCATTATAAGAACGAACAAATTCTATCAAATGTAAATCCCTCAAGAAATAATGTCATTTGTTGGTAGAATCGACGATGTTACTGAAAGAATAATCAAATGTATTGGAAGTGTGCCAGGGATTGGATGTAAGATATCAAGAGCCATGAAACGTTCCAACTTTTAAGCGACGTTGATTCTAGGACTCTTCAGCCCAATTGCGACCACCCCCGATCCCCCCCCCAGTCCGCACCCCCACCCCCACACACTCATATCCACTAACATGTTGATCAAGTAGCCAAAAACGCCGCCAGCAGTGGAAATTTTGCCCGAGGGGACAACCAATCCACATTCACCTTTCATTCATAGCTTCGCCCAAAGGTGAAGACGTTTCTGATCGGTTGGCTCTGGGGAAAATTGATGAAGATGACTTTGACAAATTGAGAAAATGATCTCAGAGATTCTCCTAATGACTAATAAGGAGAAAGAATTGGTAGCGTCAATTCAGTTTGAAATAATGTGAATTATGAAACCATTGCTTTTCATAAATGAATTTCAATATGCATTTGAACATGACCCAACTTTTTGTTTTATTTATAATAAACTTTTGTTTCTTTAGGAATTAAAAAAAAGGTTATTACATAATGAGAATTTGATGTTTTTCTTTTATATTTTTCTTTCTCAAATTATTTTCTTTAAAACGAAATGAAGCAAAGTAATGCCAGAAAAATACTTTCAGCTAATAAACATTATTAAGAAAAATGAACTAATTGACTTTTTGTGTTCACGATCAGAACATTTAAAATAGAACTGACTTATTTACACACACACACACACACACACACACATACACATATATATATATATATATATATATATATATATATATGGTTAATTCCATGTCAAATAATCCAGGCCATGTCACCCAATCCCTTCAATTTTTCTGAAATTTTGTACAGGTGTAGACTATGGTAAAGTTAGACAATCCCCGAAAGTTGATTGACTTTCAGAATTTTCCGATAGCATTTTTGGATTCCTCGGGCAAAAATGCTTTTATAAATCAATTTTTGTAGTAGGGAAGCTCTAGAACTCATTTTACAGAAAGAAAATAGATTTCAAAAGGTCGCCATTTTTCGCGACCCCCTTCAAATTTGGAGAGTTAAAAATCGACATAACTCCGCCAATTTTGGGAATTGAAAACTCAAATTTCTCGGACTGTCTAAATTTAACATAGTCCACACCTGTACAAAATTTCAGAAAAATTGAAGGGGGTGGGTGACAATTTTACTTTTTTCTGGATGATTTGACATGGAATATATATATATATATATATATGTGCTTAAATGAAGTCGAACCTATTTTTGAAATTTAATTCATTAATATTAATTAGGCGGATTAAACTATTTAAATGTAAGGCTAAACAAATCGAGAAAAATCAATCTCTGTATGTACATTTCGGCCTATTAGCCTCATCAGCAGAGCTATAGATACGAAGACCGCCCGTGTGTGATTCGAAACCTGTCTGTCAAATTAGCAGGCAAGTGTCTTATCCACACCAAACGGACTTAGCAGGATTTTCTTCGCTTTGTTAAGTAGTAGTATTTTATATTCCTCTTAAGTGACCTCTACACGAACTTACGAGACGTAAACAAACAGACGATGTTTGTGATATGGCTATTTTCAGCCGACAATATTTGGGAGAATATGTGCTTAAATGAAGTCGAACCTATTTTTGAAATTTAATTCATTAATAATTAATTAGGCGGGATTAAACTATTAAATGTAAGGCTAAACAAATCGAGAAAATCAATCTCTGTATGTACATTTCGGCCTATTAGGCCTCATCAGCAGAGCTATAGATACGAAGACGCCCCGTGTGTGATTCGAAACCTGTCTGTCAAATTAGCAGGCAAGTGTCTTACTTAGCAGGATTTTCTTCGCTTTGTTAAGTAGTAGTATTTTATATTCCTCTTAAGTGACCTCTACACGAACTTACGAGACGTAAACAAACAGACGATGTTTGTGATATGGCTATTTTCAGCCGACAATATTTGGGAGAATAGCCATATCACAAACATCGTCTGTTTGTTTACGTCTCAGCCAACCCTTCCACACGGCAGGATGTAACCAAGGTCAGTTCCTTAAGCGGAGTTGAACAGGCTTTAATTTTTCTTGTCCTAGACTGGTTGCCTAACAAGGTTGAACCCCAATATCCACTCATAGCTGGGGGAGGGGACAATAGTTTGATACATTCCTTTTCACCAGAGTATTAGCACAATGTGAAATACAAAGAGCCTCGTCCCGGATTTGAACTCTGGTTGTCGAGTCCATTTCCTACGAGGATAACTGTTACACCAGGTACCTCTAATAATGCTAAACTCTAAATAAGGATAGACAAATACCTAATAACATGTAGTTCTTCCCTTTGCTTGAATAATAGCTACTATATGCCGTTTCAGTGTACCTCACGTGGTGTAATGGTTAGCAAGTTAAATTTGCTGGCCTATGTTAGTGAGTTCGACTCCCATTGGGCGACCCATATTTCTGGCCTTGTGCCGCATATAAGCTAAACTTAGTAAATGATTATATGCTGTTTCATGGATACTAAGAATATTGAGTCATTTCATATCCAGACAAATTCTAGGACTGTTGGTAACTGAATAGTCTTTGTTGGATGTTAATGAAGAGTTTTAATCTGGTAAGAGAGAATCAACTGGGGTATATATAGAACCAGTATCGTGTCAATCACGCGCAATAAAGTGCAATATCTTGCTGGAACAAGGAAACTTTGCAAGAACAGAGGGGTGCACATGGTTTTCAAAAGGCTCTGGGTATGTAATACAGATTTCATTTTCAATACTGTTCATTGAAAACTCCAAAACCATTATAAAATCACAACCAGCCTGCGCGACACCCTGATAATGGACTGGATCCGTACGAAACCCTTCACAAATGAACTTGATTGTCTTTCATGGTCAGTCTGATCAGGCGACTTAGCGCTACTTTTCCGCGGTCCAATGACGGTGATCTCTGACCGGGTAACTGTTTCCATAGTGTTAATAGTATTTTTGTAAATCGATGATTTCTCAATCTTATGGAGTGCAGTGTTGACCCTACGAATTAGGATGGGATTTAAAGCAATATAGCTCTTCATTGAGTCACCAATGATCCTGTTCTTGATGTCAGTCGCTAGTGACCCTATTCTTACATTATGTATTTCTGAGAAAAAATCCCATAAAAGTGACCACTTTGGAAATACAGTATCTAAATGTTCTGATCCAAACAATTATTTAACCACATTAGCTCTCTACCTCTAGCATCACACATCTAGCTAAGACAATTTCTGCAAATTGGGGCGAGCAAAACCGTCCAGTATTCGGTTTCCTCCATTTTTTGGCACTTCCATTTACATACATATGGATATACACACATATATGCATATACACACGCATATATATTTATACACACATGTATACATTTACATATATAGAAATAGAAAAACAAAGTGTTCCAAAAAAGATGAAATTATTTTGATGTTGATGCCGACGCTTAATGGCTACTCAAAATTCAAAATAAATTCATCTTTTTGTGGAACACTTTGTTTTTCTATTTCTTATAGTGTCGGATTCATATCCATATTTTACTTCCACATTTACGTATGTATACTGTAGCTATGTCTTATCAATTATTTATTTTGTAAAATTTATTAAAATCGGTTCATAAAAATAAGATATTAATATTAAAAAGAAAATCAGAATGAATTATATTGTAAAAGTAAAAAGATAAACAAAAAACGTAAAATTCATTTTTAAAAAAGCGTGGGTTAGAGAATGATGGTGGAAGACCCAAGTGTTGTATATTTAGATTTTATTTTCAATACTGAATCGTTTTAATTCATTTATTCATTGTTATTATTATTAATGTTGATGGGCGCTATTATTCCTCATTTGATATAGTTGTGAGAGTTAGCTTGACATTGGGATTGACGAATTTAGGGCCAAATTAATATAGATATAGTGGGATACAATTCATAATCAGTTTTGTTTGTTGCTTTCTTATTTCATGTCTACTCAAGTAATTGTGTCCAGAATATATATATATATATATATATATATATATATATATATATATATATATAGTAAAAAAGTAAAGTCTTTGGTGTGGCCTAAAATCGGTATGAGCCAGACAGCGAGTGAGTCTATCCCCTTTTCATGGGCGCTAGACGAAGGAGATTGTTTTGGCGTCTGAGGCAGAGCACCAGACTTATCTTCAGCTCCTCACATTACCGCCCATATCCCTTTGCTACTCATACGCTGAGTTGGTGAGGGCCGATATGGAATAGGGAACGACTGGGATATATATATATATATATATATATATATATATATTTGAATACTTGTTACATGAATTTTGGATTTGTCTTTGTGTGTTTTTCGGTGAGTTCAGCAATAGTGAATCCTAAAATTAAAAGAAATAAATGGCACTCTGTCGTGATGTAATGTTTAGTCAACACATATTGTAGATCCATCACGACCCAGTATTGAGTTTTGTCCTCATTCTTATTTGTGTCTTCGTGTCAATTTTAGACATCTCTTAGCAAATTGAGCTATGCAGATATTTACAAAGCTTAGCCAAGTGTTGCATAATGTAAACTCTTACCAAATGAAGGATGTGTGTCCTTAAATACCATTATATTATTTCATACAAATACATCTGAACTGATTATATCTTAAATATTAGATTTTTCTATCGGAATGATTGAAGTTAGATTCCAGGTCTATGAAATGATCAATTCTAAATTCCTGTAAAATAGCGATCCAACACGATGCTTCAATTGAAGCTGATTGTTCAGTCAGCAATAAAAACGCATTTTACACTTTCTTGTACAGCAGGAATTCCTTTCGTCAAACAAAACGTTGTTATACACACCATTTCTTTTTGCAATGTAAACAACTTGTGAATTCAATGAAACGAGAAGAAACTCAATTGAATTTATTGTTAGAGATGAAATAAAACTTCAAATGAGACATTTTAAGCATTTCATTTATATATATATATATATATATATATATATATATATATATATATATATATATATATATGCCCACGCATAAATATTGTTTTTGGTGGCACACACACACACACACACACACACATATATATATATATATATATATATATATATGTGTGTGTGTGTGTGTGTGTGTGTGTGTGTGTGTGTGTTTGTGTTTGTATTTTAATGGCACATATTGGGAATGTCTTTGTGTCCTGACAATAGCTGTGATGGAAATCCATGCGAGCAAATTTGCAATCATGTCATGATTCGTTCACTCTTCATTTCACTCAGTAACTTCAATGACAATTTTCAATCTTTGAATATTCTCAAGGATAAAAACATATCTGTTCACTTGTTCAATTGTGGATTCTTGCATAGTCATAAATCTAGATTAATTAAGATCGACTTATCGAATTGTTAAAACCTTCGATTAGATTTTTGATTACGATCAGTTGATGTTTGGATTTTCGTAAATTCTTAAAATAATTTCCATTCCTACTTACGGCAATGTTGGATTTTACACGAAATGAAAAAACAGTGCAATTGCTTAACAAAAACAGTGCAATTGAATGTCAGGATCAATGATAATCTATCCTGTTAGGATCATTCTAACAAAATATCCAGTTAAGAGAGAGTGACCTCGCGTTGTGCATTGTGGGAACAAAACATTGTGGGAACAAGACAGGAACTTAGGCAGACCATGACACTTGACTCGACATACACTTTATCTAGTCCCACATAGATTTGAATGTTAAGTATCGGTTTTAGGAAAAGCAGTGATCTCTGACTAATAGCAAATATATGTTTAAACATGCAAGTATGTCTTTTCATTCAGTATTATCATTTATTGAACCTAAAAACGTAACACACCAGAATTGAAGATCATTCAGCGCTAATACTTAAAAATCAGGCATATACTGCAAATATCTCGCTTGCAATAAGGGATTCTCAAACAAGACAGAACATTTGATTGAAACCTGAAAAACCGAAGAAGTTTGGTTGTTAAAATAGAAAAAAATTTGCGTATATATATATATATATATTATATATATATATATATTATTTACCAACCCCTCCACACGAGCAGGATGCGACACAAGGTCAATTTCTTAAGTGGAGCTTAACAGGTTTGAATTCAGAGTTTTCCTTCTCCTAGACTGATTACTTAGCCATGGTTAAAGAGCCCAGTTTTCCCTACTATTTACCCATAGCTGGAGGGAGAGTTGCTGGATTCATATTTTTCCCAAGGATATTAGCGCAATGTAAAATGCAAACAGTCTCGCCCAGGAGTTGAACTCGGGTCGACGAGTCCATTTTCCACGGCTCTAACCATTACACTACGCGCCTCCATATATACAAATGTGCGCATATATGTATGTGAATGAGTGTGTTTGGGTTTGTTTGTGTGTGAGTTTGCGCGTCTGTGTGTGAACGCGTATATATTTTTGTGTGTTTATGAGTGTGTATTTGTAGAGATTTGTATGTTTGAGAAAAAAATCAGATTTAATAAAGACATTGTTTATTTTGCTTCCGAATTGATCTCAATATCAGTGGAAAGTTTTAATCGAAGAAAATGCCAATTTGATGTTAAAAAAGAAACGCTGACAAAAGTTGAGAGACTTTGAAATGACAGAATACCGAACAGAAAGAAAAACACTTTACGAAAAAGCTCTTTTCCACAAAACTTTTGTAGATAGTCTTATGCATAAAACATTATTCTATCACCGTTGTATAAAGAGTTTAAAAATGAGTTATTTCTTTTATGCACGGCACTTACAATTGATTTATCTGATATTTAGTTCATAATTGTTGTAGACTAATTTTTATAAAGTTAAAACTTGTTTGGATTAAAATATGATCGAAAAAGTTTTCAAACATTTTGACATTTATGAGGATTTTGAAAATTCAGTGTTTAAACGAGAAAGCTAAAGAAATAGGAAACTAAAGCGTATGTTGAATAAATATGTGTGCACACATAAACATGAATATTACACACACACACACAAACACGTTTAAACACGGGCATAACCTCCCGCACAGTGACGCTTCTGCTAATACACAAATGCATACATATCTACACACAATAATGTCCATATACGTATTCAAACACTTATGCACACACGTACACTTACCAATGTATACACGCAAACAGACAGAAATACACACATACACACATAGAGAAATAGAAAGCAATTACGCTGAGAGTGTGTATGAGCATCTTTGTCAGATTGAAGCTCTGAAATCAACACTGACATCTTCCCTAGTCTCACCGATTGCGCAAGTCATTTCGTTTTTGGCAAATAAACAGAAAAGCAGGAAGCAGTATTGAATGTCTTGTTACAAAAGAAGAGAAAACAAAAACTAAAGAACGAAGAAAAACAAACAAGACATTGAAAAAGTTCAAGTAGAAATAAACAGACAAGAAGCAAAACATTGGTTCAGAATGAATGGGGATCGTTACAGAATCAAAGAACAACTCCATATTGTTTTATTTGTTTTTATTGTGTTTCTTTTACTTGGGGCCGCCTTCAACTCTTCCTCCCCAACCAATAGCATTGCTCTTTATTTTTGCGTTTTGTACTACAGACGGATAGATTTTTCTTGATTTCGAAGAATCATCAAGCCGTTTCCAGGTGATTACAGATGGCGCAAACAGCTGCCGAAATTGGGAGTGTATATTCCGAAGAGGTTTTGAAACCCCCAGGAAACGTGACCAGGTGGTTACGTTAACAATATTGACGTCTTTATAAACATCAGAGGAAATTGTACTCAAATGATTTCGAACATTAACAGCGTGTGGTTATGTAAAGAACGTGTATGTGTGCTGGGGTATGGGGGTTAGTTGGTTGGAACCATCTCTCCCCCTTCACATAAGCAAGTGAAAAAAGGGTGAAATAAATACTTCACGTGTCTCAAGTTACGTCAAACGAATACAAATAGATCTCGGCAAGCCTCTTGGAAGAAATTTAGATTTAAACAAACATACTTAATATATATAAGCAAATTCAACAGGCACAAACTCAAAGCATATACGTTCGTTTTCCCTTTCTCTCGACTCTACTATATATATTGTCTTGTAAGAGCACAAATATATGTCTAAGTTAGGAAATTAACATTCAGTATGCAATAATTACATATTTTCCTACATTTCATTTGGGCTATACACTTTCTCCCTTCAAATTACGAAACATCACACAAATACATTTAAATAATTCTATTTGATATACGATATGCTAATAGAGAACAATTTCACTTTAGATATGCAATCTACTTTTCAAATGTTGTTTGAAATATTCTTATGCTTACAATATGTATGAAAAAATAGAAATACAATTCACGTCGATTGGTGCAAATTAAAACATGATTGTTGTCATTTCTATACATTTGCAACTGAAATGATTACTTAATACTAAATTACTTCAGAAAAATAATTACCTACTACTGAATTGCTCCCGTAAAATAATTACTTACTTCTGAACTATTCTAGGAAAATAATTACTTACTATTGAACCACTTAAAAGTAATGTGTATTAAGCTTTTAGATTTATTTTTTAAATTCATTTTAAGCCAATCCATTTCATTTGGTGCATAAATCAGAGTGATAAAGTTTTAAAGTGAGATTTTGTGTCACGAATCTCCAGAACATTTTACCTTTTTCTCTTTTATGAATTGATAACAAAATTTGGCTAATTTCCACTATTATTATCGAAAGAACTAGAATGTAAGAGAATTTTTACACATTTTGATTCTCACAAATCTGACGTTAAGCTAAAAGAGATCCGTACTAAACAGCATTTTCTTTGGAACAATATGCAACACGTGGTCTTTTTAACGATGAGTTTTATGTACGTACGCATTAGTAGAGCCAAAAATAGACCCAGCCTCCATGACCATTGGCACGCTGGCGTTAGAGTCTTCAGATCCTCACTTTGGTGCAACAGGTAGAAACTGCTGCAGGGTTGGAATACCCGGTATTTTGCCTCATTTTTTAGTTTTACCATGTCCTCTCCAAAGACAGCAACATGGCTGAGAGAGAAACAGAGAAGAACAGACACTACACTTTAATCTCAGTCTAAAGTTTGTGTAAAGGAGATATAATCGTAAAAGCAGTTTAATAAGCAATCTTCCCGTGATATTCAAGAAGGGGAACTATTAATCATAACCATGTCTTAATCCTCCAGAAAAGATGAATTAACATCGAGAAAAGCGTAAGTAACTCTAACTTAATTTGAATTTCCGAGTTCAATCTGCAAGAAGCAAATATTTGAAGCTTGAAAGAACGAAACAAAGTTTCATATTTTACTAATTTTTTTTTTACCATCGAAAAGCAGAAATGAAAGAAATGGTCGCATTGAGTGAAATGAAAACAACATTTTTTATTCTTTTATTGTTCGTTAAGGAAAAGTGTTTTAATTTTCTTTCTTCCCACTCTGCCTGATTCAATAGAGCTTACAATTAAACTAAAACGTCAACCGAACAAGACTGATATAATTCATAACGAGTTATCCTCCTTAGTTTAATTCTAATTTGCATGACAGGTGAAAAGCAATAAAAGGTTAATTGCCAATTGACGTTAGTAATTGATTCTTCCAAGATGGAATTCAATTTAGCATAATTTTTGTAGGTCTATTTTGGTATAGAAGCAGTATATACATTTCCAAATATGAAGAAGTAACAAATAAATCAAAATTATGTCTAAATATGTTAGAATTTAGATTTAGAATCTTGTATTTAAAAAATGTTCTGCTTTATGCATTTAATGTTTTTCTTTCCTATTCAGAAGTGATTTTTTTTTTTGCTTCCTGTTCTCATTTTGGTTTTATTTAATTTTCAAACTTAACATTTCACTGAGCATTGTGAAAAGAAGGAATAAAAAAACAACGATTAGAAATCCTCATTCTACAAAGCCAACTCAAGACCATTTCAATACAAAGTAGTCATGCCGCCTCTTGACTGGTAAGTTATTTTTATTCATGGTAAGTTCCGTAATTAAGACATTCATGTCTGTATGTATGTACTTAGGTATTGACCCAATCTCTCCGTCTCTTCCTGCCTCTCTCATTCACACACACACACACACACACACACACACACACACACACACACAGACCCTTACTTCTGTTACTTTCTACACGTAATACTGACGGCATTTGTTTAATGAAAATTTATATTTTTTGTAAAGTCTAAAAAAATATAGGTTCATGATGGTTCATCATGAGATGAAATTTGTTTCAAATAACAAATGAAAACATAAAAATTGTCAAAACAACCAAATATGAATATGGATATTTTATAAAATTAAAAACGAGTCAATTTTCAAAATCAAATTTACTGATGAACGTCCAAACTGAATCAAAGTATTGCCTTTCATTTTTTTATAAGAAAAAATTAAGATATTACACAAAACAAACACATTAATGTAAGTATATACAGGTTTATATAGATAGACACAACCCCCACCCACCCACACACACACACACACACACACACACACATATATATATATATATATTCATATATATATGTGTGTGTGTGTGTATGTATTTATATTTAAAAAATTAATGAATCAAGAAAAAAAAGGAAAATAGGTAACAGTTTGATATTGCTCAGTGTTACTTCTAATCAGTCTCCATTTGTGTAGATTCGTTTTGGCCTCATCCTACGGTGGCTGCTGCCTACAATATTGTCAATCACTGATTAAGCAGCAACGATGCTTTCTTGATTTTTTCCAGCCTCTCTCAAAGCAATTTATAATCAAACGCCCTTATTTTCTGTCCTCTTGTTGTTGGTGATGTTTTAAATGCTTCAGTCGTTTTTCAATATCTTTTCAATTTGTATTCTGCCTTCTTTGTTTGGTGCAAAGCCCCACTTATTTACTTTCCTATTTGGATTTTTTCTCTTTCAGAATTTTGTTTTTAAATTTTAAAATGCTAATCAACGATGATTGTCGGATTTGAAATAAAAATGTCAAAGAAAAAACAAGCAGTAATATATGGCATGAAGAAAAAAAAGCATAAACTTAGAAACACCAAAGCAAAGACATCAGTTCCAGTGGCGAAGTTTATGCTTTATTAAAATATACAAATATCATGATTGGTAGAATGTAATTTTTTTCTAATTGATACCCACTGATAAAATTCAAGACGAACGGGCTTCTTGGACTGAA
>CM042137.1:377689-390189 GCA_023376005.1 Doryteuthis pealeii
GAGGCTTAAATTACGTTCTCTGTATCCATGGGTATGAGACTACACCGTATCTGATGGTGAGGTTCCAGTTCTGGAGATCTGGGGAATGCAGATTACCCCTCTATTGCCATGACTCACAGGAGCACTCTGACCCGGAGTGGTAGTATCTGTTAGTGTTCCATCTTTGGTTCAAATACATCTGTTTAAAAATTATTCGTATTCGATAGGACCGTGTAAAAAACTCTTAAAAACAACTACACAAAAATATAGATATGAACGTACAATCAAAGCGATCCCCTAAAATAATCCGAGACGAGTTGATATGCCATTAAAATTAAATACATACAAATTTATACGTACACACATGAGAACATATGTGTGTAAGTGAAGTCTTCAGCTTGATACGCATTTGTTAGGCGATTTTCTTTATCTGGAATATTTAATATATAATGTTCTATTTAAATGATTCATATTCATTATTGAATTAAATGTCTTGACAAGAAAGGACAACGTGTTGAAAATAAATCTGCGAAATAAATACTTTTTTCTCCATCTATATGCAAATCTATCGGTATACCTATATATACGAACACATGTAGATATTCTAGTGCATACTTACATTTAAACGTGCATTCATGAAAAATGAAGTAAAAGAAGAAAATAATGACCAAATTATCAAATTTTAATTTTCTCCAAATTTCCTCTCCAATTGATCGAGACTTTACCCGGTATAAACAAACATCACGTTTCTTGGTATTTATGATATTTAATTTTTCTTCTCAGTTATTTTTTGATTGAAAAATATTTTTGGACGGAGGACTCTGTCTAAACGTTTTAATAAATTCTACAACTTACAATAATTTTTACTATTTTGATTTCTTCTATTAAATTTTATTCCCGCCTACTTCCGCTCCCCGCAAAAAACCCCACGTGTTTCATTCTCAACGGGTGCTCCATAATCTGGCTTTGTGTCACAACTAAGCATCGTGCGGTGTAATAGTTAGCGAGTTAGACTACCAGACCATTGTTGGTTCGATTCTTACTAGGTACCTCGTGCATCTGCTAGACTAATCTATGTTAGTAACTATTTCCCAAACCCCACCGTTCCCTTCACAAACATCGAAGCTAGAGATCAAATTTGCACGTGAGGAAATATTGTTTAACTCTCTTGACTAAAACAGAATGATCAATGCTGTTTCTTTTTCAACACTTTTGATTTTGTTTTTTCTTTATTTAAGTGACAATTGAATGCAAACTGAAATGACTGAGTACTGAGTATTGATAAAAACAATAACCAGGAAACTAATGATCGAATCAGTAAGTAAAGCTTTTTAGGTTATTTACTAAATACGCGGGGTGTAATTAATGGTTAGAGTGGTAGTAAATAAATTCGTTGACTTGTGTTCAAATCCTGGACGTGGATGTTTGCATTCAACATAGCGCTATGCCCTTGGGAATGGTACGCATTCAACTATTCTCCCTCCAGTTATGGGTAAATAGTAAGGTAGACTGTGCTATTTAACCATAGCTAGGCAACCAGTCCAGGAGAAAAAAAACCCAAAACACTGAATTCAAACCTGTTAAACCCCGCTTAAAATACCTTGTGTCGCATCCTGCTCGTGCGGAGAGGTTGATATATATATACTAAATAATTCAATAATCTTCTATTTATTACCATTTAACAGAGATTAATTTGCCTATATGCAAAATCAGTAATAATCAGGAGCGGCCAATATGCTGACCAGGTGCAACAAATGAAATATAAAGGAGAGAAAATTAAATCTGGAAATAAATAGAAATATTCAGTTGAAAAACCTCTGATTATCATCGGACAAAGAAAAAAAGAAAAAATATTCAAAAATATTTTTTTAAATATTTCAAAGATGCTTAAAAAATCGAAGCTGATTTCCAGAAAGTACTCGGGGGGGGGGTCTACTCTATGGAAGTGCTAAACAATAGAACAGATTTTAGAAAAAGAAAAAAGAAGACAAATTCTAATGTATTTTTTATTCTGTCACATCATTCGCCCACGCCCAATTCACTTTTACATAAAAGTTTTAGATTTGCTTTTCCCAATCAAAGAACAGGAAGTAAAAAGTCGTTTAAAGCAATAAGCAAGTGCATCTCAAATCTTAAGCCATAAAATAAGACGCAATATTCTTCAGATCACATCATTTGTAGGTTCTTTGATGTTAGTTCTTTTTATATCCAACTTTGCATACCTGGCAGTCATAGGTTGACAGTGCAAGGCTCTATTAGCGGCCAATGCTGATTGACTATCGAGTCAGCTTTTTGAAAAGAAGTGCCGATGGAAAAACGAAAACAAAAAATTTTCTAAATTACAGATTTTCTTAATAGTTTTTATTCTACTCCTTTAACCGGACACACACACTCACACACACACACATATGCATATACACATATAAAAATACATACATACAAGCTCCGGGGTGGTGGTATCTATTAGGGTCCCATCTATGGATCAAATAAATCTGCTTAAAATTATTCGTATTCAATTGGGCCGTGTGCAAATTACACTCTTAAGAAACAACTACACAAAAATATAAATACAAAGAACGTGATTCCCTAACCTCTAGGCAAATAATACACCTAAATTGGTTGACATGCCTTTAAAGTCAATATAAGCATACATGAATACATACATGAATTTATATTTAAAGGAGGCTTTATGTAATTTTCTGATGGATTTATTTAAAAAAGTGATCAATGAAAGTAATAAAAATGCCGTCAACTATTTTTATTTTTTCACAACAAATGAAGCAAGAATTGATCGGAAAGTAATTTATCTTTTTTCATGATGTTCCCCAAACCAACAGAAATCATCCGATACATTGGTGATCTTGTAAAGTCAATCTGCATCCACTTAGCCTAAAAATATTTCAAAAAACCTAAAATTATCTATTATTTTTCTATTCTTGTGACGTAATCCTCACGTGACTATAGTGAAGAGATGGGGTTACCAAATGCTGAAGCTGAAACATTCATCAATGTCGGAGTTCTGAGGTTAACAAGTTGACGTACTAAGGGGGCCATTGAAGAGATAAACTGCAAAGTGTGAAAAATAAGAACAACAACAACGTGACGACAGCAGCAGAAGCAATGTTGTTGTTGTTGTTGTTGTTGTTGTTGTTCTTCTTCTTCTTCTTCTTCTTCTAACAATAACAAATAGATTCATTGAAGTTATTTAAATTAACAATTTGTCTTTGGAAGAGCTGAGGTGACAACAAATTAACTCGTGTAGTTTCACATGGTTGTCACAAAATTGGCAAAAATCAGGTTGAACAGACTTGAGGTAGACATTCAACGAATCGATGCTTAAGCCAGATGGATAAAAAAAACTCCAAAAAAACAAAAAAACATAAACAAACAGAATTGACGAAGAAATGCGTGTTGTGAGTTGTTCACAAACCAACTAACGGCGACTATCAATTTTGGCATCCCTTTTCTATGGTTTAAGTGGATCTCAAACTGAGTTAGCCACAACGAACATCGATTGGTTCTAAAAGATATTTTTGTGCTGAGATTTGATTAGCCAAAATGGGAGAGTAAAAGGATCGTCTTAAATGGTGAAAGCTTTTTGAGAGTCGTTACTCAATATCGACTCTATGAGGTGAAAACTTCTCTACAATTCTATTAGGAAATGACAAGGACTTAAAGTATATCAAAAATAATTTGTCGCGTTTATATATATATATATATATATATATATATATATATACATATATGTGTGTGTGTGTGTGTGTGTGTGTGTGTGTGTTCGAACGCGTCCACTTAAAAAAGAAGAATATAACTAAAGAATGACATCATCGTTTAATGATTTAGAAGAAAATTAACTCAGCCCTTTCTGATCAGTTTTCCTTAATTAAATTCAAAAACAAATATCTAGGTCACATATCCTTCTCTTCTGGATATACACCAACCTGTCACTCTGGCAATACCGAAATAGTCAGCCCTTGTTCGATCAACAATTTTGCCTAAGCCATATGTGTGTAGGACCCAGACTTGAGGATCTGAGTGTCAAGAGAAAAAAGCAAATTAACAATTGTTGAATAATAATTAAAAGATGAAAATGCTATTTTCTATTTTAGGCAATTTTATTGATTCAATTTTGTATTCCGGAATTTTCGAGTGCAAAGCATTTATTAACGTTTTTATGATTAACTTGTCATGAATAATTAAAAAAGGATTTATTCGTGTATTCTTACAGCGTTTTTATGACATCGTCATTAGAAAACAATTTTATGTTTTTTAGAATTTAAAAAATACTTTAATAAGTCACGAAATATGATGAGAACGGTCAATAAACCTTGGTCAAGAAAAGCCGTTAAAACAAAATCCCAAAAGGAAAGATTTGTCATAATTAAGAGAATCAATGGTTACAAAATGACAATTACAGACAATCACAGAACAGACTGAATCTACATCAAATATTATTGATTGAGGAGATGAAGGATAAAAAAAAAAAAATACTTATTCTCTGATTTCGTGTTTATTTTTTTAAAACAAGAAACACCAATATTGGCAGTGAAGTCGAAGATAGGAGTTTAAATAAGAACGACACTGTCGATGCCGTTTAGAAAATCGTCAGCTTCTTTTAGTCTGTTTAGCCTTATTAGTAGTTGTGCAAAATGAAAAAAGTATTCGGAAATAGCAAAGGAGGAAGAGTTATGATCATGAACACAGTTCTTAAAAAGTAGCCCAACAATTTAGTTGGCAACATATACACAATTTATAAAGCGTCCTTACCATTTTAAAATGAGCATAGATATTTGATAAAAAAAAACTCAGGATAAAATAAAATTAATATATATCATTTTGAAATAAACCAAAATCGAAGAAAAAATCAGGAGTGATGTAAGAAAACATAAATGATTCTTTATCCAATGTTCAATTTAAACGATGATATAATGAAGCTTAAACATTTTTTTATATTTCAGAAAAATGAAAATTTCGAGTTGAGAAGGTAATGATCAAAATATGAAATGTTTATCGTCAAACACAAAATTTTCATTGATAATTTAGCGCAATAATTCAGGGTTTTTTTTTCTCGTAAAATAAAAGATCGATTTGAATAGTTGGTCTGTTTTAATATCGCGCGAAATGCACCGAGCATATATATTTTTGCAAATTTTTTTATTTAGGTTTACACAATAAAATCATCAACAGATGTTTATTAAGCCAAATCAGTCATCAGGATTGAAACTGATGATAGAATTCCCGATCAAATGATTTAATAGAATAGAGTTCTATGATTTGGATAAGATTCTGTCAATCTTTCAAGTAGTGATAACCTTACCTCTCTTTAAAATCTGCATTCAAAATCTTAACTAAAAACTTTGATCGATTTCTAACTACTTACTAACTACTTACATTAATGAAAACTATTTAAACCACCAAATGGGTTATAAGGTTCTATTTAAAGTCAAATGGAGATGGTTTAGTTATATTTAAACTAACGGGGATACGCGGTGTTGCTCGGAAGAGATAACCAATTTTTACCTCTAAATTCAACCCCCAAGAGTAGTAAATACACTGATTTAAAAACATTAATTGAATAAGTATTTTTCCATACTTTTTAAAAATCCCTACACCATGTTTTTCTATTATTTATTTATTTATTGCTTTTAATTAAATAAAAATTAAAATGATAATACTTTATGGTTAAGAATTTAACATCTTTAATAGATATTAAATTTATCAATAGAATAATTCTTCTTCGATTTTTAAAATAATTTAGTTTTTTTACATAGCTGATCAGTGATCCCTGTATTATATTTAATAAGATTAAATATGGCAACCTAACTGGTATCCTTTAGAATTTTAACTCTTACAATTCAGAGAGTAGACATCTATTTAAAAATAGTAATTTAACATTTTACTAATAATTCTTTTCCATCTAATTTACTTTTTGTAATTTATTAATTTTTCCTAGTAATCCAACAAGTCAGTGTTGATTTATTTTAAATATTTTTTCAGATAAGACGAAAATGAAACGTAGTTATGTTTTATTGTTTGATACTTTTTAATTTTCCAGTAGCCATTTTATATAGTACAACCAAATATGATTTATTTATTAATTTTTAAGTGGCCAATAGAGATATTTCTAATTATTTCCTTTTAATTCTTTTGATCTTTAAATTGCATTTAAAAAATGAAAGTGAAATAACTTTAAAAAATCTCTGTTTTCAGGAATCTTTAAATACCTTCAATTACCTCAAACCTAAACTCAAGGCCATCCACTAACAAGTATGTGACATTGGGTGGCCTATAAACTTCTTAGAGACTAATGGAAGATACATACCAAGTTTGAATTTATAAGGTCCAAATGCCGAGGAGCCTATAAATCACAACTATATAAACAGTAGCACGGAATTATAAATGTATATAAGCGAATGTCTTATAATGTGTATAAAACAAACAAACGAATGTTGTTAACATATAAGAAACATTCCAATAAATTCGTGAATCTTTTTTTATGCTAAAATTGAATTTAAGATGCTTGTTGGTTGATAAAAACACTAACTCATTCCTTTGTGGTGTCACATTTTGTTCATCGTAAAAATAAAGATCATTTCGCGATTTAATCATATAGGATAAGATAATTGAATATTTCCCTCTAGTAAAAGCCAAGACTTCGAATGCAGACCACAAAAAACATCTCACTTTAAAAGACCATCTCAACATTATCTTCTAACTCCCATTCCTCAACATCTTGTGTAGTAACAAACTTAACTTAGCAATTATTAAATAATTGAATGAAATAAGATAAATATTGAAATAAAAACAAATATTTTCATCGCTTCACTTTAATCAAGATTGATTTTTCTCTCCAAGCTTTACATGGTGCCTTTTTTTTTTCATGTTTCGAAATAAAAAAAAGATAAAAGAGAGAAATTAATTGTATGAGGCTAAATTTGAAAAAAGCAATCAGGGTTTTTGTCGCTGAATAACGGTAAACAAGTGAGTTACGCCAACCATTATTTCTGCAGTGAATTCAGTCCTCACTAAGTTCCCCCCTTCTCTGCTCTCATGATCCTCTTTTGTACATTTGATGTTGACTTGGAAGTGGTCAGGTGTAATAATATTACTGAATAATATTAAAATGAACATTTAGTGGTTAATATCAGCTCGTAGTGATTTGCCAGATTTCCCCCAAAAGAATTTATCCCAACCAGTCATTAAATAAGGTATCAAATGCAAATAAGTCCACAAGATTAAACAATTCCGTTACAAAATTCTAAAAGCTGTTACAATTCCGACAGAAATGCCAACTGCAGATTTTGAAGTGCAACATAAATGTCCTCTTCAATTTAGAATAATTTACATTCCAACCAAATAATGTTGCCATGGTGACCAAAAAAAAACAACAACAACAAAAAATCCAACACTGAAGAAATGTATTTAACTCAACAGGTTTGAGACTTTCCCAGTTTGATCGCCCCAACTCCTCATGCTAAATAGGAACAAGTGACGTTGGAACGAGAGAAAACTGGAGTTCATATATACAATCAAGTAATAAAACAATATAAATAAATCGTTTTGCATTCTTATTGAATATTCCCGATTTGTGGCGGTCCGTTATTGGAGTCAACGAACTTAACAGAAACAAATACAACGTATATAAATCATCGCATACGAGTTTGCTTGCTCAGAGAGAGAGAGAGAGAGAGAGAGAGAGAGAGACAGACAGACAGACAGACATAAAGGAAGAGAACAAGAGAAAGTGGGAAAAGAATTAGGGGAACGCCCATTTAGGGTCTTTTTATGGTGTTATTAATAGTTGCAATTTAATCTGAAGAAAATGCACTGCAAAAGCAGGTGCTTCTATTGGCTGAATAAATTATCACCTAACAAAAAGTGGGGGTGTAATCGAGCGGCTCCACCGTGTCCTGGCCACTAGTGCTCGACCCCCGAACCTGTGGGAATGGTGCGGCCAACGGAGGCAGTCGACATTTTGACGAATTGCACCTACCCAAGGATCAATCACAGCTGACAGACCCACAGGTTGCTTGCTATTATGTACTATATGCAGGCCTTAACCCCATGATGGATCGCAGCGGCATGAGGTGGGGGGTCGAATTAAATTAATCGACAGAGGGAGGGGGATTGGAAAAGATTGGGCCGGGTAGGTTTGCTGAAAATGCCGAAATCTTGAGCCGGGTCAAGAGAATTTGCCTGAGAGGTGAAATAGAAAATTAGTTCACAAGTTCGTTTTACCGTCGTAACTTTTTTGGCAAAGTAGGCTCGGATTTCTGCAGTCGTCAACCTTTGACTACATCCCTTTTCAAACGTCATTATAAATACAACTATAAGAATGTGGTGGGCTTCATGCCTTCATTGCGGGTGCGAGTGAGGGATGGGATGGGGGAAGACAACAAGCTTACTATTGTTAGGTGTTGTTGTCCTCAACTCATTGTCGACATTAATTGACTTTAGCAGCACCAAATGCCATCAGTGTTGGTCGTCTGTCGCTTAAAATGGCACTTGTCTCGTGAGTTAAATCAAACTTAAATAAATGCAAAAGTGATATAAAAAAATAATGAAATCTCTGCGTCTTTTTCTCGTTAGTCGAAAAAGGATCGTATTTAATAGGTTTAAATTTAATCACTTTTAGAAAAGAGAGAGAGAGAGAGAGAGAGAGAGAGAGAGAGAGAGAGAGAGAGAGAGAGAGAGAGAGAGAGAGAGAGAAATCGAATTATTTGTTCGTTTTTTTCTGTTTTTTTTTTAGGGACGAAAGAAAAAGTGATATATTTCAATTATTTTACATTCCTTCTTTTAAAGGAAAACATTTCAAATATTATTTTGATCAATAAAAATTTGATTTTCATGAATTAATTCAATTTTAGCTTGAAAAAAAATCTTAATACGTTTCTATTTAAATATACGTTTAAAGTATTGACTGAAACATTGATGTGAAGCAATAAATTGAGCAATGAATTATTGGCTATAATATCTTATTCCATTTCAGTTAGTGGGTTCTTCAGCCTTCTTCATGTATATGTTCCATCCGGTAAATTTACAAATTAAAATCTGCAGTTTATCAAGTGTAAAATTCATTCGCGGAAGACTGAAGAATCAACCAGCCGAAATGGTGAGAAGTTCGAATAATTCCTCAAGTTTTAAACATTTTCACTTTTGTATAATTTGCATTCCATTGGATCAAATTTCTAATATAATAAGATTTGAAGTAAATAAAAGTTTATACAAATTAATAAACTCATTTAAATTTCTTAGATTCTTCTACAATAAATTCGACAGTACAACAAATAAACAATTTGCAAAGTCAACTTGATTTTTGCTGATAATAAATACCAAATAAAAACTCAACAAAAAAAAAGTATGAAAGAAAGAATAAAGAGAAGCTTCTTTTGTTTTCATCTCATTGAAAAATAGATAGATATGAACAGACTGCAATAGATAGATAAATAGATAGATAGATAGATATGAATACTGCAATATTGATTGGTTGATAGATATAAACATATTGCAACAGATAGATAAATTGAAACAGATCTTCATATAGACAGATATGAACAGAGCACGCAATGAGGATATCCTTCATCACACAAGAAAGATAAATATGAATAGACAAATATGAACAAACCGGGTTAGGTTTAGTTTCTTTGTTTAATGGCATATCAACCTTCTTTGGTTATTTAATGCCAAAGTCATCCCCATAGAAGAACAGTATTTAACCCATTACTGGGAGAAGGTGGTTTCAATCTTTTTCCAAGGGTATTAGTCCGAAAGTGAACGCTACAGCGTGACTAGAATTCGGTCATATCATTGATTTTACAAGCATCAAGGCGATCGTTGGAAGGACTTGACTCATGGGAGAAATTTGATTAAGAAAAGCTTCAAAACTCACACTCTACATTTTTCCATAGAGCTATAGAGCAAAAGAATAGGAGAGCATTGCAAAGAATCTTGTATGAAGAGGCAAAAACACTGATAATGGCGTATCAAAGAAATATACGATAGAAAAGGGGTAGAAGAAGAAACCAAAAAGTTGCAAAAACAAAATACGGACAAAGAGAAAAAGAAAAGTAGAAAGAACTAATTAAGCAAGTAGAGATAGATTTACGGACGGGGAAAGAGTGAGAGGTGCTTGCAGGGAAGGAACGTGGGAAAAAGTGCACTTGGTTTAGGCAAGAATGGATGAGCGGGTAAGGGCTGGTCGCGGGTTCGAGTGATTCTTCCGATAGCAGAGTGAACATATAATTGCTTTCTGATTGTTGTTCTTGCTGCAAGTTATTGACTAGAGTTTAGTGTCGGTCGAGCATATATACGGCCTGTCAGCTTTTTAAAGGCAGTGCGTTGAGTAAAATGATAGCAAACCGGTTCATTAAGTTTTTTTAAAGAGCAGTGACAGAGGATAGATAGATAGATAGATAGATAGATAGATAGAGCGAAACGGCAATTTTCAATTTGATTGAGCGTCGTTTTAAGATAGCAAAATTGTATGTGTTGTGGGTTTATAGGATATTTTTCTTCTTCGCTTTTTCATTTTCTTTATATTCGTCTATTTTGAAGATTACTCCGGCCTCCCGAGGACAACACTGTGTTAACCCTATGAAAAAATCTCGTTAATTATTCAAAACGTGTAAGGCATGTGGCAACAAGCAATACAGAACAATTAAATATTATGTCTTGTGGACATTTGCTTTTTTGGAAAAGAATTGCCCAAACATAGTGATCTTTTTAATATTTTAGATTATAGATACATACATACATACATACACGCACACCACACCACACACAAAAACACACACACACACACACACACACACATATATATATATATATATATATATATATATATTATCATCATGTCACGTTAGTGGCACGGATATCCTTGAATCTCTCGCCACTACCTATCATTCATTGCTCTCGGGAGGTCTGTGCAGCACTCAGGGTCAGCGCAGATGTCCATAGGAGAACGTCACTTATGAGTTCGTACTTGGTTATCCAGCATTGTTGAGCATATATATATATATATATATATATATATATATATATATATATATATAGATAATAATGATCATCATCATAATCATCATAATGATGACTGCCACATTCTGACAGTTGATGACCATCTTAACCACCAACACAAACACTCTGATTAACAACTAATCTAATTTGAGAAAAGATGCGTTAGATAATAAGGTAGTAAGACATCTGTACATCGTTAGATTACAGCGATATACGATTGTACGACACTTATAAAACACACATTGGTATACAGAGCTACATCCCAAGTGACAAGCATGCTAAGATAACACTGGGGAACAATTTTGGGCATAATTTCTGTTGACTGATTTTTTATTTGATTTAGACTAATATTGGCATGCTGATTTCAAAACTGCAGTCAAGATTTTCTCTACAGCTTACTCCCAAAATAAAGACAATTGTATTGTTTGTCTGTATTTAATAGAACTGTTCAACTGATTTTGTTGATTGTTTTATTGAAAAGTAAGGGGAATTATTCGAATCTGCTGATTAGGTTGATTCCCAATCAAAGAACAAACATCAGCACATTTGTAAACCTAGTCTCTTTTGCATATACTAAATGAAAACTTGTCGATTAAGACAAGTATTGGGTCCCTCACCAGATGTGCAAGCAGAGTGTTAAGAGTTTATGGATGTTGATCAAGGGAACACATGATAAGTTGGCATTTGGTATACCTATGATTTGGTGAGAGCCAAAATATCATTGCACAGACTGTTACTTTTTTTTAATGAAAACTTCAACATATAACAAGAAAAACAAATGTAAAATTGAATATTCTAGTCTACCTTCAGCTATATGTGCAGAGCCTCATTCTGCTGAAATCCCAGTGTTGGGTAGTAGAGCTTGAGAGAAGCATTGGGTGGAGAGGAATTGACCTCCAAGATCTAACTTCAAACCTGTTGATCCTAACATTCTACACCGGCCATTTGTTGACATAAAGAAAATTATTTTCGCACCTTGCACATGAAACTAGGTCTCTTGAAGCAATTCATTAAAGCATTGCCAATTGAAGGCAAGTGTTTCAAGTACCCTATTTTGGCATTTCCCAGCCTGTCAATTGAAAAAATCAAGGCAGGTGTGTTTTGATGGTCTACATATTCTGGAAGTTATCAAAGATAAACATTTCATTGGGATAATGTCAGAACTTGAAAAGAATGCTTGGTTCTTGACAAGTTCTTTACCTTGTCAAGAACTTTCTTGGAAATGCATGAGCAATGAATTACACAGAAATTGTATTGCCAAAAAATGCTTGATTGCAACATAAGCATCAAGTTCCATTTTCAGCATAGCCATCTTGCTAACTTTTTGGAAAACCTGGATGTGGTCAGCTATGAGCAAGGTGAATGATTCCACCAAGATTGGAAATTCATGGAAGAATGGTATTAAAGTATATGGGATGTAAATATGATGGCTAACTATGGAGAATAAAGGGATATAGTCCACATATTGAACACACTAGAAAAAAACTGTGTAAATGTTTATCATAACT
>CM042137.1:392689-507689 GCA_023376005.1 Doryteuthis pealeii
ACTACCGAACAGATGTTAGTGGAATATGAAATGTAGTCCAATGTATATATTTTTAATTTCTGTACTAATGATATTTCTAAATCAGAGTAATAATAATAATAATAAAAACTTAAAACAGTCTACTTTTGCAGTTCTGAGGTCAAAAAGTATATAAGAACTGAATCACTACGCAACAACTTTAAATCTATATAATATCAATTAATGCTGTCCTTTAATATTTTTACCTTATAAATGAATTAACGTATTAAGTTATGTTTTCCTTAGAGATTCATTTCTATTAAAAATATTAATCTAAATTCAGAAATTAAAAATCTTTTCAAAATCTTTTCAATATCATGTTTTAAACAGCCACACACACACACACACTCAATTGGACTTCATTTCATATTCTACTAACATCTGTCCGGTGGACAACTGTAAAGATTTACGCCCCTAAATTCCCAGTCTATGCAGGATCAGAATATTTTCTCTCATTTCTTAAAAATTGGAATCAATTAATAAAGTTTCATGTATTTGTTGTGGGTGCCAAGCAGTGGGGGGTAGTAGTTAAGAAATTAGTCTTCGTAGATCATTTCCTATCGTAGTGAATTCGACCGGTGATGATCTGTCCAAATTAGTTGCGTTGTGGTAAACCAAACCAAGGATAGCAAAAATTAAAAAATAAGATAAAAGAAATGTGCGTAAAAAACTGTTTGTGGGCATAATATTTAGCGTCGATCTATATGTGTATTTATTAAAGATATTTTGAAAAGATCATTTGTCATGTAAATAGCATGGTTAAAATCTTTTCAAAATCATGTTTTAAACAGCCACTCACACACGCACACGCACATGCACACGCGCACACACAGACACACACACGCACACACACACACACACACACACACACACACACACACATATATATATATATATATATATAAAATATATATAATCCAAATATATATATATATATATATATATATATATATATATATATATAATATTATATATATAATATATATGCGTGTGTGTGTGTATGTGTATATATATATAATGCACGCACACATTACACATAAGGAATATGTAAACAAGTATTCACGTTCACTTACATATGCTATTGTTTAAGTAAATCGAAGGGAAATGAACTTTTAATGAAATGAAAATGATTATTTTATTTATATTTGAATATTCAATTGTGTTTTAATCTGTGTTTACTCCAGGGTGTGTGTGTGTGAGGGGGGGCGTATGTGTGTTATGTTCATTTGTGAAAATGACTTATTGACGTATTTTATGAGAAAGTAACGAATAAGTTGATCTGTGTAGGAAAAGCAAACATTTACGTTCTTTTTTCTTCTACAACTAACTCGTTTTTGCCAAATTGGCGGTGGCAAAAGTAAAGTGAGTGCAAACTTAACACCCAGTAGAAATGAAACGGGTATTTCATTCCTTGTGAACAAGGATAAAATTCTTCTGCTCCCCCCCACCACCACCGTGGCTGAATGAGATTATGAAACTCACCCCTCTCTTTCTCTCTTTCTTTCTCTTTCGTTTTCTCTTCGCCCCCTCTCACTTCCTCTCCACCTTCGACCACAAGCACCCCCTTTCACATGTACAAACCCGCGCACGCGCACTCGAAGTAGGGACTGAAGCCGAGGTTAGGTTTGGGTATGAGGTGCATGATAAAATAATACACCTATACATGACACTCGTGAAAGAGGAAAAGAATGCGGGTTTTGGTGACCGAGGGTGGGTGAGTGAAGGATAAGGTTCCCAAGTGTATATATAACCATGTGAGGTAAAGGTTTTTATGGACAAGTTCCGCCCTGCCAGGTTGGGTTTTAAATTCAAGTGTTACTAGCTCAATGTCATTGTTCTTATGGCTGGATGCATTTGGAAGAAGAACTTGGGATGTTTGAAGGTTTCTTTGTTAAAAATACAATAACAACAACAAGCCAAGGCATATCGTCGACTGGCTCACTGACCGACAAGTGGATCGTCCAAATTTTCACCAGAGGAAATGGTTGCAGATAAAAATAAAACAAAATGTGACATTAGACATTTATTTTAATGTAAAAATATGGCATGATATTTCCAATCTCTTTTAATTCTAATTACAGAGAAAAAAAGAAACAGAACTTTATAAGCTTTAATCGATTTTGCTTCGGATGATTGTACATAAACAAAAGAATTTTAATATCAAATATTGAATATTTAAATATGTTAAACATTTGAATAATATTCTTATGCCTTTTAGAATATGGATATTGAATGAATAGTATTAGACCTGACTTATTTCTAAAGAAGTTATATATTCTCATTAATACAAGAGGACAGCGTTCAAGCCTAGATACAAGCCAAGGTTTTGAATAAAGTAAACCAAACCTTTCAAGTTAAAAAGAGTGTGAAAGTATAATTTTCTCAACTTTTTTTTTTTTTCGTTTAAGTAAATAATGAAGATTTATTTCCCACATGACTATTTTCAATTTAAAATGATATCATAATATTGAACTAAATATATGTTTACAATAATAGTTCCCTTAAAAATTAAGGGATTATTTACATATGTAATAGAACTTCTGATTAGAATCAGAGTGTATTATGAATACGTTCTTTGTTGGATCAAAGTTCTGCTTCCCAGCATTTCAGTAGAGAATTAGAATGTAGAATATTTAATCATGTAAATTCCACAATTATTTTTAAAGTTATGGCATAAAACAAGATAATAAGAACAAAAAATTATAACTGATAATAATAGTAAATTTGTGAAATTAGTATTATTTTTCATATGTATAGCACAACTTCAATCTGATAAAATTTAGACCAAAGATTAATGATGATACAAACATATTAGCTATTTTACTGTAATAACGGAATTTTTCATGACTTTGTGTGACACACACACACACACACACACACACACACACAGAGTCTGGTCGGGGCCCGGATAATTCTGCTTATATATATATATATATATATATATATATATATATATATATATATATATATATATATATATATATATATATATATATTATATATATATATATATATATATATATATAGCAAAATTACCCGGGCCCCGACCAGACTAAAACAATTTTAGGAACCCCAGGGAGTGAAAGTAAAAGGGAGAAGACAGGAATAAGAGAAGAGATAAGATAAAATAATCTTCCCAATTCCTTGTCAAATTAAAAAAATAATTGCTGTATTACAGTGCTCGTTTATTTTAGGAATTTCTTGCAGTTTATTTATGAAATATTATTTTTTTAAATGTAACCCCTAAACTCGTGAGTTTTTTAAACGTAATTATATTCTTTTGAATACTTTTTGTATATATAAGTGATAAGAAATATTTTCGTTTGATTTATTTTTTACCCCTAAACTGTGAAAATAAAAAGAAACTTAGAATTAAACATGAGTCCTTATTCATTAGTGAAACATTTCAAGAAGTAATTAAAATTAAAATTATTAGTTTCTTCTATGAATAGTTTATTTCTTTTTGAAAAATAGTTTTGTGATTACACTGATAAAAAATCACACCATATATATATTACTCCTTAAAGCAATAGTTATTATTATATGAATTTGATTGAGTTTTGAATTGTTTCGAAATAATTTTCAACCGCATTTTACATAGAAAATACTTTATTATTGAAGTTTCTTTTCTTGTGGGAACAATTTTTGATTATTCAGAAATTTGAATTTCTTAAAATATGAATCTTTACTAACAAAATTAACTTTAATTTTTTTTTCTTTTTCTTTTATGTTGAGGAGCAACACTATTCAATTACTTAATACATCTAATAAGAAATGAAAGCTTTCAACTTAAAAAAATCCTTGATGACATTCAAAACCCACAGAGAATTCGTTAGATATTTCGTTTTTAGCTCTTAAATGATACATCCATCATAATTTCGCACCGGAAAAATCTGCACAAAATTTCTGTTTCATCATAATTGTCTTGTTCATTAATTTTCTTTTAGGATACTTGCGTATATTCCATCAGTCCCAGTGGTCGGTTTTTAAACCAAAAGGCCAACTTTCAAATGCTAAATTCATAAGGTAGTAAAACTTTCCCTATTTGAAAGACTGGAACAATACACTCTTTGCACCACAATCTTTCTATTTAGCGTTGTGTAAGATGAGTTAATATCAATAGCACTTTTCCTCCGGTATTTTTTCTAATTTTCAAAGTTGAATAAAAAAAATGCATAATTTAACGTTTTTTAGTTAAATATGGCACAATATTATGGTAGTTATGGCAGAACCCTAGTGGGTATAAAACGCAGCATTCATACAAGAAAAGCATAATAATCAGCGAATATTAACAATGACACCGGGAAGCGCAAATGGTCCATCGGTTACTGGCATAGACATTATTAGCTTAATTTACATTATAGCTAAGTCAGCATAATTCCTATTCACACTAATGCTATTGGAAAAGCATACATCCATCGTCAGATATTAATCTGCCCACTTCTCTCGTCAGAAAGGTTTGATTACTGGCATGTCTCAGAGAAGGGACTCTTCTCTTTTATAGTACCATGATCTCATTGCTACCTGTGATATGTTGGAAAAGAGGTGAATATCAACAAATAATCCCTCTTGTCATAGATATGCTATGAAGGATCTAGCATAACACATCGACGATCTTCTAGATCACGAGATCAATGAATATAAAAGTCAACTGTATGTATAAACATAAGATTGTTTTTGCATCTTCCTTGTTTATAACTTAGGACTTTCTACTTAATTAAATCGTGTCAGAATTCAAACTCTTTCCCTTTTCAAAGAAATGCTTCAGAATGGAATGTTAATGGCTCTTTTTGAAACTAGGCATCTGGTGCCTCTTGACCATTTTCTCAAAACGTGCTAAGCAATAGATTTATGCCAGAAGACTCTAAATTTCGGAATTTCAACTTCATGCCTATTTTCTTTGATGCAGTCTTACTGCTTCTTTTAGAGTCAACGTTGAATCAATTTCCAAGGATTTTAATGCTGAAAAAATACGCACCGTGTCAAAATACGTGTTTGTTTCTTGTTTATTGAAAGCAACAGACATTCAAGCTGAGCTTTGATCCTAATTTTTTGAACAGTTTTAATATTGTCAGTCGTTTTGAAGTCACGGACAAATAAAAAGAGACACGCGAAAATCTTTGTTATTTCGACTCAGTCTTTTTATCAGAGAAATGTCATAAACTCAGTTACAAAAAACAATTCAATTTAGGAATTATTAGCCAATGTTTCTTTTAAGAATAATGATATTTTAATGAGTGTTAAGGGAAGTGGATAATGACTAAGGGTGCGTAGGCATCAGCTATTGGTAGAGGTCAGATGTGCCAAGGTTTTACCAAAAGAGAAACCTCGTTTCAGGTTCATTACTGCCAAGAACAAAGTTATCTTTAATTGCTAACCAGAGAAAACGCCTTCATTTAATCGTTCAATTTAGAATTTGTCAATTTCAAGTCGAATCAATTTCAAGTCGAATATTTCTTTATTGATTGAAATTTATATTTTCTAATTTTCATAACGAAACTTCAATGTTTAAAATTCTTATTTATGGTTGCTGAATAGAAGGTTGATAAAAATTTTAAAGCAACTTATCGTTTTTTTTTTACATTTCTTTCTGGTGGAGATTTTTATATTAAAAATTCAAACGGTTATTTGATGATATTTATTATTAGATTAAGACAAAACTAGAATCTTTGAGTATTTCAGGCTTCTGCAGACAACCATACAAATAGGAAAATGTGAGAGAGATTTATACTTGGTAATTATTGTGTATTTTACAAGTAACATATGTACTAGCATAGGAGTAGTAAGATCATACTGCACTAATTTTATAAGGGGTAAAGGCGGACGTTGCATTTAAAAGTTCAGTATTCAAACTTCTTTCACTTATCAGAACTTGAACCCTGGCCATCGGTTCCATCGGCAAATTATCCGTTAAACAGGTACACACTCTATTTCTTTTTTCTGATTCTGTCTTTCTTACTTTCTCTCGTACACACACACACACACACACACACACACACACACACATCTATTAATATATATTGCAGACTTACACGAGTATAAAAGATTCACAAGGAACGCTATTACTCAATTAATTTGTCAACCTGCTATTCTTTGTCGCAGCGTTACGTCTAATTCATACTTATGTTATTTACTAAACTTTTCTTAGACTGGTACACACGCCTTATGATGCTTACAGTAATTCATACATATCTCAATATTATACATTATCTTATTAACAGTCAAATGTAATCTTAATTTATTCAAAAATAGAAGAGATGATAAAACTGTTATTTTTTATTATTTGTTTTTACATAATTAGTAAGCAGTAATTTTCATCGGAGGTCAAGTGAGAACAAGTACCCTTAATATTTCAGCAATCTCTTTAGTATTTTAATATTATTATATTATTATTATTATTATTATTATTATTATTATTATTTGCTCCTTTTGAGTTTTCACATCAGCATTAGCTGATGGTCTTTCACTGGAGTCTGAGTGACAGCAAGTCTCCTCAGGTCTCCAGGACTTCTTCTTCTTCTTCTTCTTCTTCTTCTTTTATTATTATATTATTATTATTATTATTATTATTATTTGCTCCTTTTGAGTTTTCACATCAGCATTAGCTGATGGTATTTCACTGGAGTCTGAGTGACAGCAAGTCTCCTCAGGTCTCCAGGACTTCTTCTTCTTCTTCTTCTTCTTCTCTTCTTATTTTATTATTAATTATTATTATTATTATTATTATTTGCTCCTTTTGAGTTTTCACATCAGCATTAGCTGATGGTATTTCACTGGAGTCTGAGTGACAGCAACTCTCCTCAGGTCTCCAGGACTCATTATTATTATTATTATTATTATTATTATTATTATTATTATTATTATTAATCTTGTAATCTGTATCATTTCAATTCTTCCATGTGTATCGATTCTTTAAAAGCATTTGCAGTGTTGTTCGAAACAATAATAAGTGCTCTTATCGTGATAGGTACTACTATTATCTTCATATTCATCGGTTGTTTCAGTTCTCTTGTAAGGTTTGAATATTTTTTCAGCATTTTAGTTTCAATTTCAATCAACAGTCTACTAAAATACACTATCTGAGAATGTTTTTAATCCCGATGTCAACATACATCTAGTGCTCTGACCTGGGTATATTTGTAATATATATATATATATATATATATATAATATATATATATATATATATATATATATATATAGGTTGTATATTTCTTATTTCTTAAGACTGATTTCGATTTGTACATATGTCATCAATTCGCAATCGTTCACACAATTATTGAAATTGGTTATTATACAATTGATGGTCCAATTTCTATTTCTGAATCCCCTTGCATTTATCATTTTGCGATGTTCTTGTCTTTAATGATAATTGGCTCTTTAATTCTTTTGTGTTGCCATTAATAGGAATTCTTTCTTTTTTCACTTGAAATGTCCATTTGCATTCATTTTTGTTTAACTCTTGAAGTGTTCGTGCAGATTTCTTCCTATTTTGGTTTTTCGTTTTGTAATTTTCTGATCATCTGTTTATTCAGTTTTATTGCTAATTCGATCTTTTATTACTCTGGTTTGTTTAGTTCTTAGTTTCCTCTTTTGTCTAATGCAATCTTCTATGCCGATAAATTATTTTCCTCTGTTTTCCTTTTCGCATATCGTTTATCGATGTAATTTACCAGGAGCAAAGATTTATGCATTAGCAATAAAGTTCTTGTTTTGGTCTACCAAGTTTTTAACGTTTCTCTTTTACAGTTTAGGAGTCCTGGAAATATTGTGATGCGATTTCAACTACAGAGATTGGTTTCAAGAAGTTTCTTGTTTTTCTGAGGTAACACTTTCTTACTTTTTTTCTTCTATGTCCATCTGATTGATGATACCCGCTTATAATATTCCCTGCTATTTGTAGTTTTCCTTTTCCCAAGGTTCTCTAATGCTTTTTTGATAAGCAAATTCTATTCCTTCGGTTGTTTCTCATTTTTCTTTCTAAAAAATGAAACATTCTTCAATATCAAACTGAATTCCCAAATCTTGGCTGCAGATTCGTTTTGTTTTATTAGAGTTTATAGTTCTCTTTCATTCCTGGTAAAATTCTTAAGATCAACCATATACATAAGGAGTATTGTCTTTCTTGTAACTTTGTAAATCTATAAGATCCTTTGCATTTTTAAGCGACATCATTGCTCTAACAAATAGTCGATGGGATAGTCTCCTTGTAAGATACCTTTTTATATTTACCTCTGCTAGGATTTTCCCTATGACATTGTTTTGTGCTGCAATTATGAGCGACACGGTTTCTCACTTGTTTCCTTTTTTAAACATGTCCAGGTCTTTTCGTGTGTATTTTCCCAATTTGTCGCTTGAAGTATCCATATTATTGTTTTTCTTTCCATTTTTGTTTTGTTGTCTTTGTTAATTTTCTGCTTGTCCATATGTTGCAACTGCAATTATTTGTCATGTAATTAATCTTTCCCTGCTCTTTTTTTGTGTATTCTTGTGAGTCTTTGGATTCTAGCTTCTACCCAATCCCCAATATTTGCGAAACCTCTTTCCCCTTCATTTTCTTTATACATATAGTCTCTCTATCGTCTCTTGGGTGTAATGCCTTGTGTTGCAATATGACCCTTGTGAGCTAGAACTGCTAATGGAAGGAGGAGGAATAAATAACAAAGGCTTAAAAAATAGTGATGACCCAAAAGAGGAGAGCGAGGGTTTTGACCGTAGCGTGACCCCGAACGAAGAATTGAGGGGCAAGCGGAAGTCGGGTGTTGACCGGAAGTCGGGTGTTGACCGGAAGTCACGTGGTGACGTGGGGGAAGGAAGAAAGGGTTCGTCCTCTTTTTACCGGTGGCGGGCCTAGTGTACAGACCTGATTAGAGCCCAGGATTTAGTAGTGTTCTCTCTCTCTCGTTCTCGCTGCCTCCCCTCCTCCCTGGTAGAAGCCACTAGACGAGCACGTTAATAAAGGCTGGGAGTTGTGACGACATGTTTCTCGGGTTATGATTTTTTTATCGGAGTTTTAGTACCAAGAAAGAAAAAAAGGACTACGGTGCATGTATCGTTTTAGTACCGTGAGTATCACAACGTAACATATATCGTTTTGGTGCCCGTTGACCTCGGAGTTCAAACACGGACTCATAAGGAACCAATTTACCACGACGCAACGAGGGGATACGAAAAAAGAAAAGACATCGGCCGTAATTGTAACAGAAACTAACGTAAACGAAAGAAAGAGCGAGTCAAACAAACAAAGAAAAAGGACCCACGTGTGACGAAAAAAAAAGGGAGTGACCTGTTGAGAAACGAGAGAGAAAGAAAAAAAAAAAAACAGAAGTAAAAGAAAAAAAGAAAGAGCAACAACAGCGAGCATTTGAAGAGAAAAAAAGGGCTTAAAAAGAAAAACAAAAAAAAAAAAACAAAAAGAAAAAGACCCACCTTGAAAAAAAGAAAAGGAGCAACCTTTAAAATCTTATTAAAGGAGATGAACGACAACAACGCGTCAACAGACAATTGAGAACTTAAAAAAAAAAAAAAAAAAAAAAAAAAAGGACCCACGTGTGAAGAAAACAAAAAGAATTTAAAAGAAAGGACCCACGTGTGAAGAAAACAAAAATAATTAAAAGAAAAAAAAAAGACGAGAAAAAAACAACAGCAGCAGCGAACAATTAAAGAAGAAGAAAAGGACTTATAAAAGAAGGAGAAACCCACGTGGAGAAAAAATATACGTCCACGTGTGAATTTAAAAAAAAAAAAAAGAAAAGACGGAATTAATGAACTTTACAAGAAAAAAAGAACTTTAAAAAAAAAAAAAAGGAAAATATACGTAGAAGTGACAAGGTAGGTGATAATTTTTTTTTCTCTGTTCTACAGTTGTGTTTTTTTTTCTCTTCACTGGTTATTGATATCATTAGTATAAGTCTTCTATTATCTGGTGACTGAAATTGTTTATGCGAAATGGAGTCTCAGACTATTAAAGAGTTTTTGCAGAATCTCACCGCAGGCTTGGTTGATGCATTAAATTCTGTAACGAGTGCCTTAAAAAGCGTTGAAAAGGGTTGGATAGGGCCTATCAAAGAACTCTTTTAGAGGATAGATTAAGAACAAGTAACAATAGGAAAAAATTTAACAAGCAGAGTAGAAACGTACCTACAGTGAGGAATTGCAATGTGCATCCTCAGATAGGTAATAGAGACCAGACTGGACGTTGTTGGGGGTGTAATAGCAAGTATCACCTCATTAGAAATTGTCCCGTAAAAATTATAAAAAGTGGATGGCACCTACCCCTAAAAGCACATCCGAACAAATTAAAAATAGAGACAAGCATGGGATAGCCCTCAAAAATCAGCACCACGCTTTGTCTAATATGAATGGCAAAACTAAGGAGGGCACACAAGTCCATTCTACGTCCTCGGAACATATCTCAGAAAATAAAGATAAATATACAGCTATTAAGAGAGAAAACTCCGATAAGGATAGTAATACTTCACATAGTGATGTGGATACCGAGGGTACAAATCACACGGGTGAAGGTGATAGGAACAATGAACAACTATGTCCCAATAGAAAAAAGAAAAAGAAAGAGAAATTGAACAGACAGGTGGACGTTAATAATAATAAAAATAATTTTGGAGTAATGGCTAAAATGGAAAGCCACAAAATAACTCCAACAGTGAATAGCATCACAAAAGATTCCCCTAAAACAGTAAGGGCTAAGGTAAATACCACACCGTCAGATAGTGACTACAGAGAAATAAAAGAATATGTTCCCCTAATGGAAAGGAAAATAGCTATGCTTAGAGTTGCAATGAAAGAAAGTATTGAGAACGCTGGGAGTACAAAAGATTATGGTAGTAGCAGCGAGCTCACCCGGGGTCAACCAGTGCTGCCCACAAGGAAACATGATACCCCACCAGACAGCGACTATGAAGATAGCTTTAAAGGCCTGTGGTTCAAGTGTTTGTTCACACAGCAGATACCTTCCAGAAAAACCTAGTTTTGGCGCTCGGAAATAAATTAGAGATAGATGAATGAAAAAAAAAAAAGAAAAGAAAAAGGATGAGAAAATGAGTAAATGAAAATACGAATTACACGGAATATGAGATGGAATAATGACGAAAAAAAAAAAAAGATAAATAAATGAAAAACTGAAAGGGATTAAAATGAATAGATACAAAAAGAAAGGAATAATAGAGAAAAGAATTATTGACCAGCTGAAGAAGGCGACGATAACGCCGTTGCTTGAAAAAAAAAAGCTATAAATCAGTATAGGTCTGCAATTGATAAGAATGAAAAATAAATGAGTAATTTTTTTTTAAAATTCAAATTGGGGAGAGTATTTCAAAAAAAAAAAAAAAAAAAAGAAAAGAGAAAGAAGAAAAAATGAACAAATAAGTAAGGAAGGTCAGAGCACAATTGTGGAACAAAGAGGAGAATATCACCTGCATTAATGATTTTGTAAATGTTCTTTTTACTTTATATATGTATGTGTTTTTTGTATTATTGTAAAATTGAATGCTCGTGTGGCTCTATCGGAGAGAGGAAGGTCTATATCGGATAGAAGGAAAAAAAAAATCTAATGAATAATTACGCATATTCTTGAAAAAAAAGAGATACTTTTGAAAATTTTACGGGTAAAAATTTTTAGAATGATGGTAAGGGAGGAGTGTTGCAATATGACCCTTGTGAGCTAGAACTGCTAATGGAAGGAGGAGGAATAAATAACAAAGGCTTAAAAAATAGTGATGACCCAAAAGAGGAGAGCGATGGTTTTGACCGTAGCGTGACCCCGAACGAAGAATTGAGGGGCAAGCGGAAGTCGGGTGTTGACCGGAAGTCGACCGGAAGTCACGTGGTGACGTGGGGGAAGGAAGAAAGGGTTCGTCCTCTTTTTGCCGGTGGCGGGCCTAGTGTACAGACCTGATTAGAGCCCAGGGATTTAGTAGTGTTCTCTCTCTCTCGTTCTCGCTGCCTCCCCTCCTCCCTGGTAGAAGCCACTAGACGAGCACGTTAATAAAGGCTGGGAGTTGTGACGACATGTTTCTCGGGTTATGATTTTTTTATCGGAGTTTTAGTACCAAGAAAGAAAAAAAGGACTACGGTGCATGTATCGTTTTAGTACCGTGAGTATCACAACGTAACACTTGTGCATAGTCATCAATTTTCTTATCTTTTGGTCTCTCTATCAGAGTTCCTCCCTTGACCATTTTAAGAATGGTCCAGAGTATTTTATAATGAGAACCGCCCTGATATTTATTCCCTTGATGAGATTTTTGCTGCAGATTTTTAATTTCTAGAAGTTATCTTGTTCTTCTGAGGTATTCTTTTTTTTAACATTTTCTTTCATCTGTTTGCTTAATGGTGTCCGCTTCAACAACAACAACAACAATAATAATAATAATAATAATAATAATAATAATTATTATTATTATTATTATTATTATTATTATTATTATTTCACTCCTTGTGAGTCTTTTACACCAGCGCTAGCTGATAGTCTTTTACTGGAATCTGAGTGACAACAAGTTTCCTCGTGTCTCTTCTTCTTCTTCTTCTTCTTCTTCTATTATTATTATTATTATTATTATTATTATTATTATTATTGCTACCACAGTGATATAATTAGAATAGGCAAAATTACATCACGCTGCAGTTGTATCTGTTTGATACACGAAATTGCACGTACTTCTTGACCTATTCATTCATTTAAAAAAATCCATTTACTTTCTATTTTGATTTCTTTTAGTCTTTCAGAAAGATAAACTGTCATCGCAGAAGAAAAAAAAACAAGTAATTTTTTATTACAATTCTAACGATATATAATATAATAATAATAATAATAATAATAATAATAATAATAATAATAATAATAATAATAACAGTAGATTCCACTAAGGCCGTCTTCAAGTACACCTACTTTTTCTCGTCCATCCTTGAATTGAAAAGAAATTCAGGAAGAGAAAAGCGAGATCCCAGTTTTGTTTTGACAGCTACCATGTCCAACAGAAAATTGCGCTTGTGTGAAAATGAGGTCAACTTAAGGCTAGACACACGTTTTCATTACATGAACATTTATGCATAAAGTTGATATACACGTAGATATGCACGCACAAAGACACACACATACACACACACACACAGACACATACACACACAAGAGAATGTGTGCATATAGCTATACGCACCAGTGTGTGGAGGTGTATGTTTAATTGGGGTATAGCTGGATAAATAGATAGATACATTTTTTGTGTTCTCAATTAGCTGCTTGTATGTTTTCTGAGCGTTTGTTTGCCACCGAGAGTAAATTCTGAGGCCCCATCCGTGTGTGTCTAGGTAGATGAGTTTTTTTTTAAATAGAGAGCGGCACGTTTAATGCGATAAGATTAGTCACAAAAGGCTCAATTGTGGCAGTTCAAATTGGAAACGTGTTTCCGTCTTTGGCCGAAAAATCCTACGAGGGAAAAGATTTGCGTTGTGTCCAGTCTATCCACTGTTCACCCAACGAAGACGAAAACGCTGGGAGGAATCCTATCCTATAAAAAAGGCGTTTATTCTATTCAGACAAACATAGAAAAACTCACGAATCCAATCGAAAAAAATAACAAAAAACCTTGTCTATCTGGAGACATTCTACGTTTGGAACAAAATGTTTCTACTTGGGTATTTCAAGCACAATAAATTATTTGAGCCCTGAATGTCCAAACCCAACCCACAACAAGCACTTGTCAGCCACCAGAGACGAAGGATGTGCCGAAAGAAATGTCAAGTTTATGTATTTGCACGCATCTATACACCGTCGAAGCTGAAGACTTTACTAAGCTTAGCTTATCACGAGATTAACAAGGAGGAAACTGAGGAAGTAAGAGTGTGTTGCACCAACCTCTCAAGTGGGAAGAACTTACCTGTCTCAACTCAAAATCATTATTCAAAATCTTAGTTTTTATCTAGAATCGAACTCCAACCGTCAAGAGAAGATATTTCATTCGTATTTTCATTAAATTAAAATGTAATATTCTTTTTCATTGTTGCAACTACTTTAGTTTAATGTAGAAAAAACCCAAAAAACAAAACAAAAAAGAAACATTTTGTGTACAATTCAATTTCCCAATTGAGTTTGGATTAATCTATACACAAATTTTGTATCGTTCTTTTTCTGTCTTTCCTTATTTTTTCTTTTACCATCGTTTTTCAATAGATATTCATTAACCTTAGCTTAGTCTGTTATAAAGTCATCGTAATGAAGAACATCTGAGAATAGAAGTCACTACACAAATTAATATACATATAATGCTCGTATTGGGAAGATGGTCTGCCGTAGACAGATCATCACTCATATGGAATTCTGATCTCACTGATAAGTTAAAGCGACAATTCTTCCAAGCCGTAGTTGTATCAGTGCTACTGTATGGCGGCACCCCTTGGAAACTAACGAAGCGCCTAGAGAATAAATTAAATGAGAGCTACACAAGAATTCTGTCCACGATATTAAGCAAACCGTGGAAACGATACCCTACAAGAAAGCTGCTGTACGGCCATTTCCCCCTAACGATCTGAGATGAACTAGACATGCTGGGCGTTGGAGAAGCGGGGACGAACTCATAAGTGACGTTCTCCCATAGAAATTAGCATATGAGCACGCCAGTCTAGACCGTCCAGCTAAGACCTACATTGACAAGCTCAGTGCGGATAATGGATGCCGCGCAGAAGACCTCCCGAGAGCAATGAATGATAGGGATGGTTGGTGAGATTGTCATGGACATCCGTGTTACTAGAGTGTCATGATGATGATGATGACACAAAGTAATCAATGGATTGTAAGACTTGGGAGTTAACCCATGATTTATGGCGAGGTGTGCTGTGCGTTGAATAGCGTAATTGCATTGAAAGGTTGATGAAGTCCAACATAAAATGTGGGAGCTCGGAATTTTGTGTTCGTATTTTTGTACATACAGATAAAATTCATCCGTATGATTATGTTTATCGTATGTTTATTAGTGTATAAATACCAATATATTAGGGACTGGCAAACTGAGCCTAAAATGCGTTTTTGACAAAATGACTTTAGCGACCCTACAGAAAATAATTGACCAAAAATCAGGAAATTATCGGATTTTAATGAAATTTTCAGTGTTTATTTATCAATGAATGATCTTTATAATGCATTATTTATTTTATTTCAAAACTTTCTCATTTTTTTCAGGTCGCTTAATTTTGACATCCCTTATGTTGGAGGCGTAAAATGTTTTTCAAGTTGGTAATATATTGTACTAATTACAGTATAAATAATGAGATAAAAGACCGAAGTTGTGAATAGAAACAAAAAATTTTTTTACGGTTGCGCTTCTATGACAAAATAAGTACCGAAAATCGAAAAATAAAATGTAAAAGAATAATAAATAATTTATTTTTTTGAGATTTCTTTTTTACTCATTTCGATAATTATTTAATTGGCTATTATTTTATAAAAGAAAAAATTATACATCGATGTTTTTTCTGCTTAAAAAGGAGAGGGGATACATTTTCAATCGAGTTTTTCTTCAAAACGTATACTTTTTTCGAAAAAATAAGGTTTGCATTAAGTAAATATTTATTTTTAGAATCTAAAAATATAACATTTTAAACTTAAAATCCGAAATTTTTTATTTTAAATGAATTTTATACATTAATTTTTCATAGCAAAAATACTAAATTAAAGTTTTGAAAAAAATGACTGATGCATTATAAAATTCATTAATTGTTAAATCAATACTGAAAATTTCATTAAAATCGGATAATTACCTGATTTTTGGTAAAAAAAATTTCCATCCCAAATGTTACGTTAAAATTGTAAACAAACGCCAAAAACCATTGGAAAACAGCCAAAATGGCGGATTGCGTCGAAATTGACCAAAACAAATAGTTTTAAATCTTTTAAAAATAAGCTGCATATGTAATTATATTTTTCTTTTTTTAATGATGATTATTATGTTAGTACTTATCGATTTAGACAAAGTTTAACCTTAAATAATAGATTTAATTATTCTTAATTCGCTTTTAAAACTCGTAGTATCCGATTTTTTTTGCCAGTCCCTACTATATATGCATGTGTTTATTAATGAAGGTGAATCAATATGTTTATAGTCTGGAATGTAGTTATTAGCTTTATTTTTTATCTGAAATGTTCACTGTATATAGTTTAATTTATTTGAATAATGTTCATCATTTAATTAAGTGCATCGACACGAAAGAATATTATGTTGAAAGATAAATACTTAATGTTTTAAATAAAAGTATTTCATCATTAGACTACTGACTAATTGACAAATATATGTATTTTGATATATCCATTTATCATTCAATACATGGATACACGAGTGTGCGTGGGCACACACACACACACACACACACACACACACACACACACATCAATCAATCAATCAATTATAATAGGCTAGCAAGAAAGAAAAATCTTTCCCATTCCCTGCTTATAAAAAGTCTGAGACTTACAATGAACACTAACAGACCTGGATAGACAAATTAAAGAAAAAAGAAAAATTCTTTTTGAATGATCAAGTCTAATATCAACCTGAAGATGCTCATAATTGTGGGAATGGAGAATGAAATGAAATTCTCACAACCAAATGATTTTATTTGCTTCTGGATTTATTTTGCTCTATGAATCCTTACATTGAAATATGAAATCACTGTGCTGTAATGGTTGCCGTCGAAGGAAATGGACACGGTGACACGAGTGCAAATCCTGGACGATACTGGTTGTATTTCAACTATGGGCAAATAGTAGGGCGGACTAGGCTCTTCAACCTTAGTACGTCATCTGGTCTAGGAGAAAGAAAACCCTGAATTCAAACTTGGTAAACTTCGCTTAAGAAATTGACCTTGTGTCACATCCTGCTCGTGCAAAAGGAGTTGGTAAATACATATATTGAAAAGTGAGATGTTTCAATGGATATTTATTAAGTTTACCATCATAGTGGAGCATATATGAGAATATTCAGGAGCGACGTATTTCTGTTTTGGTTATCGTCGTAGGAAATAGAATCGGTGAGCCGAGTTCAAATCCTCGACGAAGCTGTTGCCATTTCACTTCACGCCAATGACTTTGGGAAATGTATGAATCTATCCGTTCTCCCTCCAGCTATGGGTAAATAGTAGTGCATATTAAATTCTTTTGCCTGTGTTAGGCAATCAGCCTAGGAGAAAGAAAACTGAATTCAAACCAGCTTTACACCGCTTAAAATTGACCTTGTGTCACAGCCTGTCTATGCTTGAGAGGTTGGGTAAATACATACATTGGAAGATGTATTTCCTTCTTTTCAGCAAATTTATGTATATCTAGTGCAACTGATTTGCTCGAGTTGGGTTGATATTTAAAGTCTGTAGTGATGGGTTTTTTTTCAGAATCAAGGGAATTATAGTGGAAGATAGTTGTTATGTTCTTAACAAATTCTTTGGTAGATAAATCTTGTTTTACTGTTCGAATCGATTATATACAGGTTAATAGCAATTACGTTTTGTGTTTGTTATTAATATACACTATCCATTTCTCATCTTTTGTAACAACACAGAAAAGTAGGTTTACATTTTTAGTCAACCGACTGTTGAAAATAGTCAAAAGTTATAATCGATTCTCTAGTGAAAGTTTATGAAGAATCAAAGGTTTCATCCCTGGATTTATTTTTGATTTGATTGATATGTTCATATAGATTTGAAATTGATATATTTTGCCTTTTTTAATCTTTTGTGCTTTGGTAAGAATCTTCTTTAATAATCGCCATCAAAATATTATCCAAATTGGTTTTCTTATAGTGTGAACTTTTGCAGAAAATTCATTTTGATCATTTGAAAATTTTCTAAGTGATTGTCAGCATTTATGCATAATCATTGTACATTGGTGTAGAGAACAACAAAATCTTCATTGTCTGTGTTGTATTGCGTTCTTTAGGAAAATCATAGATGAGAAACTTGAAAAATATGACATTCGTTTGATTATTGATCTCCAACAGAACTAAACATTACTATAAACTATTTAAAAAACTATGGATTTACTACACAGATACTCAAGTAAACCTGGTTACGAAATTAATACTTAGCACATCAATTCTGTGATGAACTCACCGTGACACCTGTCCCAGCCAACCACCCTCCATTACGCCTTTTCAGTCTTGATGAAATACAACAGCAGTATTTAAAATTGTAATTAACAATTTCTTTTTTTTTTAATTCTATAAAAATCAACTATACTTTTTAAAAAAGCGAATGTGCGTGTGTACATGAGATTTCCATGAGCAGATATCATATTCATGCAATTAAAGACAATGGAATGTAATGACTGTCTATAAATGTCAACTGTCATTAATAGATCCTCAAGATTTTATATTCTTTTAATTCTAAAAATGATTTTTATATTTTTTCAAAGTGAAAATTGTGTCATATGACATTACAGAAAGTCAGGGCATTTAAAGATAAATTACTTTATGAAAAATATTATCATGAACTAAATATTGCATGATAACAATTGTACTAATTAAATCATGGAACTTTTGTAGGTTCAGCTAGTATACATTAAATACTGTAATTTCCAGAATTTGTTGACAGAATCTAAATTTCTTTGTCTTAAAAATAGACTTTTGTTTTGGCGTCAACCGATGTTTGTATATTTATTAGTAAAGAAGATGAAACCGGAAAATGCGTCTCTAAGGATTTTTTTCGGTATTGAACTTATATTCTGTAAAATGTATTTTTGCAGCACACTATCTAGTTGAGAAATAGAGAAAAATAATCAATATTTCCTTGTTGAATTTATCGAAAGTTAGATATTTAATTTTTTGAAGGAACTGGAATTTTTTGAATGATAAAAAAATGCATTCTAGAATATTTTGCAAAAAATGTTCATGGCTTAAGAGGAATAGAAAAAAAGGCCCCGTTTTGTCTGAAGTGTTTTACTTGTAGAATTGCTTGCTTAGAACTACTTGGCCATTTTATGAAAGGCGTCTAAGCCGGAGTTGTTGTTGAGATTGTTCATTGCCATAAATGCAACGTTTCTTTATAAAATACAACGATAGGCGACGGACAACTATAACAAAGCAAAACTCAGAGAGGGAGAGAGAAAAAAGAGAAGAGAAAGTGAGTGGGTGAGTGAATAGGATAGAGAGAGAGAGAGAGAGAGAGAGAGAGAGAGAGAGAGAGAGAGAGAGAGAGAGAGAGGCAAAGAGAACCATGTAAAGCACATCCTTCCTCTTAACAGCAACAAACTAATGGCTAATAAAAATCCCAAAAATACCTTTCCGCTTTTTTCTTTTACTCTCATTCTTCAGCTCTTTTTCTCACACGCAAACGTAATTTTGTAAAAATGAAAGAATAAAGGCTGATTCGATGTGTTGAGGTCACAATATCAAATAGAGGATTTTTCTGACTGGAGGGGTACCTGAAAATTAACATTTAAATTTTTATTTGCCTTTTTTAAAACATGTCTTTTATTTCTATCGGACATTTTATAACTTTATCAAATCGATCAGTTGCCTTTGAAGCCTGTCACCAAGGCGAGATCAAGGAACATTAGCTGGCTAACAGAAGCCATTTCCAATTAGTTTCATTAAGAAATTCAATTACTGATGCTGCAACCATTGCCACAACAACTGCAGCAACCACTGAAGTTCTGTTAAAAACAGCTGCTTTCATTCAGTCTTCAACTTACGGATCACAAAAGATGAGGATGATGATAGCAAAAAAAACAAAAAACAAAAAAAAAAAAACAAAGAAAAGAAAAGAAAAATAAAGAAATGAAAAGAAAATACAGCAAATAAACAAATAAATAGACAAATTTAAAAAGATAACAAAAAATGAACAATTATTAGTTAGATTTTGAAATTTGCCCTTTTGATAAAATAGGATTATTTTTCTTTTCAGAACTCAGACATTATCAGGTATATTAGTATTATTAGTATTATCAACTAGAGAGAGAGAGAGGAGGGTGATCAGAGTTAATGAGGGGGATCAGTAGCCTTAACTGTTTTGTATGTCTGTTTATCTCTTTCAGTGACTCAGACTTTTTTAAAAAGTTGTTTTTGTTTAAATTCGATTTCGACTAAAATCAATAAACTTTATTCAAAATGGCTACCATTAATATTATTCATTTCAGGTTTTTATTCGATTGCATTCTTGAGTACGCGCCTTTTATTTCTTAAAGCTTCTTTACGTGAGCACGTTTTATTAAAGTCGCCCCTTATCTATTGCGTGTGTGTTTATAATTGCTTTATTATCTTTTCTGAGAGAATTCCTTTCATAAAATGACCGATTATTCATCAATAAATCATGGATTTATTAACACGATGCTTTTATTTGTTTTGTGGGCACAGATGTCCTGAGGGACCCCAAACGATAAAATTGTTCAATGGATTTGTGAAGCTCACAAGAACACGGAGCCGAAAATGAACAATAGTGAGAAGCGATGATGAGAAAGGAAATAAAAGAAACGTAGAAAATAAAATATGGTCGTTTAGATTTTTGAACAAAGTGAAATCGATTGCGTGTAGTTTAATTTAGCAGGGATAAATCATTAGAAAATGGCCGTTTCAATGTGATAGAAGATATTGGATCAAGGCTGAAAAAATGGCCATTTCACAAGACAAAATAGCGTTGAAAGTTGCAGATTGATATGAAAACGATATGAAATTATTCAAAACAATTTAAAACGGAACTATTTGTTTAAAATGCTTTTTTTGTTTGAGTATGTTTTCAATTGAAAACATTTTGATAAACAAACTGTCAAATATTGAAAGTTGATATGGTCGTGTAAAACCTAAAAACGGTGAAAAACAGAACACAAGAAATGATAATCAAATTAACAATCAAATTTGATTTTGACAATAAAAAAATAAAGAATTATATTTTCTTTGGCAAGTTTTGTCTTTCTTTTCAACTTTTTTTTAAAATGAAAATCTTATTCTAAATCAGTTTGTTGTGTTTTTTAGCGATGAAATGCAGCGACCAAAAACGTCAACAGATTTGCAGAGAATCATTGAAACTAATTGAACGGGATCAGGTTTATAAAAAAAGAAATATTTGCACAAAATGGTGGGCATCAATATAGATTAACAAAGAAATGCCTATCTTTATTCGTGCATTATATGTGGATTATAATGACCTCTTTTATATTATAGTCATCTGTTCTGTCATCAACGATGTTTTCTTCATTTTTGTTAATATTGCTTTTTATTTGATCGACATCAGCGAAAGTTCATTTGGTGGGAAATAAGTTAAAAAGTTTTGGTATTGATCAATAATGACTCTCGGGGGTAGGGCGTTAATCAGTGACATGTCAGTAACTGGCGACGAGTGAAATTACAATATTCACTTCCGAAAATTATTTTCAAGAAAATTCAAAGATACAGGGGGAAAACGTGTTTGAAAATGATAACTATGAAGGAACTGAATTATCTTAAAAGAACAAATGCATATACGTGCATGTAGTCACAAACATATACGTATATCGATGTATAGACACACACACATACATACATACATATCAAATATATTTATGCATATTTATGAAAGTATCCTGATGAAAGTTGCATTAACTGAAACTTTATAGCGTCGACATTACCATCAAGAATAAATAATTCATCTTTTGGAATATTTCGTGTTTTCCTATTTTTCTGCATACTTATGTATGTGCATATGTGCATATGTATGATACTATGTTTGTATGCATGCTTATACAAGTTCATTTGTGTGTGTATGTGTGCGTATGTACATGTGTGGGGATGGGTTCGTGCTACGGCTTTTATCAATAAATAATTTGTTTACAGGGAAGTGAGGCTCATTATGACAGTGAAGTAACGTATTTTTCTTTTTAGAGACAATTAAGTACCGCGTGTCTAGCAAGAAAGGACGAAATCAAAAAGATCTGAGCGAGACTCGTCAAAAGAAAGAAACGTTCTGATGAGATTGACCATTGTCTTCAAATGAGATGACCGGTAGATGTGATTCCCACTTGTCAGTCAGTCTGTCATTTAACCAAATCGGCCACCAGTGGAGGCGCTTCAATTTGCAAACATTTAAGATCATAAATTTACCTGCAGTGAATTTTGTCACCCGAATTTGTTATCAAATGAAAAGTCAAGAAAACTAGACAAAAACGTCAGGAAGTTTTCACCAAACCTCACAACATGTTGTCTAATAATGTGGCATTTTCAAAATGGGATTATTGGCAGAGGTTATTCTTGCTTCTATCTCGAGACAATCTATCGTATTTCTTGTCTCAAATGTCAAATTACTGACGTCCACTAAGATGCAGTTGATTAAACTCTTACAGTATCCATTGTATGCTATCTCAATGAGCATTTATGACGGCCTCGTTCTTGACGATGTATAATTGGATAAGACACCTAAACATTTTACTATTTCTACAGCCCCAACCTTTTATGGTTTATAAATAAAGGCATATATTTGGATCACAGTCAGTCGTTTTAAAATAAGAAACTTGTAAAAAGGTTAAAGGCATCTAAGATAACTTTATGGCGATTTTATTTACATTAAAATATATACATTTGATATTTACACAGTTGGCATTTAATTTTAAAAAAAGATTTTAAATCACAGTTTCTCCATTTTTTGCAAATCTATATTAAAAATCAAGTTAATTCTAATGCATTTCTTGTCCACGTGTAAACGAGTTGGTCTTCTTAAGAGCTCAGCATCTGGTCATTATTGATATTAAAATAATAAAACTTGGGAAAAAAGCACAAAAAAGCAAAAAATAAGCAAATGTAAAGATAAAAAATATATATCTAAGACTTTTGACTTGAAATGCAAAGAAAGTTTTGTCATCAGGGAACCTTATTCTCATTTTATTTCATTTTTCTTTTTACCTTATAAGGATTTTAGAAAAAGAAATAATTCATTCTTTAGAGCTGATTTATGAAATAAAGTTTTCTCTTATAGATAAAAAGAAAAAAGAAGACAAGTTCTTTTTCTCTGAATTCAAATCCGACCCTTTGTTTTTTTCTTAAATGTTTAAAATTTCAAGTGCACTTTCAAAATTCTTTCTTTGGCGTCTTCAAGTCTGAAGAACATTTTGATAAGAATCGATGGATAAAAAAATGTTCATTTGATAAGAGAATCCATTTTTCTTTTTCCCGCCATTTGCTGCTTCATTCTTTCCTATTAGAAACGCGGATGATTTTCTTTCTTTCTCGAATCTTCCATCATCTAACTGACTTTGTTCAGATTTGGTTTTTAAGAAAACTCTTACCGCATATTTATTCTTGCAAAATGATTTTAAAATAACATGAAACCGGTTACCAAAAAGTACAAGAATTCACAATTTTATGTCGAAGTTAATTCAGAATGGGTACTTTATTTGTAATCGTAAATAGTATAAAAGTAATAGAAAAATAGTCGATATTATCAATGAATTTACTAGTGTATACATGAGTTTATTTTTCTGGTTTAATGATAATTGTACATGGCTGGTACATTATTTTATGTTAAAACCATTTTAAAACCTTGAATGCAAATGAAAAATTGTAATTTGCATAAACAATGATAGTTGCTTCGAACATAACAAATAGTTGATTTTCGATCCGAAATTAATACGTACTTTGCTTAAAAGTCTGATTCCAGACTATGAAACGATAGCAAACAATTATCTAGTCATTACTCAAAAGTTAAAGTAAAATTATCGAATGTAAATCTAACACGAATCATGAAATTGGTTTAAATTAAAGTTCCAATTTGAGGTAAAGATTAAACAAAAAGCAAAATAAAAATTACCCTTCTAATATCCAAGCCATAAAATTGATGACTTCATATGATTGATTAATTCTCATTATTTGCTGATGTTTTTTTCTTCTTTCATTTATTAATCTTTCAGAAGGACTAAAGTAGCCATTTTCCCTAGATGTAATCGATTCTCTATAAAAGCTATTAATAATCATCCACTCATTTTTTGTGCATCAAAAGTCATTCATTATCTGCAAAAAATACTTATTGCTTTGATATTTTGTCTTTCTAAATGTTGTAACAAATAAATAAGAATCTTGGAAACTAATGATGGTCCCAACTAGCGATAGTATTCTCACTACAACACACATTTCTTCCAATATTTAAGATAACCATATCATCAATAAAAAATGTTTTTACTCGATATTGTTCTGTAGGGTCAGAAATAAAAGGCCAATCCCATTCATTGCCATTAAAAATTGTGTTGTATGAAAAGCGGTTCCATAAATAAATAACACAACGCACTCACCAAAAAACAAATACTTGACAAAAAATACTGATCCACTGTTGAAGTAGAATCAGGAACAACTTAATTATCAATGTTCGCCGGGGTTGGAAGAAGAGACAGCGATGTGGGACATCGGTTAGGGTGGATGAGGAGGTGGCGGAGGCAGGAGTCTGAATTGGCGATATGGACGAGCGAGCGCCATCGGACGGAGCGTCTCTTTTGCGATGACAGCGCGGCTTACAGCTGCCGTCAAGTCAAACGTTTATTGCGTTAAGATACAAAAAAGCTGTAAGCGCTCGGCTCGCAGATATGTCGTCTCCCGAGGGAATGGTTTGCGTCGGACAACTCCTGCTACTCAGTGCTCGCTAATTCTAATGACACAAAGTATTTCCATTGGATTAGATAGAATTGTTTGTTTTTTCTGCATCCGTTTTTTTTTTTACTTCACCCCATCTCTCTCTCTCTCTCTCTCTCTCTCTCTCTCTCTCTCTCTCTCTCTCTCTCTCTCTCTCTCTCTCTCTCTCTCTCTGTGTGTATGAGCAAGAACACATGTGAGTATGGCTTAGCCTTATATATAAAGCATAACACCCGAAGTGGGGCCACAAGAGAGAGAGAGAGAGAGAGAGAGAGAGAGAGAGAGAGAGAGAGAGAGAGAGAGAGAGAGAGAGAGAATTATTTTCCCCAAACTCCCTTTATGTTTTATCTGGTCCGTCTTGAAAGCCAGTCTTCTTGACACCTCCCCTCCTCGTCCATTCTTAATGGATTGTTTCATTCTTGTTTCTCTCAAGGTGTATCATTCATTGGCCGTGCACTCACTGAGCGACTAATCTGTTCTTCACTTTATATTTATCTTGTTTTACTCTCTTTTCTCGTCAATGTTTTCCATCGACAAAATGGAAGAAGCTTGTCTGCTTATATTTTTATTTTATTTTATTTATTTAAAACATGCTGAACACTTTTCTACATTGTCTTTTAATAAGATAATATCACCCACTCCCGCCAAGATTTTATTGAGATCGTTAAAGACAACAAAAGGGAAAGAAAGAGATGCCAAGAAGATAATAGAAATCAAGAAAAACAATAGAATCTTATTGGAATAAAAACAGATTTTCACGTATGTAAAAGCGGCTTTTTTCCTTGACACAAGAGTGTTTTAAAAGAAAGAAATTCCCCTTTGATTTGGTTGAATTCGTTTATTTATCGCGGGAAAAAGACGAAAATCTTGAAGGACAAAATTAACAGAGTTGTGCTACGCAATATTACATGTTCTAAAGAGAAAAAAAAACATAGATTATCACTAAAAAATACTAAAATATAAATCGTTAAATAACAGGATAAGAGTTAATGATTTTCTAATAAAAGTGGAGAACATAAAAAGGATAACAGTAAAAATAAAATATTCTCTATAAACATTTTTTCATTTAGAAGAAGGAAATTTTTTTATTGTTTTAAATAATTTAATACGCAATTAAAATGGACTTTGACCATTAAAACCCATTGTGACATTTTATGTCTAAACGGATTGTAATAAATCTGGTGAAATTTAAAACAAAAATGCATATATCATTGACCAAATGAAAATCATTATAAGGATTAACCATCCAGCCATTGAACATTCGAAAACCTTTTATTGTCCAATTCTTCTGGCATGCTTATTATTATTATTATTTTTTTTTTGGTTGGAAAGAAGACTTTCTCACGTATCTTGTACTAATCGTGTAAATGCATACAGCCTGTTTTCCACGAAAATTGGTATCCAATATCTTGATATTATCTGGATTCAAATAGCGACGATCAACTTCGATAGAAAACAGACAGCTACTTCAGCCACTAGGCAGACATTTTCACTTCATTCAAACAGTATTTACTAATATTGGAATCTCTACGTATATGCAAAAATTCTTCAGACATTTTCATCCCAAATTATTTCGTATTGAGTCACCCTTTTAATCTTAATGGGCAATTCATTAAGATATGATCTGAACCAAAATGAATTTACTTAGAAGTATAAATAAATTGTACAAGTTGCTTCTTTGAGCTAAGTATATTTACCCTTTGTTTGTATGCAACATTAAGTATCAGATTAAGTTCCTTGTAAATTAGATTTCTTTGTACCTTTTATTTGTAATTTAATTTCACTCTATACAAGCCCCCCCCCCCTGAGGGAATCTTTAACTTTGGCTAACATTGATGAAAACTTAAAGATATTTTTAAAACTAAATTAAATATAAGAAAACATCCACACTTTTATTTGTTTCATAACATTCCAAATTTGTTTTCTTGTTGATGTGGAAAATGATTCTGTAAAAACAGTTTAAAGAGTTTCGCTAAAATTAGACGTAAAACATCTGGATGATTGTATTTCCTTCTTTTTTCTGCCATGAAATTGAAAACTGAATAGTTACATAAATGTTTGTCTTAGTCGGAGTTAAATATTTAAATAAGCTATTTAAGACAGAATGAAAAACAGGCAAGAAGACGCATAAGCAGCAGACAAATACTTTTCTTTCTTCAATGGAGACACAGTGAATAGAATCGTTGTATTCATCACAAAGCGTTTATTTTAGCCGCAAATCTATTCATTTTCCTTCGGGCTGAGCAGAATTACATGTTCATACAAACCAAAATGCTGGAATGAAATCAATTTTGAAGTTAATATTGCTTGCTGAGTTGTCGATATATACGGTTCAATATCGAAAAGAAAGTGATCTTTTCCGAGATGCGATCAAACTACTTTACTTTTGGCTTCAACTTAAGACTAACTTAATGTCTCTTTTGACACAGTTAAATGATGTGAAAAGGAACAGTTTCAGAGGTATTTAATGCATCTATCGGCAAAGGACAAAGAAAGAAATCAGGATGGAAGAAATGACGATAGCAAACACAAGGGAAATAATTAAATAAGAAAGAAGAGGGAAGAATTCGCTTATTAAATTTAAAAATTCAATTTGTGGACAACAATTTAATCAATTTAATTAGCTAATAAATCTGGACTTAGACTTAATAGAAACACAGAAAGACACAAGGTTGTGAATTTGTCATTTTCGACAAACAAAAAAGTATTTCAAAACTTTTCTGAATACATCAGTAGGTAAACGTTTAAATATTCTTATTTAATGTTATAGGGAAGGCGTACAGAGGATTTGCCAAAGAGCGATGACCAATAAGGACGGATGGAGAGAGAAAAAAAGAGAGAGATAGATAGATAGATAGATAGAGAGAGAGAGAGAGAGAGAGAGAGAGAGAGAGAGAGAGAGAGAGAGAGTCAAAGGAATCCGTGCTGTTAACATGCCTTGATGATAATGATGTATGTTATAACATAAATATCACAATTAAATCTACTTTCGTTAATATTTCTTAAAGCTTTTTTTTAATTGTTTCTCCTTATTTTCAAGTTATTATGAGTTAGGCCAAAGTTGGCAGAGGAATTTAATTTAACATTTAGAAGAAAATGATATTTGATAATGAAGTTTCTAATATAATCTTTGCTGAATGCTTCTAATCTTAACTTTTTGGATGAATCAAAAGTTTTTCAATATTTTGGCACGGGCTAGTTTGTAGTGCGTATATCATGAAAACGAAGCGGTTCAGGGTGTGGTGGGTACCCACTGTAGTTGGTAAAATTGTGGTATTTGCTGTCATGTTGTATATTGCTTCACTCCGTGTGTGATTTGAAAGGAGCACCGATGAAAGTGGCACAGATGAACGTGTAAAGTCGTCTAATTTGGGAACTTATGATTTTTGAATTTGGACTAGGCCATGTTTAAACTATAAGATATCTGGCAGGAATAAAACTTGGTGTGAGTTCAATATTCTTGTTCGATAATTGCCATCATCATTATCATCAATATCATATCACGCTAGTGGCATGGATATCCATGACAATCTCTAGCCAACTGTCCCTTTCATTCATTGTCACCGGGAGATCCTCTGTGCAGCATCCAGTATCTGCGCAAAGCTAGTCAACGTATGCTTTTCCTGGACGGCCCGCACTGGGATAGACATGTACTGGTTTCCACGGGAGTACGTCGCTTATAAGTTCGTCCTTGCTTCTCCAGCAATGCTCAGCATGTCTTGTTCTTCTCACTCAGATGGATTGTGTAATAGGGGGAAAAGTGGCAATACAGCTGCTTTCTTGTGGAATGTTGTTTCCACGATGTGTTCAGGATCACACGCAACATTCTTGTGCAGCTCACATCCAGTTTATTCTCTAAGCTCTTCATTAAGATCCAAGTGGTGCATCCATACAGTAGCACTGATAAAACTACGGTTTGGAAGAATTGTCGTTTTAATTTGTTAGTGAGATCCGATTTCTATATGACTGATAATCCATTTATAGCAGACCATGCATTCCCTATGCATGCATTAACATCGCTTTCTGTGGATGAGATATTACTACCTAGGTACGTGAATTGTTCTGCTGGCTTTAGAGGCTCACCGTCTAATGTTGAGATGTTTTAAAACACATGAACTCAGTTTTATCGGAGTTCATATAGGGTCAAATGTTCCGCACTGCGTTTTCCAGGCTATGTAGCAAGGATTCGGCTTGTGCAGGTGTATTTGCAAGAAATGCCAGATCATCTGCATAGTTGGCACCTGTAATAGTCTCGGCGGGGTATCGCCTGCTTCTTTCCTTTTTTTTAGTGAGGCCTTTTTCCTTCATGGTACTATTTGTCATTAAATATACAAATATATTTTAATCGAGTAGCCATGTTATTTCTTCTCCAGTTCACCTTACTGATTTTGTCCAAAGAAAATGCATTACTCACTCACTGACTGGGGGATATGAAAACAAAACTAAACGAGATAGGGTGGGTCGTATTTTCTTCTCGTCAACTCCCTGCTTGACGCGTAGATAATCTATCCTGATGGAACAAAATATTGATGCTTCAAAGCCCTCGAGATATGACTGCGTGTCAAGCAAGCAAAAAACCTGTCAAGTTCTTAAGAAGAATTCACCATAAAACAACGCCATAAAACAACGCCTATTTCAATCGGATCTATTGACATCCCTAATGTTTTTTTAGAAACACCTTCAAATCAAATTGGCTTTGTCCAAAGATCTTCATGACAGCAAACAGATAAAGAGAAAATAATCTTATGTATTTGTTGAGTCGCTAATGGAGATATTTATTTATTTTTCAAGTTTAGGTTTTTAATATTTTAGCAATTTTTAATTCATAAATCATATACGAAATGGTCACGTGTATTGAAATTATTTAAAAGTCGAAAAACCAGTTGTATCTGAGAAAATTAAATTATTTAAAGCTTAATTATTTCAAATTTATTATCTTCTTTAATCTCGTATGAAAATTCTGCAGTTTCAATAAATAAGAATTTTCCTGAAATTGTTGTCAAGAATAAAAAAAAATGAAAAACATGAAAATTGCTCAAGTTAAACTTTTCCTCTTCAGTGCAGTATTCGATTTGAAAATATCGAAATTTCCTGAAATCAATTTCGAAACACGCAAAAAAAAAGTATTTCGGCTAAAAATGTATTGCTTGCATTTTTAGAGTGACTTTTAACCAATGGCTTAAATGGATATTAAAATCATTTTAAAGAATTTATTAAGCAAGTAAGTAAAGTTGGCTAAGTAACATATAGATGGTAACAGCCGGACAGCGAGAGAGTCTATCCCCTTTTTGCTAGCGCTAGATCAGGGAGATTGTTTTTGCTACGTCGGAGCGCCACACCAACCGTTACCTACCCACTTCACTGCACAGATCAGATTACCCTATTTGTGCTACTAATGCGCTGATTTGGCAGGGTCCAGTATTGAACCAGGAATCTTGCGATTCCTAGGCGGGTTCTCTAACGACTGAGCTAAACCGGCCCCTTAAAAATTGCTAAAAACCGTTATTTTTTACCCACTTTAACTTTTAAGATGTGTGCAATATTTACGTAAATATTTTGATCCTCGATTTCAGATCGTAACTTTCTGATTAATTCATAAACTCTATCAAATGTTGTTCAGACGAAATCATCTCATATTATTTATTTACAATGTATTGGCCTTTCTAAGCATTTCATTGGTTTTTCTTTAGATAAACTCTCAGCATTCAATGTTGCCTGCCAAGACATTTTGAAAGTTAACCTCATACACTTCCCTATTCTTCACTTTTCTGGCTTTCCTTTTTGAAATGTTTAAAAAAAAGAAAAAAAAAAGAAAAAACATAGAGAAAGAAGAAAACGCCACATCTCACATGATCAACTTAATCTATCGACTTTATTTAGTTGCGCGTCAACTGCCAGGTAGACGAGAAATCCACTTACCTAACCATCTTCCTGCCTTTCTAGACAGAAAGGAAAAGACGGTTACGTCTACATACATAGATACGCATTGATACTCTTTGTCTATAAAATCTGTAACTGCAATGCACGACATGTTTTCTATTCAGACGGGTTTATTTTTTTCTTCTGATCCTCAACAAGACAACATCTGCATTCCCGGCAAGAAGTCAGTTGGCATTTTCCTTTTGAAACAAACACGCATTCACCTTCGACGCAGGCAGCCATGACACTTGAAAAGTGTCACCAGGTAGAGAGGGCGCGTGTCACTTACCTTGACAGAGGTCTCCAAATGTTTGACCTTAATTGATTGTTTATATTCTTACACTAGCCGCGGCGCCTCTCGCCGTAGGTCTCATAATCGGAGATATGATTTTGATTTTAAGTTCCTTCTGGAAATATCAAATAATACAGATTTTATTACAGATCTTATGTAAATGTCAATGAGCTTGAATGTTTGCTAAGTTCCATAAAATGTTTATATCAGCAACTCAGGACTGAATCTATCTGGAATGGTTTGAAAAATGAATAAATTTGAAAATCTCATTACTTGCGTTACAAAAACAAAGTTTGAATGGAAAAATTAGTATTTTCCATTTACGTTAAGCATAAGCAATTTGGAAATAACTATTTCTGTCCTGGAACAAGAAAATGTAAAAATATTGTTACATAATGTTATTGAATTTTTAATCCGTCTATTTTTTAAAAATTCATTCTAGATGGGCACCTACCGTGTTTCAATGTAATAATTTTCGCTGTTATTGCACATAACCCAAACATTTTCTATTATTACGGGGGCGTAATAATGGAAAATGTTTGGGTTATGTGCAATAACAGCGAAAATTATTACATTGAAAAATAAATATCTATTGTGTAAAATATTTTTGATCACTAGGCTACGGATGCAACCATATTATATATATATATATATATATATATATATATATATATATATATATATATCCTTATCAAAATACAAGTAATCAATTAAAAGACTATATCTTACAAATTAGAAAGTATGGTCAGTTTTTTTTTCTAAACACAACCTGCATTCAGTGTTGCCACGTCTGTATACTGGTGTCTTTTATTTTATTTCTTTTATTACTATACACCATTTTATATACGAGCATCTGTCAGTATCATTTTTCACTAGCCAAACAAAACGTTTGAGTGAGATATTATTTTCATACTTCCTGTTTGAAAAGCTTAACTTATTATACCGTTGATTTTTCAACTTTCCCTGCCAATTTAAACCTTTCTTTTTATATCGTACTGGTTCTTATTAGTAGTGGCTTTATATATCATATTGTCGATAAGACAACTGCCATCCAAAGGATACATCTCATTATTTACCTAACTCCTCGAGTAGGATGTGACACAAAGTCAAACTTTTAGGTGGAGACCTTTCCGCACACGAATGCACGGAGAAAAGCATAAATAAGTATATTATAACAATATTCTAAAAAAAGTTATTCTTCTAAACCAAAGGACACTTCCCCTTTGTCTATAGTTGCATATAGGTTCTCCGATTTTTTTTGTTGCAGCAGTAGTGCGGTTTCTATGGAATATTAACAATTTTATCACAACTAAAAACTTTTTCCCCCGCCCTGTCGGTAGGGATTAGAATACATTGACTCTATTTCCCGCAAAGAAGTAAGATTCACAAAAAAAGTGGGAATCCTGGATATGACACTAAACTGTATCTGATAGCGAGTGTCCCCTTCTCGAGCTCGGTGGAGTGTGAGGTACCCTTCCATTGCAATTACTCCCAGGACCGATCTGCCTCAGACTCACAACTATGCACTCATTCAACCCCTCATCATGGACAGAATTCAACAGATACTTTACCACACAGATCAGATTACACAAGCTATGCTACTCATGAGCTGAGTTGACGGATATCGGTATCAAAGCTGGAACCTTGCGATTACTTGGCGAATGCTCTACCGACTGAACTAAACCGGAGTGTAATTACTTGATACTGATAATCACAAAGTCTTGATGCTATTTTATACAGAACAGAAGATTGTATTATATTTGAAGATGCTAACCATAGACAAACCAACTGTAATGTTTAAATAATTGCTTTTATTTTTAGGGGGTTTTGCTTAAGCATATTATCATAAAAAGAAATGAATTTCAAAAATATTCTGGATTTTCTTTTCGTCGATTTCTTTTGCAATTTTCTTTTCGTTCGACAAATAACATGATGAATCAACGGAAGACAATCTTCCTTCTTTCCATTTCAGATGTGTTAAACTGGCTTTGTGGTCGGCAAAACGAGGAAGCAGTCAAGATAAACTTTATGATAGAAGCAACGCATGACTTGTCTAATCGGCTTTGTGTAGACAAAATGGTTTCGCTCAATTTGTTTCCAGCTCCAGAAACAGCAATGTAGCGATAGAATTTCAAAGCGTTCAATTCCAACTTCCTCTCCTTCTTTTAAATCATTTCTCTTGATTTTCACTTTTTGACAAGAGGAACTAACAAATAAAAATTTTAAAAAGAGCAAATCACTATTGAACTGCACTCAGCTACCTGACACAAAAGGTCATCATTAGATCGGGTCGGAAGTTTAGAAATTATTCGCAAATGTTGACCAAATTAATTTTATTACGTAACAAGTTCGAAAGGCAAAGACAAATGAAAAAAAAGTTTATGTAGAGCATTGCCTAGGAACCAAAAGATTTCTAGTTCGATACCAGCCCTCGCCAACTCAACACATGAGTAGCATAGGGATCTATGCGGTAAAGTGGGGATCGCTGTTGATAGGTATGGCGCACCATCTCAGACTCCCAAACCATCTCCTTGGTCTAGCGCTAGTAAAAAGGGGATAGACTCCCTAGCTTACGTATAAGTTTTTAACAATATCTTTTTAATTTTTCTTTTTATGGCTTTTTAGAAATTGCAATATCCAGCTCTTAAGAATAATAATCTAGTGTTAATTTCCACAACTTTTTTATCTGGTACAAAATTTTCATTTATTTCTTCATAAAATCTGTGGTTTATAAAAGAAATCTTATAATATATATTTCAAATTTTTTAATCAATTCCTGCCAAGGAATTAAAACAATTAGAAAAGGAGCGAATACGTTTAAGAATTTGTATGATTTGAAGCAAATACACCAAATTAATGACTCTGAAATAAATAATTACCACAAAACCAAGCCATATTTGATTGATTTAGTTTAACAGCATATCAACCCGTCTTGGGTTATTTCATGCCTAGAGCTTTAGGAATTACGTTCATTTCATGTTTATATTAACATTTTTGTTGTTCTTTCTTGGGATTTCTTTTTCACTCAGTAATATTATATAAAATATTCCGATTTGACACTAACAACTTTCACACAATTATATTATTATAAGTAACTATTCCTATTTGATAATAATCATTTATTTGCAGACTTATATGGTTTAACATATTCTTGTCCTATACTAAAAACCTTCAAACAGATCTATTTTATCTAGAGATGGAACCCTAACAAGTACTAACACTCCAAATCATAGTGGACATACGAGTAATGGAAATAAAGAGTCTTTTTACACTCCCCACCGAAACGTTTAAACGTCGACTTCATCATCAAGAATAAATTCATCTTTTTTTAGACTTCTTTGTTTTCCTAATTAATACACAACATTACAATACACAACATTACAATACACACATTCCTTCTGCTTCAGTCGTGGATCGAAACTCGAACATTTTTTCATCAGTCAGAATCAACGAATTCTACCAACTGGGCAATCAGCCCACTTTAAGGAGGAAAGTTTACTTATTCATATTTATACATGATTGTTTACTAATTATATCCATACGTAACGACGGAAAAGAGAGGTCTATCCGTTTTAAGGAGAACCTTGAAATTTTAGCGAAATTCGCAGCCACCAGAAAATTTATACCCAGAAAGCTCTACTCACCAGAGGTGGGGAGCATATATATATATATATATATATATATATATATATAATTGCATAGCTCTCCTTAAAACGGGTAGACCACTCCCGATGACCTAGTATGTTTATAACAGTAAAATTCCATCTAAAATATTTGTGTGTAGATGGCACGGTGGTAAGATGTCTGACTTATAACAAATCGGTTGGGTTTCGTTCACAGCCTAAAGCAGCCTGCCTTGTCTAGTCACAGTGATAGGCGGCGAAACAGGAATGAATGTGAATGACTATTTATATATACTAGCAAGTATTTAAGTTTTAATGTAATAAAGTATATCAAATTAGAAAAGCTAATGAAACTAAATAAGAATGCAGATAAAATGATTGGAAACAGAGGGGTGCATAATAAAAAAATAGAACAACTGAAACTTACTCTTCTATCACTCTCGTCTTTCATTGCTAAATTTTCCTAATTTAATAACTTAGTTAAAATAGGAAGTAAAGAATAAAATCAGAATTATATCTTCTCGTTAATCGATTTCTTTTAAGATTTATTGAAGAGATTTTTTATCAAATCCATTAAGATAAAACCATACAATTAAAATCAATAATATTAAGCACATATTTATTAAAATCAAATTTTTAATTTCAATATGCAAATTAGCCTTCCTGTTCACACTGTAAAATGCTATTTTAGTGTATATATAAATACAATTGCATATTATTCATTTGTAGATATGATTAACAGTATTAATAATGTAAAACAATTTTATTAGAAATTGAGGTTTAAATAAAAATAAAATCATGGAGAATGTGACGTAAATAACAAAGGGAATGGTGACTTAAGTAGTGATATAGTTTCGGTTACAGACAGAAAAGCACACAATCTCCATTATAATAAGATATATATATATATATATATATATATATATGTATGTATGTATGTAGTAATCATGTCAGTTCCTAATTTTTCCATGATATTGAGCACTTTTTATTTGTAGAGTAAAGTATTATTTCACTCCTTGCGAGTTTTTCATACCGGTCTTAGCTAGTGGTCTTTTATTGGAAAAGTGAAAAGAAGTTTCTTCAGGTCTCCAGAAATGTGGATAATCTAGTTATTTCCAGTCTTTTCAGTCTTTGAGAACCGTTTCAAGGACACCAACTACAATTAGTACCATGTGCACCTTTATGTTCCACAGTTTGTCAAATTTCTGTAAAGGTCCAAGTATTTTAAAAAAGCTTTTCCCTTTCTTTCATTTTCACTGTGGTCCACTGGAACAGCAAAATATACAAGGTGAAAAGTTCTTTTTTCTTGTTAATTAACACTAGGTTTGATCTTCTGACCGGGATTAGGTTATTAGTTTTTTCTATTTCTGTTTTCTAGTTTTTGTTATTTTTATGTTTGTTCTTATAGAGTCTGTCTATACCATCTCTTGGGTGTAAGACCTTGTGCATCGTCATAGATTTTTGTGAGTTTTTCATCATTTCAATCATTTCAATGAGTATCTTCATCGTTGTGCTTTTGTCGTTGTTGTTCATTTTTTTTTTAATAGGAAGAACTCAGGAGAATTTTAAAATGTAGAATACTAAAAATACTTAATACGGGACCATCAAACAAGGGATAAAAGTTTAAAACAACGCCTTAAAATTTAGTTTTTCCTAAGATTTTTAAAACTCGATCGACACTAACTTAAATTATTGAACTAAAAATCCTCATATAATGAGATTTGCCAATTTGATTATTGGCAAGATTAAACATTTTTCAATTAAAATGCTTCACATATTTTCAAATATGGAGTTGTATCAAAAGTGTCATATATATATATATATATATATATATATGTGTGTGTGTGTGTGTGTGTGTGTGTGTGATATATATATATATATTAATACGTGATATATATATAGTATATATATGTGATATAAATATATATATATACATATAATATATATATATATACATATATATATATATATATATATATATATATATATATATATAATGTTGTTTGCGAATACGCACGCTTGTCATTGACATTGAGTATGGAATGGGGTTGGTTGGAGTTGGTGTTGGGGTTTTGTCAACTGCTTTGCTCATTGTTTATTAGTTTATTGTATGCGTAATGTGCTTCAAATAAGCAATTTAAGTCACAATAGAAGAAGAAGAAGAAGAAGAAGAAGAAGAAGAAGAAGAAGAAGAAGAAGAAGAAGAAGAAGAAGAAGAAATATACATTCTTTTTCTTTTCTTTTTCTTCTTCGTGGCTTAACGTTTTTAGTTTCTGTCGTCTTTTTACAAAGGCGACCGTTCTAGCAATTAATTCTCTATAAATCTTCGGCCCACAAAACAGGCGTCGACATGATTTCTCAGACCAACGAGACATTGATGGAATCTATAATGCACTGGCCAGCCCCTTCTTGTCGACTACACTCAGTTCAAACTTTTATTTCTTTAATTCTTTCTTCTTTTTTCTCTCTCGATCTAATCGAAATGATTTGTGTGTGCATGTATACACATTGGTGCGTGTCTATGTATGCTGCAATTTCTCTTTATCTCTTAGGCCATTGATTCGCTTTCTTTCTGACCGCCGCGTTGTCATTTACATACGAATGGGCTGATTTTCCCTCCGCTCTTTGTATATATCATGCAGCAATTAATAGCAGCCACCGAGCCGGAGACAGCTTTCATATGAATCCAATGGTGTAAATTTGGTCCATTTCAACCCGGCGGATTTTCAGAAATTGACAACAGAAAATAAACTATTACGAAAAGCCTGCTTACAACAATATCAGCAAGGAACATTAAAATCAAGCAAGTAGCCAAAACTGTTTCCTAACATAGATAAAAAAATATATATATACAAACCCAAAAGACAAAGAGCATAAGGAATTAGTTTTGATCGAGTCTCGTAATGTCTTTTATTTTTATTTTATTTTTATACCGAGGCGGATCAGTACATACTTAAATACAGAGAGAGAGAGAGAGAGAGAGAGAGAGAGAGAGAGAGAGAGAGAGAGAGAGAGAGAGAGAGAGTCTGTGTGTGCGCGCGTGTGTGTGTGAGAGAGAGGGGGTACATTATATATATAATATATATATATATATATATATATATATTAATATATAATATATATATATATAAAATGAAGAAAGCTAGTGACAATAGTTGATACATAAAAGTTGAGAGAAAATTCATATAAAATTAACATAATTTTAGAGTTACAGTAAAAAAATAAACTGGGCAATAAATCCAATAAACGCCACTCCTTGCATTTTAATCATTAATGCATATGGAACAACAACAGGTAAAATACTTCAAAGTAAAATGAACGAATTTTAATAGAATATAGTATTTTTTATTGCTAAAAGATCTACAATTTATAATTCATCTCTATGCAAATTTTTTAAAAGCCACAAAGTCATGAGCAAAGGTTTGAATTGAACTCAATTTTGACCTACTAAATTAAAGAAAAAAAATCGCTTCAGCAACAAAAAAAAAAAGAAAAAAAACTCTATACATATGTTGAAATAGAATTTTTCACTAAATAGCATTCCCCTCTCTATTTCTGTCTAAAGTTTACTTTTTTTATTATACTCTATTTATATTTCTTTTTATCTTGTTTTTCTTTCTTCCCTTTTGTTCATCCTCTCTTTTTCTCCCCCGCACACACACACACACACACACACACACACATGTGAGCGCGCGCGCACACACACGTACACACACCTTTTCACTAGTTTATCCGTTATTATTTCATTATTTTCTCTGACCAAACCAATCATGTCTTCAGTTTTATTATTGATGTTTTCAATTGTAATAGATACTATAAGTTTTATACTTGGAATTTTCGTTGAAATATAAAAGAAAAGAGCTGGCAATAAAGGAATCAATCCAGACCCAAAAGTAAAAGCAAAATTAATCCAAAATTTTGACTGTTCTGTTGCGATGTCGACAGTCCCGTTGCCATGTCGACTCTCCCGTTACCATGTCGACAGTCCCGTTGCCATGTCGACTGTCCCGTTGCCATGTCGACTTTGTTGATAACCAAATATTTAATAGATTTTCTTCTAGATCTAAACATGGAAAAATTGTTAAACTTTAGCTAAAATGCAAAAATTAGTTTCCAGCTTAAATTTGTTTTAATATTCGGTCATTTTGCAAACTTTCCTAATTAATATATTTAATTCATGATGGTAAGCAACGAAGTGTTAAGTCATTTATCATTCGGGGCCAACAAATTAGGTCAATTATTTGTGACTTAACATCGAAGCAAAGATTAGTCCTCCACCCACCGATTTTCTCATTGATTTGATATCAAATTATAATTTGTTTCTCCCCCATCTCTCTGTCAGTCTTTAGCAGGTTTTTATTTATTTATTATATCTTTATAGATGTAATCAGATTTCATTTAAACGTCTTCACAACTCACTGGAAATTTCTTTCAGCCATGTTGATTACAAAAGAAATTTAATGGCGGTCATTTACAAGTTGATCGTTCGATGCTAAAAAATTCATTTGAATATATATTTACTCGTTAATCATTAAAAAGTTTTTAATCGTTTCTATAAGGCCATCAATCTTGGATTCATTCGCTTTAATTCCCACAACTTCATTTTTCTCATTGCTTGATCAAATCAGTTTTTCTTTTTTTATTTTCATTTCTTTTCGATGTCATTCAAGCAAATTCATATCTATACTTGTGTTGCTTTCTAAGAAACTTTTTTTTACTTTTGATGTTCTTTTTAGTATTTCACTCGATTTAATTCAAATTACAAATTGCTCATTAAACTGTCACATAGAAACATTTATAAAGTCTCACAGCTTTGCTTGACCAACTCCAACCTTCTCAATAATTATGACATTATAAAACTGAGTAAGTATATTCCTTTTAAACCACAGTAAGACGAATTATTTTCAACGAACTATTTGAATGTACGAGTTAAAAACAGTATTTGTTAGTAATTTACTATTAATATGGTTTTAGTATTTATAACCTGGTGCCAAAACTAAACGATTGTAGCCATTAGAAATTAGTCACGTGACCTGCTTACTGACGACATTAATTAAACAAAATATTTAGATGAACTTCATGTATTAATTAGCAACATATTATTAATATTCTCTTGAAAGTTTAAGTAATTTGTGTGATGAAATTAAATCTAATTTTTATAAAGAATTGTATTTTTGGTCGTAGAAATATTTTAAAAAAGCGATGAGGCCCTGAGAAATGAAATAACTTAATGTTTGATATTTATGAAATTAGAGTCAGCTTAACTGTAATTGACTGGATATATTTTCTTTGGATGAAATTAGAAAAAGAAAAAAAATAATTATAGAACTGACACGAAGTTTGAAGTTTGCTGGGATATTTCAGCATTCAAATATGAAAAACATGCAGAGAAAACAATCAGCAACTTTCCTAGTTCTACATTAACTAATATTGACTGCTTAGGAAGCGGATGGGAAAGAGTGGGAGACGGGTAGAAAAACTGCTTGCTTCTTTCAAATTTCGGCTCTGGGAAACTGTCTACCCGCCAATCCTTTCGTTTTGACATGATTGCCGGTCTAATTTTAGGTGCAAATCACATATCCCGATGAGGATTGAAGTTATATTGGCAAACCAACCAAATAGATAGAAACGTATATACATATTGTTTGCATTTTACAACTATTTTTCCTCCAGCTATCAGTAAATAATAGGGAGAGCTGGGCTCTTTAACTTTGGTTAGGCAACCTGTCTAGGAGAAGGAAAACTCTGAATTCAAACCTAGTAAACTTCGCCTAAGAAACTGACCTTGTGTCATATACTGCTATCCTTGTTATATATATATATATATATATATATATATATAATATATATATATATATATATATTATATATATATATATATATATATATACTGTTATTCAAGCATGAATACTTGTATAAATATGTACGTACATTGCATATATTCATATAATAATTAGATCTATTTTTCCCGATTTTAGACGTTAAGTAAAAGACCTATAGAAGTGAAATTAACTCTTAAATGCATTTTATTTATTATCTAAAAAAATACAGAGGGTCGCCAAAAATGTGTTATAATAGCATTTGATGTGGTTCACACAATTTACTGACTCAGCTTCATCACTGTCATGAGACTTGCATGGAAAGTTATTGTCAACAAATCCATTAGAGTCACTTAAAGAGGAGACTAAAAGACGAGAGAGAATGAGAGAAAGAGACAGACAGACATAGAGAGAGAGAAAGAGAGAGATAACAGGAAAGGAGAAAAAGGATGCCACGCTGCCAACGGGATAATGGCGTAAGATTCATTATGTTCACAGCATAAGAGACACTCACACTTCTGAGTAGTTGAATCCTCATTAGATGCTTTATTACATTTCCAGTCATCGAAACAACCGACGGCAGAGATAATTTAAAAAAAAGTTTGCTTTTCTTTTTTTAAAGAAGAAAAACAACACGGAGAACAGGGAGTTAAATGGACATTCACGAGTGTATGTTGTGTGAAAACCGGCTGGTGGCATGAAAAGAAAATAGTGAAGCCTTAAATTTGGTGGTTTGGCCTTATGATCTTAGGTGATCGTTGGTGTGATCTATAGAGCCCTTCCTGACATATATAGAGTATAGAATGTTTTGGCCGTGTGTATAAACTCATTAAATAAAATGAAACAAGTAGTACTCGGTTACATGGTACCAGGATCTGGGTAAATATTTAGCTGGTATATAGCCATACTTATCATAACGTATCTTACATATAATATACCTGTATAACTGTGGTTATATACAGATATACTTACCTTCTTCTATGGTTCTGTTTCTTCTTTTATTCTTTTGAGTTGCTGGATTCTTATTTTCTATCTGGTCTGCTCTGGGCTGGTTTCTTCTCTGGAATTCTTCTCTGCTTGATACTGGGACGTTTTGTGTTCTTGTTTTTTTTTAATTAACGAAGACTTTGCTTTGTTTAAAACTCATATTTTATTTTGTAAGGTAAATCTCAGATCAACAAACACGCGCGTAAGAATTTAGTTTCAGTTAATTTTTTAAATTAACTTTCACGCGGCTCGCTTTCACGAATCAGGTCAAAAGTAAGTCGAAATCTAAATCTGAATCTTGAATCATCATTTTCCTGTGTTTTTCCATAACCGTTAGTTTTGAATTAAGCTACGCCTATCGTACACAATTAATAGGCTACTTATTAATTATGTAAAACGCCTTGTCTATTCTATTCTTTTAACTATCACAGTATCAATATAATTTTTCTTGCTGTTTGAATATATCACCCAGACAGATGTGAATTCATGACAATTAGTCCGCGCTATCCCCGGACATTAGAAGTCGGTTTCTTGATTTTTCTATTAAATATGATACACTATTTGAAGGTTTTATCTTTCTATTTAAAAATTCTCTGATAAAAACTTCACATTCAAACACTGTAAAATATTTCTTTTTCTTCTGATTTCCTTTGTTTCAACTTTGGATTTTGTGAGGGACAAAAATTTCATTTGGCAACAAATCCAATGTTAAACTCCAACGTAAAATTTCTTTAGAATGAAAATAAGTGGATACTTTAAGAAGAAAGTTTCAGCTTGTTAAGTGGCAAGAAGAGTTGCAACTGGCAACAGCGGTCGAGTTTTAAGCGTAAGAATTCTTTATAATTCAAAGTCGGATTTTCAAGGGAAGAATTCTGGAAAAGTATAATCTTCTTCGGCTTCTACGTATATTTTGGTCTATATCAGATTTTGTAAATATAAATAAAACTTTTCATTATTTGTCATTTTTAGAAGGTAAAACAATAATGTGGGCTTGATAAAGTTGCATTCATCGCCAAATATAAGAAATGACTATTAAATTTAAGTTCTATACAGACAGATAAACACTCACCCACTCACTCATACACACACACACACACACACACACACACACAAACACAGATAGGGAGGGAGGGGAAAGAGAGAAGAGAGAGAGAGAGAGAGAGAGAGGGGGGGAAATGGGAGAGGGAGAGAGAGTCATTGCATAATTCTTGAAGATATTCATAATATTGCAGAACAAGGAAAAAGGCCATCATTAAAACTCGAAAAACCTCTTAGAATATTTGAAATCTTGAAAATCAGAAATAAAATATTTCATTATTGAATTCTTTTTAAAACTATTATTATGTTTACTTTTTCTGTTTTAATCAGAGCATTGGTCGATACAATATTCTTCAGGTGTTGCAACAGGTGGTTCTTTCAAGTTTCCCAATATATTTTTAACATTTCCCAAAGAACACCCTGATGAGAATAAAAAAAGAAAAAGGTTTTCCAGTCATCTGAAAGTTCTGTGAGCACAAAATGTTGTTAGGGGAAAGATATTCAAATTGGCTACGGGGAGGAAATGCAGAAGAATATATCACTTGGCTGTGGAGAGGGCATGTGGATGAGCGTAACGTGTCAACGGACGAAACAGAAGCAGAATTATAATATAGATTAGGTAGATTGTTTAGTTCGAGAAAAGGGATTTACGTCTGGATCAATAATACTGGCTAAGATAATAGTGTAGTATCTGTAGCCATGGAAATTTTACATTTATTTAAAAATCCATAAAAAGATTTTAAAAAGTATGCAGATGAAAACATTGATTTAAAGAGTATAAAATTGACTGCATCCTGAGAAATTATAACAAATATGAAAAATCAGGCGTATAAATATATGAATGATTATTTGATTTTCAAAAACACTTAATTAATTAATTAATTTTCATATATTCAATTAGATTTTCACGAGGAAATATTATACTATACTGGAGAGCCGGGGTGAAATACTTTCATTTTCGGTAGGGTGCACTGGTATTACACACTTATCATAGCAAAAATTAGTCACAAATATATAAAAAGACAAAAACAGAAAAGGTGATACTATTCATTAATGAGATAGATATATTGATTCTGATTTCTCTTGCATCAAAAAGTTTGAAATTACAAACAGTAAAATTAGCTGCGAATTTGGCCAAACTAATAAATAACTTCTTTAGTGATTTCTTTTTAGCAAAAGAAAATCTAATTTTAATCTTTCAATGATAAAAACAAAAACTAATTAGAAAAATGTTCTCTGTATTTTCCTTCTTTATTTTAATCCATTCCTTGATTTTAACTGAGATTGTCGTCAAAAATGCAAAGTTTTCCCTCTTTTGCAAATCAATTATTTATACTTTAAATGGATTAAACATATTTCAGTTGATACAATGTATTAAGAGGAATCGTTAAAATAGTTTAGTATATTTCAAATACGAGGTTAATTTCTAAAACGGTACCAGAAATCAGTACTCAATAGTTTGGTCTTCATTATCTAGATTTGTACTTTTGTATCAGATTAACTATTCAAAATAAAAAGAATATCGCGAAAAGTTTGTGGAAGTTGAATTACAGTATTATTCCCCAGAAAATTTGGAACACTGCTGTGGGGATCAATACATGTGGCTGGAACCCAACTAACAATCAGTATTCCGAAGGTTGGCTTTCAAGACAACAGACGCTCTTCAAATGGAATATTGGTACAACATGAATTTTTCTATTTGTTTCTAGGCTACACTAAGCTTAGTTCAGTAAATATCGAACATTAAGCGACTATTTGAAACTGGATAATGATTTTTCTATCTCATCAAAATGTATGATCTCATTCGTAGTTTCTTTCTAAACTGCAAAGATGCATGGTAAAATTTCAGAAACATTAAAAAATAAATTAAAAGTGGCAGCTTTTAATCAGAGATCAAAAAAACACTGACCTCTCATTTGAAGATGTGAATTGGAAAGCAAAAAGAATAAACAGCAAATAGTTAAACTTTTGTCTCCGTTTTTCTGTCTCCTCTTTTCGATATCTTCAGATCACAATTCAAAGTGACTTGAAACATAACAGAACTAAATGATTATGTAACGAGCGCCTTATCATTTAATTGCGATGCAATCGTCGTTTGTTGATCTTTTGTTTCTTTTTTGTTTCTTTTTTTTTCTTTTTTTTCTTTTTTTTTTTTTGCATCTCCGATCATCTCTGTTAAGCATTTTTTGTTCAGCCCAGAATAGAAGGAAACATTGACTAAAAACTCAAATACTTTGCTTCTTTTTTTTCTCGTTTGATTAAATTGGTCGACAACTGAAATTCGTTTTCATTAATCAAGCATCGAATTGAATATGCTGTTATTTATTATAAAGGCGAAACCAAAGGAAAATAATGAAAACGAATATAGCAAATGATTAAAGATGGAAAAAATACAAGTCAACATTGATTTATTCCAAGCGACAAAATCTACCGTAAGATTGGAATTAGTCTCCTGATAAGAAGAGACGAACAGACATGAGAAATAAAAACAGTTCAACACAATATTTTTAGCGTAAAATCATTATACCAATTATATGATATCTCTCCAATGGACTTCATAAATGCATATTTTTTGTCCTTTCTAGTACATAGTTTGAGAGAGAGAGAGAGAGAGAGAGAGAGAGAGAGAGAGATGGGGGGTGCTATCTCTTGTGCAGATGCGAGACTAGAAACAAACTATTAATGAATAAAAAGGACGTCAATACAGAAAAACAATATCATATTTTGATTTTGAAATTGTAATTTTCTTATCAGTATGGCCCAGCAGCAGCAGCAGCAGCAGCAGCAGTATCATTTAGATTACTCAAAACAAAAATATTTTTCACCACCGATTGCATCTAGAGCTACATTATTAATATCTTCCTTTCGTCGTCGTCAATTTTTTCATCACCGTAAAAAAAAGCGTAGATGAAAATCTCCTCCGAAGAATCCATCAATCACCGTCGGTTATTCATCAGACTGACATTCATTCCTCTTGTCATTAGAGCCATTTTACCCCACCCAAAACCTGAGGTCTCTCAGGCACTGTTGCACCATATCCCTGGAGTCACTCAGCTATTCATTCGCCCTTTCAACACTGTTTGCAAACTTATATTTTCATTTGAACCAATCTGAACAGAATAAAATTGTTTTGAAATAACAATTTCCATCTGTTAAAATAGAGTCGGGGTTTTATCATAAATGACGAATGCATTTATTCTGACTCGATGGAAATACAAGAGGTTGATGAGAACTTCTTCATTCGGGTATCTCATTTGAACGGAACCCTAACTTTAACTTTTGACCCAATGTAGTGTTGCGGGTCTATGTAAAGAAGTGATGACGTGTTAATAGTAATCATAATATACTTATCTTCTTATAGCCCTGTTTGCCTTCTAGAGGCTAAAATCTGGTTGTTGAATCTGATCTTGGGCTGGATATGCTTGATGTTTGAGTCTGGAACAACTTGGGATTCATTTGAGGATATCTTTGTCTTGTGCTGTTTATAGTTTTTAATTACAACACAAGACGTTCTTGTCTTTTTTACTTCTCATGAGATAATTTATTTTATCCCCCAAGTCAAAATGCCTTGGGGAACAGATACGCATCTTGCGTCTGCTCTAGTCTCCACCCACGATTTTCTCATTGATTTGATATCAAATTATAATTTTGTTTCTCCCCATCTCTCTGTCAGTCTTTAGCAGTTTGTTATTTATTTATTAATATCTTTATAGATGTAATCAGATTTCATTTAAACGTCTTCACAACTCACTTGGAAATTTCTTTCAGCCATGTTGATTACAAAGAAAATTTAATGGCGGTCATTACAAGTTGATCGTTCGATGCTAAAAAATTCATTTGAATATATATTTACTCGTTAATCATTAAAAAGTTTTTAATCGTTTCTAAAGGCCATCAATCTTGATTCATTCGCTTTAACCAACAACTTCATTTTTCTCATTGCTTGATCAAATCAGTTTTCTTTTTTTATTTTCATTTCTTTTCGATGTCATTCAAGCGAAATTCATATCTATACTTTGTGCTTTTCTAAGAAACTTTTTTTTACTTTTGATGTTCTTTTTAGTATTTTCACTCGATTTAATTCAAATACAAATTGCTCATTAAACTGCACATAGGAAACATTTATAAAGTCTCACAGCTTTGCTTGACCAACTCCAACCTTCTCAATAATTAATGACATATAAAAACTGAGTAAGTATATTCCTTTTATAAACCACAGTAAGACGAATTATTTTCAACGAACTATATTGAAATGTACGAGTTAAAAAACAGTATTTGTTAGTAATTTACTATTAATATCGGTTTTAGTATTTATTAACCTGGTGCCAAAAACTAAACGATATGTAGCCATTAGAAAATTAGTCACGTGACCTGCTTACTGACGACATTAATTAAACAAAATATTTAGATGAACTTCATGTATTAATTAGCAACATATTATTAATATTCTCTTGAAAGTTTAAGTAATTTGTGTGATGAAAATAAATCTAATTTTTTATAAGAATTGTATTTTGGTTCGTAGAAATTATTTAAAAAAGCGATGAGCCCTGAGAAATGAAATAACTAATGTTTGATATTTATGAAATTAGAGTCAGCTTAATGTAATTGACTGGATATATTTTCTTTGGATGAAATTAGAAAAAGAAAAAAAATAATTATAGAACTGACACGAAGTTTGAAGTTTGCTGGATATTTCAGCATTCAAATATGAAAAACATGCAGAGAAAACACATCAGCAAACTTTCCTAGTTCTACATTAACTAATATTGACTGCTTAGAAGCGGATGGGAAAGAGTGGGAGACGGGTAGAAAAACTGCTTGCTTCTTTCAAATTCGGCTCTGGGCAAACTGTCTACCGCCAATCCTTTCGTTTTGACATGATTGCCGGTCTAATTTAGGTGCAAATCCAGATATCCCGATGAGGATTGAAGTTATATTGGCCAACCAACTCAAATAGATAAAAACGTAATACAATTGTTTGCATTTTACAACTATTTTTCCTTCCAGCCATCATGTAAATAATAGGGGAGGCTGGGCTCTTAACTTTGTTAGCAACCTGTCTAGGAGAAGGAAAACTCTGAATTCAAACCTAGTAAACTTCGCCTAAGAAACTGACCTTGTGTCACTATACTGCTATCCTTGTTATTATATATATATAATATATATATATTAATATATATATATATATATATATATAATATATATATATATATATATATATACTGTTATTCAAGCATGAATACTTGTATAAAATGTACGTTACATTGCATATATCATATAATAATAGATCTATTTTTCCCGATTTTAGACGTTAAGTAAAAGACCTATAGAAGTGAATATAACTCTAAATGCATTTTATTTATTATCTAAAAAAATACAGAGGGTCGCCAAAAATGTGTTCTATAATAGCATTTGATGTGTTCACACAATTACTTGACTCAGCTTCATCACTGTCATGAGACTTGCATGGAAAGTTATTGTCAACAAATCCATTAAGTCACTTAAAGAGGAGACTTAAAAGAACGAGAGAGAATGAGAGAAAGAGACAGACAGACATAGAGAGAGAGAAAGAGAGAGATAACAGGCAAAGGAGAAAAAGGATGCCACGCTGCCAACGGGATAATGCGTAAGATTCATTATGTTCACAGCATAAAGAGACACTCACACTTCTGAGTAGTTGAATCCTCAATTAGATGCTTTATTACATTTCCAGTCATCGAAACACGACGGCAGAGATAATAAAAAAAAGTTTGCTTTTCTTTTTTAAAGAAGAAAAAACACACGGAGAACAGGGAGTTAAATGGACATTCACGAGTGTATGGTGTGTGAAAACCGGCTGGTGGCATTGAAAAGAAAATAGTGAAGCCTTTAATTTGTGGTTTGGCCTTATGATCTTAGGTGATCGTTGGTGATCTATAGAGCCCTTCCTGACATATATAGAGTATAGAATGTTTGGCCGTGTGTATAAAACTCATTAAATAAAAATGAAACAAGTAGTACTCGGTTACATGGTACCAGGATCTGGGTAAATATTTAGCTGGTATATAGCCATACTTAATCATAACGTATCTTACATATAATATACCTGTATAACTGTGGTTATATACAGATATACTTACCTTCTTCTATTGTTCTGTTTCTTCTTTTATTCTTTTGAGTTGCTGATTCTTATTTTCTATCTGGTCTGCTCTGGGCTGGTTTCTTCTCTGGAATTCTTCTCTGCTTGATACTGGGACGTTTTTGTGTTCTGTTTTTTTTTAATTAACGAAGACTTTGCTTTGTTTAAAACTCATATTTTATTTTGTAAGGTAAATCTCAGATCAACAAACACGCGCGTAAGGATTTAGTTTCAGTTAATTTTTTAAATTAACTTCACGCGGCTCGCTTTCACGAATCAGGTCAAAAAGTAAGTCGAAATAAATCTGAATCTTGAATCATCATTTTCCGTGTTTTTCCATAACCGTTAGTTTTGAATTAAGCTACGCCTATCGTACACAATAATAGGCCTACTTATAATATGTAAAACGCCTTGTCTATTCTATTCTTTTAACTATCACAGTATCAATTAATATTTTCTTGCTGTTTGAAATATCACCCAGACAGATGTGAATCATGACAATTAGTCCGCGCTATCCCCGGACATTAGAAGTCGGTTTCTTGATTTTTCTATAAATATGATACACTATTTGAAGGTTTTTATCTTTCTATTTAAAAATCTCTGATAAAAAACTTCACATTCCAAACACCTGTAAAATATTTCTTTTTTCTTCTGATTTCCTTTGTTTCAACTTTGGATTTTGTGCAGGGACAAAAATTTCATTGGCAACAAATCCAATGTTAAACTCCAACGTTAAATTCTTTAGAATGAAAATAAGTGGAACTTTAAGAAGAAGATTTCAGCGTTAATGGGCAAGAAGAAGTTGCAAACTGGCAACAGCGGTCGAGTTTTAAGCGTTAAGAATTCTTTATATTCAAAGTCGGATTTTCAAGGGAAGCATTCTGAAAGTATAATCTTCTTCGCTTCTACTGATATATTTGGTCTATATCAGATTTTGTAAATATAAAAAAACTTTTCATTATTTGTCATTTTAGAAGGTAAAACAATAGTGTGGGCTTGAATAAAGTTGCATTCATCGCCAAATATAAGAAATGACTATTAAATTTAAGTTCTATACAGACAGATAAACACTCACCCACTCACTCATACACACACACACACACACACACACACACAAAACACAGATAGGGAGGGAGGGGAAAGAGAGAGAGAGAGAGAGAGAGAGAGAGGAGGGGGGAAATGGGAGAGGGAGAGAGAGAGTCATTGCATAATTCTTGAAGATATTCATAATATTGCAGAAACAAGGAAAAAGGCCATCATTAAAACTCGAAAAACCTCTGTAAATATTTGAAATCTTGAAAATCAGAAAATAAAATATTTCATTATTGAATTCTTTTTAAAACTATTATTATGTTTACTTTTTCTGTTTTAATCAGAGCATTGGTCGATACAATATTCTTCAGGTGTTGCAACAGGTGTTCTTTCAAGTTTCCCAATATTATTTTTTAACATTTCCCAAAGAACACCCTGATAAGATAAAAAAAGAAAAAGGTTCCAGTCATCTGAAGTTCTGTGAGCACAAAATGTTGTTAGGGAAAGATATTCAAATTGGCTACGGGGAGGAAAATGCAGAAGAATATATCACCTTGGCTGTGGAGAGGGGCATGTGGATGAGCGTAACGTGTCAACGGACGAAACAGACAGCAGAATTTATAATATAGATTAGGTAGATTGTTTAGTTCGAGAAAACGGATTTTACGTCTGATCAATAATACTGGCTAAGATAATAGTGTAGTATCTGTAGCCATGGAAATTTTACATTTATTTAAAAATCATAAAAAAAGATTAAAAGTATGCAGATGAAAACATGATTTTAACAGAGTATAAAAATTGACTGCATCCTGAGAAATTATAAAAAATATGAAAAATCAGGCGTATAAATATATGAATGATTATTTGATTTTCAAAAAACATTTAATTAATAATTAATCATATATTCAATTAGATTTTTCACGAGAAATTTTATACTATACACTGGAGAGCCGCGGGTGAAATACTTTCATTTTCGGTAGGGTGCACTGGTATTACACACTTATCATAGCAAAAATTAGTCACAAAATATAAAAAAGACAAAAACAGAAAAGGTATACTATTCATTAATGAGATAGATATATGATTCTGATTTCTCTTGCACTCAAAAAAGTTTGTTGGCAAGATTAAACATTTTTCAATTAAAATGCTTCACATATTTTCAAATATGGAGTTGTATCAAAAGTGTCATATATATATATATATATATATGTGTTGTGTGTGTGTGTGTGTGTGTGTGTGTGTGATATATATATATATATATATATAATATATATATATATATATATTATACGTGATATATATATAGTATATATATGTGATATAAATATATATATATACATAAATATATACATATATATATACATATATATATATATATATATAATATATATAATCTTGTTTGCGAATACGCACGCTTGTCATTGACATTGAGTATGGAATGGGGTTGGTTGGAGTTGGTGTTGGGGTTTTGTCAACTGCTTTGCTCATTGTTTATTAGTTTATTGTATGCGTAATGTGCTTCAAATAAGCAATTTAAGTCACAAAGAAGAAGAAGAAGAAGAAGAAGAAGAAGAAGAAGAAGAAGAAGAAGAAATAACATTCTTTCCTTTTTCTTCTTCGTGGCTTAACGTTTTTAGTTTCTGTCGTCTTTTTACAAAGGCGACCGTTCTAGCAATTAATTCTCTATAAATCTTCGGCCCAAAAACAGGCGTCGACATGATTTCTCAGACCAACGAGACATTGATGAATCTATAATGCACTGGCCAGCCCTTCTTGTCGACTACACTCAGTTCAAACTTTTATTTCTTTAATTCTTCTTCTTTTTTCTCTCTCGATCTAATCGAAATGATTTGTGTGTGCATGTATACACATTGGTGCGTGTCTATGTATGCTGCAATTTCTCTTTATCTCTTAGGCCATTGATTCGCTTTCTTTCTGACCGCCGCGTTGTCATTTACATACGAATGGGCTGATTTTCCCTCCGCTCTTTGTATATATCATGCAGCAATTAATAGCAGCCACCGAGCGGAGACAGCTTTCATATGAATCCAATGGTTGTAAATTTGGTCCATTTCAACCCGGCGGATTTTCAGAAATTGACAACAGAAAATAAACTATTACGAAAAGCCTGCTTACAACAATATCACAAGGAACATTAAAAATCAAGCAAGTAGCCAAACTGTTTCCTAACATAGATAAAAAAAATATATATATACAAACCCAAAAGACAAAGAGCATAAGGAATTAGTTTTGATCGAGTCTCGTATGTCTTTTATTTTTATTTTATTTTTATACCGAGGCGGATCAGTACATACTTAAATACAGAGAGAGAGAGAGAGAGAGAGAGAGAGAGAGAGAGAGAGAGAGAGAGAGAGAGTCTGTGTGTGCGCGCGTGTGTGTGTGAGAGAGAGGGGTACATATATATATATTATATATATATATATATATATATATATATATATATATATATATATATAAAATGAAGAAAGCTAGTGACAATAGTGATACATAAAAGTTGAGAGAAAATTCATATAAAAATTAACATAATTTTAGAGTTACAGTAAAAAAATAAACGGCAATAAATCCAATAAACGCCACTCCTTGCATTTTAATCATTAATGCATATGGAACAACAACAGGTAAAATACTTCAAAGTAAAATGAACGAATTTTAATAGAATATTAGTATTTTTATTGCTAAAAGATCTACAATTTATAATTCATCTCTATGCAAATTTTTTAAAGCCACAAAGTCATGAGCAAAGGTTTGAATTGAACTCAATTTTGACCTACTAAATTAAAGAAAAAAAATCGCTTCAGCAACAAAAAAAAAAGAAAAAAAACTCTATACATATGTTGAAATAGAATTTTTCACTAAATAGCATTCCCCTCTCTATTTCTGTCTAAAGTTTACTTTTTTTTTATTATACTCTATTTATATTCTTTTATCTTGTTTTTCTTTCTTCCCTTTTGTTCATCCTCTCTTTTTCTCCCCCGCACACACACACACACACACACACACACACACACACACACATGTGAGCGCGCGCGCACACACACGTACACACACCTTTTCACTAGTTTATCCGTTATTATTTCATTATTTTCTCTGACCAAACCAATCATGTCTTCAGTTTTATTATTGATGTTTTCAATTGTAATAGATACTATAAGTTTTATACTTGGAATTTTCGTTGAAATATAAAAGAAAGAGCTGGCAATAAAGGAATCAATCCAGACCCAAAAGTAAAAAGCAAAATTATCCAAAATTTTGACTGTTCTGTTGCGATGTCGACAGTCCCGTTGCCATGTCGACTCTCCCGTTACCATGTCGACAGTCCCGTTGCCATGTCGACTGTCCCGTTGCCATGTCGACTTTGTTGATAACCAATATTTAATAGATTTCTTCTTAGATCTAAACATGGAAAAATTGTTAAACTTTAGCTAAAATGCAAAAATTAGTTTCCAGCTTAAATTTGTTTTAATATTCGGTCATTTTGCAACTTCCTAATTAATATATTTAATTCATGATGGTAAGCAACGAAGTGTTAAGTCATTTATCATTCGGGGCCAACAAATTAGGTCAATATTTGTGACTTAACATCGAAGCAAAGATTAGTCCTCCACCCACCGATTTTCTCATTGATTTGATATCAAATTATAATTTGTTTCTCCCCCATCTCTCTGTCAGTCTTTAGCAGGTTTTTATTTATTTATTATATCTTTATAGATGTAATCAGATTTCATTTAAACGTCTTCACAACTCACTGGAAATTTCTTCAGCCATGTTGATTACAAAAGAAATTAATGGCGGTCATTTACAAGTTGATCGTTCGATGCTAAAAAATTCATTTGAATATATATTTACTCGTTAATCATTAAAAAGTTTTTAATCGTTTCTATAAGGCCATCAATCTTGGATTCATTCGCTTTAATTCACACACTTCATTTTCTCATTGCTTGATCAAATCAGTTTTTCTTTTTTATTTTCATTTCTTTTCGATGTCATTCAAGCAAATTCATATCTATACTTGTGTTGCTTTCTAAGAAACTTTTTTACTTTTGATGTTCTTTTTAGTATTTCACTCGATTTAATTCAAATTACAATTGCTCATTAACTGTCACATAGAAACATTTATAAAGTCTCACAGCTTTGCTTGACCAACTCCAACCTTCTCAAAATTATGACATTATAAACTGAGTAAGTATATTCCTTTTAAACCACAGTAAGACGAATTATTTTCAACGAACTATTTGAATGTACGAGTTAAAACAGTATTTGTTAGTAATTTACTATTAATATGGTTTTAGTATTTATAACCTGGTGCCAAACTAACGATTGTAGCCATTAGAAATTAGTCACGTGACCTGCTTACTGACGACATTAATTAAACAAAATATTTAGATGAACTTCATGTATTAATTAGCAACATATTATTAATATTCTCTTGAAAGTTTAAGTAATTTGTGTGATGAAATTAAATCTAATTTTATAAAGAATTGTATTTTTTGGTCGTAGAAATATTTTAAAAAAGCGATGAGGCCCTGAGAAATGAAATAACTTAATGTTTGATATTTATGAAATTAGAGTGAGCTTAACTGTAATTGACTGATATATTTTCTTTGGATGAAATTAGAAAAAGAAAAAAAATAATTATAGAACTGACACGAAGTTTGAAGTTTGCTGGGATATTTCAGCATTCAAATATGAAAACATGCAGAGAAAACAATCAGCAACTTTCTAGTTCTACATTAACTAATTATTGACTGCTTAGGAAGCGGATGGGAAAGAGTGGGAGACGGGTAGAAAAACTGCTTGCTTCTTTCAAATTTCGCTCTGGGAAACTGTCTACCCGCCAATCCTTTCGTTTTGACATGATTGCCGGTCTAATTTTAGGTGCAAATCACATATCCGATGAGGATTGAAGTTATATTGGCAAACCAACCTAATAGATAGAAACGTATATACATATTGTTGCATTTTACAACTATTTTTCCTCCAGCTATACAGTAAATAATAGAGAGCTGGGCTCTTTAACTTTGGTTAGGCAACCTGTCTAGGAGAAGGAAAACTCTAAATTCAAACTAGTAAACTTCGCCTAAGAAACTGACCTTGTGTCATATACTGCTATCCTTGTATATATATATATATATATATATATATATATATATATATATATATATATATATATATATATATATATATATATATATATATACTGTTATTCAAGCATGAATATTGTATAAATATGTACGTACATTGCATATATTCATATAATAATTAGATCTATTTTTCCCGATTTTAGACGTTAAGTAAAAGACTATAGAAGTGAAATTAACTCTTAAATGCATTTTATTTATTATCTAAAAAAATACAGAGGGTCGCCAAAATGTGTTATAATAGCATTGATGTGGTTCACACAATTTACTGACTCAGCTTCATCACTGTCATGAGACTTGCATGGAAAGTTATTGTCAACAAATCCATTAGAGTCACTTAAAGAGGAGACTAAAAGACGAGAGAGAATGAGAGAAAGAGACAGACAGACATAGAGAGAGAGAAAGAGAGAGATAACAGGAAAGGAGAAAAAGGATGCCACGCTGCCAACGGGATAATGGCGTAAGATTCATTATGTTCACAGCATAAGAGACACTCACACTTCTGAGTAGTTGAATCCTCATTAGATGCTTTATTACATTTCCAGTCATCGAAACAACCGACGCAGAGATAATTTAAAAAAAGTTTGCTTTTCTTTTTTTAAAGAAGAAAAACAACACGGAGAAACAGGAGTTAAATGGACATTCACGAGTGTATGTTGTGTGAAAACCGGCTGGTGGCATGAAAAGAAAATAGTGAAGCCTTAAATTTGGTGTTTGGCCTTATGATCTTAGTGATCGTTGGTTGTGATCTATAGAGCCCTTCCTGACATATATAGAGTATAGAATGTTTTGGCCGTGTGTATAAACTCATTAAATAAATGAAACAAGTAGTACTCGGTTACATGGTACCAGGATCTGGGTAAATATTTAGCTGGTATATAGCCATACTTATCATAACGTATCTTACATATAAATATACCTGTATAACTGTGGGTTATATACAGATATACTTACCTTCTTCTATGGTTCTGTTTCTTCTTTTATTCTTTTGAGTTGCTGGATTCTTATTTTCTATCTGGTCTGCTCTGGGCTGGTTTCTTCTCTGGAATTCTTCTCTGCTTGATACTGGACGTTTTGTGTTCTTGTTTTTTTTTAATTAACGAAGACTTTGCTTTGTTTAAACTCATATTTTATTTTGTAAGGTAAATCTCAGATCAACAAACACGCGCGTAAGAATTAGTTTCAGTTAATTTTTAAATTAACTTTCACGCGGCTCGCTTTCACGAATCAGGTCAAAAGTAAGTCGAAATCTAAATCTGAATCTTGAATCATCATTTCCGTGTTTTTCCATAACCGTTAGTTTTGAATTAAGCTACGCCTATCGTACACAATTAATAGGCTACTTATTAATTATGTAACGCCTTGTCTATTCTATTCTTTTTAACTATCACAGTATCAATATAATTTTTCTTGCTGTTTGAATATATCACCCAGACAGATGTGAATTCATGACAATTAGTCCGCCTATCCCCGGACATTAGAAGTCGGTTTCTTGATTTTTCTATTAAATATGATACACTATTTGAAGGTTTTACTTTCTTTAAAAATTCTCTGATAAAAACTTCACATTCAAACACTGTAAAATATTTCTTTTTCTTCTGATTCCTTTGTTTCAACTTTGGATTTGTGAGGGACAAAAATTTCATTTGGCAACAAATCCAATGTTAAACTCCAACGTAAAATTTCTTTAGAATGAAAATAAGTGGATACTTTAAGAAGAAAGTTTCAGCTTGTTAGTGGCAAGAAGAGTTGCAACTGGCAACAGCGGTCGAGTTTTAAGCGTAAGAATTCTTTATAATTCAAAGTCGGATTTTCAAGGGAAGAATTCTGGAAAAGTATAATCTTCTTCGGCTTCTACGTATATTTTGGTCTATATCAGATTTTGTAAATATAAATAAAACTTTTCATTATTTGTCATTTTAGAAGGTAAAACAATAATGTGGGCTTGATAAAGTTGCATTCATCGCCAAATATAAGAAATGACTATTAATTTAAGTTCTATACAGACAGATAAACACTCACCCACTCACTCATACACACACACACAACACACACACAAACACAAACACAGATAGGAGGGAGGGGAAAGAGAGAGAGAGAGAGAGAGAGAGAGAGAGGGGGGGAAATGGGAGAGGAGAGAGAGTCATTGCATAATTCTTGAAGATATTCATAATATTGCAGAACAAGGAAAAAGGCCATCATTAAAACTCGAAAAACCTCTTAGAATATTTGAAATCTTGAAAATCAGAAATAAAATATTTCATTATTGAATTCTTTTTAAAACTATTATTATGTTTACTTTTTCTGTTTTAATCAGAGCATTGTCGATACAATATTCTTCAGGTGTTGCAACAGGTGGTTCTTTCAAGTTTCCCAATATATTTTAACATTTCCCAAGAACACCCTGATGAGAATAAAAAAGAAAAAGGTTTCCAGTCATCTGAAAGTTCTGTGAGCACAAAATGTTGTTAGGGGAAAGATATTCAAATTGGCTACGGGAGGAAATGCAGAAGAATATATCACTTTGGCTGTGGAGAGGGCATGTGGATGAGCGTAACGTGTCAACGGACGAAACAGAAGCAGAATTATAATATAATTAGGTAGATTGTTTAGTTCGAGAAAAGGGATTTACGTCTGGATCAATAATACTGGCTAGATAATAGTTAGTATCTGTAGCCATGGAAATTTTACATTTATTTAAAAATCCATAAAAGATTTTAAAAAGTATGCAGATGAAAACATTGATTTAAAGAGTATAAAATTGACTGCATCTGAGAAATTATAACAAATATGAAAAATCAGGCGTATAAATATATGAATGATTATTTGATTTTCAAAAACACTTATTAATTAATTAATTTTCATATATTCAATTAGATTTTCACGAGGAAATATTATACTATACTGGAGAGCCGGGGTGAAATACTTTCATTTTCGGTAGGGTGCACTGGTATTACACACTTATCATAGCAAAATTAGTCACAAATATATAAAAAGACAAAAACAGAAAAAGATGATACTATCATTAATGAGATAGATATATTGATTCTGATTTCTCTTGCATCAAAAAGTTTGAAATTACAAACAGTAAAAATTAGCTGCGAATTTGGCCAAACTAATAAAAACTTCTTTAGTGATTTCTTTTTAGCAAAAGAAAATCTAATTTTAATCTTTCAATGATAAAACAAAAACTAATTAGAAAAAATGTTCTCTGTATTTTCCTTCTTTATTTTAATCCATTCCTTGATTTTAACTGAGATTGTCGTCAAAAATGCAAAGTTTTCCCTCTTTTGCAAATCAATTATTTATACTTTAAATGGATTAAACATATTTCAGTTGATACAATGTATTAAGAGGAATCGTTAAAATAGTTTAGTATATTTCAAATACGAGGTTAATTTCTAAAACGGTACCAGAAATCAGTACTCAATAGTTTGGTCTTCATTATCTAGATTTGTACTTTTGTATCAGATTAACTATTCAAAATAAAAAGAATATCGCGAAAAGTTTGTGGAAGTTGAATTACAGTATTATTCCCCAGAAAATTTGGAACACTGCTGTGGGGATCAATACATGTGGCTGGAACCCAACTAACAATCAGTATTCCGAAGGTTGGCTTTCAACAGACGCTCTTCAAATGGAATATTGGTACAACATGAATTTTTCTATTTGTTTCTAGGCTACACTAAGCTTAGTTCAGTAAATATCGAACATTAAGCGACTATTTGAAACTGGATAATGATTTTTCTATCTCATCAAAATGTATGATCTCATTCGTAGTTTCTTTCTAAACTGCAAAGATGCATGGTAAATTTCAGAAACATTTAAAAAATAAATTAAAAGTGGCAGCTTTTAATCAGAGATCAAAAAACACTGACCTCTCATTTGAAGATGTGAATTGGAAAGCAAAAAGAATAAACAGCAAATAGTTAACTTTTGTCTCCGTTTTTCTGTCTCCTCTTTTCGATATCTTCAGATCACAATTCAAAGTGACTTGAAACATAACAGAACTAAATGATTATGTAACGAGCGCCTTATCATTTAATTGCGATGCAATCGTCGTTTGTTGATCTTTTGTTTCTTTTTTGTTTTCTTTTTTTTTCTTTTTTTCTTTTTTTTTTTGCATCTCCGATCATCTCTGTTAAGCATTTTTTTGTTCAGCCCAGAATAGAAGAAGAAACATTGACTAAAAACTCAAATACTTTGCTTCTTTTTTTTCTCGTTTGATTAAATTGGTCGACAACTGAAATTCGTTTTCATTAATCAAGCATCGAATTGAATATGCTGTTATTTATTATAAAGGCGAAACCAAAGGAAAATAATGAAAACGAATATAGCAAATGATTAAAGATGGAAAAAATACAAGTCAACATTGATTTATTCCAAGCGACAAAATCTACCGTAAGATTGGAATTAGTCTCCTGATAAGAAGAGACGAACAGACATGAGAAATAAAAACAGTTCAACACAATATTTTTAGCGTAAAATCATTATACCAATTATATGATATCTCTCCAATGGACTTCATAAATGCATATTTTTTGTCCTTTCTAGTACATAGTTTGAGAGAGAGAGAGAGAGAGAGAGAGAGAGAGAGAGAGAGATGGGGGGTGCTATCTCTTGTGCAGATGCGAGACTAGAAACAAACTATTAATGAATAAAAAGGACGTCAATACAGAAAAACAATATCATATTTTGATTTTGAAATTGTAATTTCTTATCAGTATGGCCAGCAGCAGCAGCAGCAGCAGCAGCAGCAGTATCATTTAGATTACTCAAAACAAAAATATTTTCACCACCGATTGCATCTAGAGCTACATTATTAATATCTTCCTTTCGTCGTCGTCAATTTTTTCATCACCGTAAAAAAAAGCGTAGATGAAAATCTCCTCCGAAGAATCCATCAATCACCGTCGGTTATTCATCAGACTGACATTCATTCCTCTTGTCATCAGAGCCATTTTACCCCACCCAAAACCTGAGGTCTCTCAGGCACTGTTGCACCATATCCCTGGAGTCACTCAGCTATTCATTCGCCCTTTCAACACTGTTTGCAAACTTATATTTTCATTTGAACCAATCTGAACAGAATAAAATTGTTTTGAAATAACAATTTCCATCTGTTAAAATAGAGTCGGGGTTTTATCATAAATGACGAATGCATTTATTCTGACTCGATGGAAATACAAGAGGTTGATGAGAACTTCTTCATTCGGGTATTTCATTTGAACGGAACCCTAACTTTAACTTTTGACCCAATGTAGTGTTGCGGGTCTATGTAAAGAAGTGATGACGTGTTAATAGTAATCATAATATACTTATCTTCTTATAGCCCTGTTTGCCTTCTAGAGGCTAAAATCTGGTTGTTGAATCTGATCTTGGGCTGGATATGCTTGATGTTTGAGTCTGGAACAACTTGGGATTCATTTGAGGATATCTTTGTCTTGTGCTGTTTATAGTTTTTAATTACAACAGAAGACGTTCTTGTCTTTTTTACTTCTCATGAGATAATTTATTTTATCCCCCAAGTCAAAATGCCTTGGGGAACAGATACGCATCTTGCGTCTGCTCTCTTACACAGCTTCGTTCCAACACACCTTTCATTCTCTACTCTCACTATCTCTCTTCCACACTTCGTCATGTGACATCTATCGACCACCAAAATATCGACAGTTAACGTTGTTATGACTCATCCAAAATGTGTCCAATATTATCTACACATGACTTCTTGAATTGTTCCCCTCATTATATTACACCAATGTAAGCTGTACAAGATTATTTAATTCCAAAGGATTTTGATTCTTACTTAAACTATTTAACGACACAGAAATTGATTGTAAAATGTCATTTTGTCTATTTGACTTTCATTCCTCACAAATATTTCTCATTAAATGTTGTAAAATTGTCTTTACAAACGACAAAAATCCTTCAAGGAACAAAACTTATCAGGCCATTGTAATCTAATGTATTTCGCTTCCTCACTTTTGAAAAATACATTTTGACCAATCACTGGCGTACTACTGTTGGTCCCTGCAAGAATAAAGTTATTTCCTTTTAGAGAGCGAAAATCAAATAATAAAGAACGAAATTTCAAACAGAAAAATAATTTGTATCTGACATTAAACATTGACAGATGCCTAATTATCGAATTATTGAATATCACTAAGAAATCCTTTTTTAATACTTTTCTCAATATTTGCGGGTTAGTAATAATCTAGTTTTCGTAATATTCAAAAGTTTTATTTCGTGATCATCTTTCTCATATTTATAGTCTTAAATTCCTTACATATTATTTGCCTTTATTTCACTGAATTATTATTTCTTAATCCTGGAAATAGTTGCTCAAAATCTTGATATTTCTAGGATGAAGTGGCTCGCCAAAGATTTAACCAATAAGATATTTTTTGTGGATACAGTTTTCTTAGGTATGGTAAATACCTAAGAAAACTGTATCCACAAAAAATATCTTATTTATACGAAAATATTATCCCAGAGAGAAGCAAATATTTACTGATACAGTTTTTATTTTCATAAGAATAATAATCTAAGTTTTGTTTAACAATAAATTTATTTATTGAATTTGTTCTTTTGTTGCAGGCAAATTCAGATTCTACAGCAAGTTTTTCATAAATTTTACGCTGCAAAAATTTACTTAATGTTGTCTTCTGCGGAATACTTACTTCAAATTTTTCCAATATATTCTTAACGACTTCGGTTAAATATTCATTTTGTAAAAGCTACACATTAGAAAAACATCAGACAGCAAAGAAAGAAAGACACATAAACGAAAAATAAAATTCATTGTCAAAATGTGTGTCGTTATCAAGAATAAAAATTACAGAAAAAATATGAAATTAACTATGAGGCAAAATTCATTACAACCGAGAATTATTCCTGATTTTGGCAATATGAGAACTATTTTCAATAAACATTGCAACATAAAAAAGAAGAAATAAAGTAAGCGACTATATAATTAACCTAAGATAATTCAACGTAAATTCAAAAGGAAAATTTCTATAAAAAGGAAAAAGTACATAACTTTAAAAAAAAATCTTATATAGGCTCAAAACAGACAACTATCACTGCACTCCCAATGATTCAGGTATCACATAACTCTGGTTTCAATTAAACACTCCAGCTTCAGGCTTGCAAGGCCTTTTCAAGAGATAGCCTTGTTGCGACCAATTATTTTTTTTAAAGAAATGCTTTAAATTCGTTTTTCATAAGTTTTGAATTTGACTTTTTTCATATTTTTCTATCAAAAAGAAACAAAAAAGGTTAAATGAATAAAAAATTTAGTCTTGAATCTCTAAAGAATTCTCTAATCGCTACAAACTAAAATCAAAATAATTCTTCCAAATTATATATAAATAAAAAATCCTAAATTCAAAGGCCAATTTTAATTTATTGGTTAAAAAAAAAAAAAAAGGAAAAGAAAAAATCGAAAACGAAAGAAAAATCCCGATATCATTTTTTTTCTTGTTCAGTCGATATTTTTAAATGAATATTTTGTTCTGAAATTTTTACGAATATAAATAAAAGCATCAGTCAACAAGTTTGAAAGTTTTCAATAACTTGGAGTTTTGGAACAATTGACTATTACCCATGTGTCAATTACCCATATGACAATTACCTATGTGACAATTACCCATGTGATATTTCAAAAACATGAACAACATTTCAAAACATGAACAACATTTTAATATTTGATAAATTTAAAAAAATCACGTTAAGAAAAATTTATTGACAGATGGCGACATTTTGCCAAAAATAAAAATGCAATATTTTTATATTTTTATATTTTTGTTTCACCAAACAAAACAAAAATATTATTTGATTTTAAATTCACTCTGCTGCTCCATTATCAAATAACAACTGGAAATAGCTTTATTCTCTAAATTAAAGTTTTTAATCATATTGAGCTAACAAAGATCTCACTAAAATGTGTCATTTTAACTGTATTACAGTAACAACGATTAAAATGAAGATTATTATATTATAAATTCCCTCCCATAGAAATGTGTGTTCGTATTCGTGTATTTGAATTTTATGACAACATTTTCCTGTCAACACAGTCACGCAAAACTTTAAAAAATTTGGAGTAAATCAAAATATAATATTGGACACATGTATGTATTTACCCAACCCCTACGGTACGAGCAGGGCGTGACACAAAGTCAATTTTTAATCGAAGTACAGCTAGTTTGAATTCAAAGTTTTCTTTCTTCTAGACTATTTGCCTTAAAAACTCTAAAGAACATAGTCTGTCCTGCTATTTACCCATAGCTGGGGGAACAGGAGTATTAATTCCTTTGCTCAGGAGCATTAGTATAAAAGTAAAACGCAAATAACCTCCTCCTCCTCCTCAGGTCACCGATTTCATTTCCTACGACAGTAACCGTTACGCTAGCATCGTACATTGGTCACATGTATATAGAATTAGCCAGAAAACTTATTTTAGCATGTAACAAGAAAGTGGCAGTTAAGAAGACTGTGTTGCATCAATTCTTCAAGTTGAAAAGGTCTGTATTTCTTCAAAATCTACCTTCAAAATATCCGGGTGTTATTGGGACTCGATCACCGACCCTTTTTCGGATTTGTCAACTTTGAATTCAGTATCTCAGTAGGTGTTTCATGAACAAAATCAATCTATGGTCAGTGAATGTTATACAATTAGATGAAACGCACAGTTTGATTTCATTATAGAAATTATTTTTATTTTTTATGTGTTTTATTGAAACAAATTCTACAAAAGATACAACGTTTCAAGATCTGGTAAAAGCGGTTTGTTTCATATCCCTGTATTTGTTGGTATACCTCAGTGTGATATGTAAAGTTGAGGTAACTGATAATGTTTATTCAATCGTTGTAGATTACTTATATGTGTACTCTATAATATGTAATATTATATATGAATAAAATTGAAGGGCATTAAATACAGTTTATGTTTAAGCAGAGAGAGAGAGAGAGAGAGAGAGAGAGAGAGAGAGAGAGACAGAGAGAGAGAGAGAGAGAGAGAGTTCTCTGTTTGAAAATTCAATCTTTAGTCTTTCCCGTAGAAAACTACTCACCGATAGCCCAGTTTTTTTTGTTAATCTTTTGTCGCCTATAAATAATAAAGATGTTTTCTTTACTTAAAGCAAAATAAATTGATTAATCGGTAGTCCTTGAGGGAAGAACTGTTTGCCCCCCACCCCATCTGTTCTTACTAAAATGGAATGGCGTACTGTTGTTTCGGGGACGCCCAGACGCCATGTTGAGAGATTACAGGTTTCAAAAGACGGATAATGTTGAAACGTTGTTGTTGACGTGTAAACAAAATGTAAACAGAAGAAGAACAACATTCCCCACTGTACATCATCCAATACTAACTTCAACCAATGCAATCGTCTAAAAATCTGTCACTGAAATGTTTTTTCTTCCTTCTTTTCAACATTCTCATTCATTATATGGGAAATTTATTTTGTGTTCTTAAGATACCAAGAACATTTAAATAGCAAACCATATTTTCTTGTGTGAGAAAATTTGCTTTTAGTTACTTCTTCAATAAGATAACATTCAGCATCTATGATTTGACTGGATTATCTTCATTTTGAATGTCCGTTCAAACTGTTTGCCAAATATTCGTTTTTTTTTTATTAATTTGACTGTGAGTCAAGTTAGAACTTTTATTATTTTGGCTTATTTTTTAAAGAAACATTATTGCTTTTAAAGAGCATAACAAAACAAAAACATAAATTGAAATGATGGTTTCCAAATATTACCATATGTTGTGTATCTGGTTCAAATATACACATGTACACAGACATATATAAGAGGGCGTGATGAAAGGTTTACGGTCCAACCAAGAAATAAATTTTTTTTTTAAATCTTTAATTTGATTTATTTTAATTTAAACTTAAATAAACAATGCGTATAAGTATGTTTAACTGTGAGATGAATATGTGGAATTGTATTTATTTTTCATGATTTTAGGCAATTCCCTTGTTGATCAAACCGAGATCTCTTCACCCATCCTCGTATATATCTATATAAACTAACGTTTCCAAAGACTAGAGACAACTATCTAATAATGTGTAGCTAATTTATTTGCTTAAATAATAGTTTACACGACATGGTATAGAGTTTGTGAAGTGCCGGCGTCGTTGCGTCATTATACCATAGTCATTCAATAAAAAGGTGAATTTTGCAAATTAATGACTCCTATTTCAACGGGGAAAATAAATTTTGATTTATTTTTCAATATAATCATCATTCTTTAAAACATGTTTTCTGTCGGAAAACAAGATTCAGCATAGAAATATTTGGATTTTTTTTTTTTTGCCATTTGTTCACAGTTCTTTTCATTTAATTATTTGTTCCATGTAGAAATTATTTGAGGGGTAAAACACTTGGAAATCAAAGACAAACAGAAAGTGGAATGTTAGAAGAACGTGACAGATGTTCACAACCAAATTGACTGATGTTTTTTTTTACTGTTCTTACAACAATATAAGAATTTGCATTGTCTTGGTGATACCCAACGACAACTGACCTTAGAAAAGACATGGTCATCATGCTCAATTTTGCGTGCTACACACATAAAAATTGCCAGTTGTTAAAAACTGTTCACTATTGTAACTCTTCTGTCAAACAAAATGACCGCATTAACTGAATCTGCCATTTCAAGTGTGCTCGCCATTGTGGACCTACTTGGCCTGTCTCCATCTTCAATACTATTTCGACTTTCTTTAACCGATTAGGCCATTTATAAACATCTTATTGACTAAAACATGCTTCTCCATACACATCACACATTCTTCTGTAAATTTCACATCAATTTTCATACACCAAAGATTTGATGATAGACATCTGTTTAAGCCTGAAACACTCTGTTTGGTATGTCACCATTTTGAATAGCCCCAAAACAAACATCTTTTCAAGATTAAAGTATTTTTTGGTATAAACCAATTCCGAATAATGCAGAGTTTACATTTATGTGAAAATAATTATGAAAAAGACAATTATTTTGTTTAAAAAATTCCCTAATTACCCTCGTATCTATCTAGATACGGTCCAGATCCCTCAATACCCAAGTTATTTGTATTGGCTATGGCTGAAGGGAATTTACATAGATCTGCCATAAGCTAAATACATGCTAAATGGATGGTGACTGTGGGGTTCAGTACAATATGAGGAAGTTAGTTGAATATTTCTGACACCAGTTTCGTGTCACCCACGCTTGATGGGAATGATTGAGTTATCTTGCTAGATGAAAAACTCCTCAAAAGAAAACATGACGAAGATAAACGGAGTAAACGATTTGAATATTGTCATACTTATCAAGACAGAATCGTTTCTATAACGGTTCGTGTTACCATTACAGAAGCACAACAGCTTGCACAACACACTACTAACAGTCTAGATCCGTGACCTTATATACAAACTCGACTGTATGCAATAGAAAGCTAAAAACGGGACTCATCTGAACCGGTGATATGATGCCAATCTTTTACGGTCCAATAGCGAGGTTTATTGGCCTAGGCAAGGTACAGTAACCTATGACGTATCAACAATGATACACTTTTTGCTCGGTGACTACGAAAACCCATAGAATACAGTGTATACAGTACAGTGTATTGTCTGAGCGGATGTGATATCCCACTTAGTTTTGTGAGTACTATTCTTGGTAGTTGCCGGTGATTCTGTTTCTATATCAAGTACCAGTAGGATTTGTCTGAAAAACCCCAGAACAGTTGCCAACTCGGAAATAGAGTAAATGTCCCGTCTTTCTGGTTCCAACTATCATTCCCCTATCAAACTGCGTTAAATTATGTCTTTCAATAATTGCCATAGCTAAACTGCCACAATCATACTTCTTTATGTCTAATGATACACATTTTTGATCTGGCTGAATTCATTTCTACAAACAAGAGAGCGGAGGAAACCATCTATTATACTTAGGCCGCTTATTTGATTTTTTTTTACTGACAGGCAGGCATATAGATCTGTAGATGAAATATACAAAGTGTTTTACTCTGGCATAATTGTTTTTGTATGAATTCAAAATCATCTGTTGCTCATATCGGCTTTTTTTTTCCTTTTGACTAAAAACTTGTATTTGACCAAATTATTTCAAATGAAGGCTGGGAGTAATTTGGTTTCTCATATTGTAATGTCGGGAAATTACAACCATGTTAAATATCAATATTAGTAGTTGGTTTGTATTTTGAAAGTCCCGCACAAACATAAGGTTTTCTTCTTTGAAAAATATCAGAAATGCTGAGATGGAAGTGAGACAGAAGAAGAAATAGATGAGTGAAAAGAGAGAAGGTAGGTGAAAAGAAATAGAGAGAAAGAGCGAGATGGAAATATAGAGAGATGAAAGAAGAAAAGAGATGATAAATAGAAATAGAGAAAAAGAGATGGGAAGAAGGAAAATGAGAGGGAAGGCAAAATAGAAAGGAGAGGAAATAAATAAAAGAGTCTGTAGATAAAATACGGATGGAAGAGAGAAGAAGCTTCAAGAGAGGAATAAGTAGAAAAAGACGATGGAGAAAGAGAGGGTGGGGAGTGGGGGGAGAAGAGGGGAGGAGAGAGAGGGAGAGTGAGAGGGAAGAGAGAGAGAGAGAGAGAGAGAGAGAGAGAGGGATTTCAAAATTGAATTTGAAAACATCTGTTTCTCCTGACATCGTTTCATTTCGTTTTTCCGTCTTTCAACGTTTTCAGCGGGAATCTCACCTTTTCGAAATCTGGCACGTTACTGAAACCAGAATCAACAGTCTGGACAGCGAAAAAATAAATATCTTTCTCTTGTGTCGGTTAGTCGGTCGTTGATCGCAGCATCCGAGAAATAAGCGTAAACATACGAGTTGTAGCACTTTTCAGAGACACGCGCATTACATTTATTATGATTATAAAGATATCGAATTTGCTTCTTTCAGATGAATACGACAAGGCAGACGAAAAAAACAAAAACAAAACAAAGCAAACAAATAAAAAAAGGCTTTAAATATGAAAAAATAAGAAGAAAAGAAACAAAATTGGACCGCAGCAGATATTACCGACATTGTTGCTATTTCCACCGTCGCTGTTTATTTGTATCAATAGTGTTCATCATGTGTCTCACGTTGAAAGCATTTTGAGGATGTTATAGCATCCGGGTTAATAATTGGCTTGGAATATTTTGAAAGAGTTCAGGATCGAATCTGTTCAAATGGTAACCATAAAAGCTTTAAAATGAAGGAATTAACAACTGCGGCGGTGGGGGGTGGGTGTCGTCAAAGAGATAATTTTTCTTTTCTTATTAGATTAAATAATATTATTTATGGCGGTCATTTATTGAAAAAGATAAAACAATTTAAACACGTTGTCTGTGGAAATCTAAATAAAGCAAATTGTCAGTGAAATTCTATCCAATCAGATTTCGAATATGAAAGCCTTTAAAAGATCAGCTAAAAGCTTAGATAAAATCTCATGACGTTTTATGCAGTTCCACTTTCAACTTGCAAAATGTTATTCATTTTAAGAAGATCAATTAGTAAACAGCGATTAAGTATTGATCTGTTTTTATCAATATCTTTCATCTTTGATCCTCTTCTATGTGGATATTTAGTTTATTTTTATTTAGTCATTTATTAAACACGGATCATTATCAACGCTACAAATTTCATTCAGTGACAAATATTTAGAATTTACTTCCACACTTTGATATTTTTATGACTTGGTTGAGTCATAACTACGAAGTAAACTTTCCTATTAGAGAAAAGCAATAGGTATTTTTAATCAGTTGGAAATATACTTCAAGGGAAATAATAGCGAGCAAAATATAAGTCCCTCTCAAGCAAGATTACGTGCTGTTCTTTCGACAGATGCTAAATTATAGTTAAAACATTATATCGAAACTAACATATTTAGATATCAATACACATTTACATACGCATGCACATACACCCCCCATATATCTAAGCAGATAGAACTCAATATCTTTGATAGACAGTTTATATTTGAGTAGCGGAGACATGGAGTCGACACCCGGTTGCTGAAAGTTTCTCGTTTATGTGATAATCAAACCAAAAGTATGTATATATGTATGCATATCTATATATATAGGTTTTATATCATATATATATATATATATATATATATATATATATATATATATATATATATATATATATATATTGAATCTTAATTAATAAGTATGATTTTTTGTAAAATTATATCAAACAATTTGAAAGATGATTTTTCCGTTTTCCTAGACACCGGCAATGTCCTTTTGATTAACAGTCAAGAGTTGACGATATTTTTGAAAATAAGTTGTAGGATGGTCCAGGAATTCTATTTAAAACAAAACAAAACAAAAACAATGTTAACAAGGAAATTAATTACAAAAATATTTGCGATTAACTGGCGCCACATAACCAGAATGTTTTATTTCTAGAAGATCATTCGTTAACACATACCAACTCATACACACACACACTCACATATAACCCTATATATATATATATATATATATATATATATATATATATATATATATTATCTGTGAGTGTGTGTGTGTGTGTGTGTGTGTATGTGTGTGCGTGTGTGTGCGTAAGGAAGTAGCGTTCGTCCGAGAGAGAATATGTATCCGTAAACATAGAAAACGTTGCCGTAAACAAGAAGACACCTGTTATGTAGCATACATCGTATCCGTACATCCGGTATCCGTTCGCGAACAAACAAAATCGTAAAAAAGAACACCTGCTCTTATCCCTGCTACCTGTGATTTTACAACGGCGGTATATATATATATATATATATATATATATATATTATATATATATATATATATATACAATTTTCGTTTTTTTATCAGTTAATGATTAAATATGGATTGTTCAAGCGCATTCGTATTCGACAGTCAATCGTATCCGACGTTTTCCAGAAAAAAGAATCCATTTTGAATCGGTGAAATACTTTGATGTATTATATTACGAATGCAAAGTCCACAATTCAAATAATCGGCCGCCCTTCTTTTGTTTTGCCTTCAGCTGCCATAGAAATTGGCATGTGACAAAAATGGAAAAATAGAGATTAATTTCCTCATCGATTCATTTTTTTTTCTACAGACAAGAAACAAGTTGAGAAAAGAAAGACCAAGAATGAGTGGCTCCTATGCCAGTCACGGTACTTGATGAGATGACTTAATTTAGTTCTCTTACTAACGCATTTATCGCCTGCTTAGTTGCTCTATCAATGCTTTTGTAACCACGCTGTGTTTTCAAAGATCTACAGAATTTGAAATTGACTCAACTTCGTCGGAGCTTTCTCGTTAGGTTGGTCGGTTGTTGATTGGAACAGGTTGCCGGGTGTTTGGCAACTCAAAACACAAGAAAAACACTCCATAAAAGATAAATATTTCTTTAAACACAATTATGCAACAATAATACACGATATAAAACATATCACCTTTGTTTTGGAAACAGTAATTATTTTGCTTGGTTCTATTTTGCGTAATTACCAGAGGTGATGATTGGGTTCAAGAACTATTAGATTTTTGGATTTCCTGGGGAGATGTGTTTAGCGTTTTGAAAATTCTCTCTCTCTCTCTCTCTCTCTCTCTCTCTCTCTCTCTCTCTCTCTCTCTCTCTCTCTCTCTCTCTCTCTCTCTTTCTCGTTTTTCTCTCGTGTTGAAAACTTTACAACCTCTGATTGGTCAACTGTAGAGAGGGTACCCTTCCAACGTATCAGAACCGCATTCAAACCATAATATAGGGGCTTAGTTGAATTAGGCGCCTCACCAGCGCCTTTTGTGTGTGTGGGGGGGGGGTATTGAAAAGAGCTGACTCTTCAAATTTCATAGCTTACAGAGAAATTTTCATTTGAACAAAAACAATCCTTCGGCTGAAATTAAATTCCCCAACAAAAATTCTTGAAATTTTAATTTCAGTTGATATAATATAGGTTATTTTTAAATATTCTATTTGGATATTCTAGTTGATGAAATCAGAAGTTTCATTCATATTGTGTTTAAATAGATAAACAAAAATATTCCAATTGCATACAGCAAATCAGAAGGAAATAATCTGTCTTCCGTCTACCTTTTAGATTGGCTCATCCTTAAACAAAAAGATAGGAATTTTCAATGGACTAGTTTGATTGGATAGAAACAACCACGAAAGTAATGGCGGCATATCGACCGATTGGATGTTATGACAACAAAAAAAAGAACCACGATTAACTTTGGCGATTCAATATCTTTGGTGATGTTGTATACCATCTTAAAATTGACGCATACTTATCTTGTTCTGTAGAGTATAGCTGTATACCGGTTGCTGCACACAAGTATATTTATTTGTTTGGATATCTTCGCTGTTTGGATACTTAGCTTCTGTTTTGTTTTTGTTTTTCTATCTTGCTGTCTTTCATCTTATCTTGGGCTGATATCTTCTTAGCCGGATCTTCTGTTATTCTGGATTTGTCTGTCTTTGGATCTGCTTGATGTTTCTTAATAAAAAGCTGAATCTTTTGTATTTGAGTTGTTTGTTTGTTTTTAGTAACGACAAGACTTTGCGCTTTGATTTGAGGTTATTTTATCTATGTGAGATCCCAGATCATAAACATGCGTATGAGAACTTGGTTAATTGAACGAAAGACGTCATTACGGTCCATCTCCTTCAGCAACTAGCCAAAGACTGATTTCTAAACTCTGTTCCCACGGCTTGCGCTAGCGAACTGGAAGTTCAACACAGGATTAAAGGGTTTCCATCATCCCTCCTGTGTTTTCCCACTAATCGTTATTTTAAAATTTACGCTACACTTTCGTACATAATTAATAGACTACCCATCAATTATGTAACAGTAAAACTGCTAATTAATCATTTCCTTGTTCAAGAATGAAATCCACATTAGTCTCACAACAGAAAAAATAACAACTTTTTGTTCTTTTCAAGACATTATTAATCGACTGAATTGTTTTGGTTATAACATATACGACCCACCCACTCCGAATAAAAAAAAAAACGCTACGAGTATCATGAATCATTTTTAAAATTATAAGTCATCTTCATATTACAGAAGATTAATGCAATTTCACACCGTAAAGAATTTAGTGAAAAGTTTTCTTACTAAAGACAAATTCGATGAAATATCTTTAAGCGTATTACACACCGTAAAGAAAAAGGGATTTTCCATTCAAATCAATTTCACTTACTATTTATAACATTTGAATGGTTTCCTTCAAGGTTTCATGAAAGGGTAAACTGTTTTCCCTTAAATTAAAATTATTCATTTTTGTCTTGAATAATTTTAAGATAAAATTTTTTATTAGCCTAGCACCGATTCAGAACCTTATGGTTTTTATTGATTATCTTAATCGAAAAGCCCCACCCCAACCCCAAAAAAAGAAATATGCTAATGTGGGATCTTAATAGAAATAATCTAAATCAGTATTTACCCAACCTGTTTGGCAAAGGTAGCATATGAACAAGATCGTAAGCAAGGGGAATCCAGCGAGGATTGCTATTCAGTTTAAATTAATCAGCGAGACTAGCTAACAATTACTCTACAATGGGACGCCCTAATACTGTTTTAAGTATTAGAATAGGAAGACAGGAAGCGTGCTTAACGGTTATTAACATAGGAAAAGGAATCGGTGTCCCGAGTTCAAATTCTGGACGAGGTTATTTGCTTCTCACTTTGCACTAATGCCCTTGGGAAAGGCATTAATACATATGTCCTCTCCCAAGCTATGGTTCCATAGTTGGGTAGACTGGGTTCTTTAGCCTTGGTTAGGTTTGAATTCAGTTTTTCTTCTCCTAGACTGGTTAGTCTAGGAGAAGGAAAACTGAATTCAAACCAGCGTTACTTCACTTAATAATTGTAAGTGTAACATTCTGCCCGTGGCTGAGGGGTTGGGTAAATATATGCAATACAGAAACAGCGGAGAACATCAGTGAATATTTCGTTCGTTTACTTTTAAGGCGAAATTAAATGCGTCAAGCGATGCTAATAAATTAATTCGTATGAAATTAATTACTGACACATTTTAGTACGTATTAGTAAGAATAAGAAATAAGGGAGTTTTGACGTCCACTTTGTAACGTGAAAAGTTAATGCAATACTTTAATGAGTTACCGACATAAATGAAATCAATCATTTTCATACATTGCAAAGAACAAGGATAATCCGTACCAACAAAACAAGATAATTTTTCACAACGGCCACTCAATTTGTTTTTGCTGTTTGGACTTAGTTATCGAAATATGATTATCTTAGTCTTAAATATTTGATTGATGACGTCTTTTTATGAGGTGATGGCTGAAGATGTTACCGCTAAAGAAATCTTTATCAAAATTTGGATAAAATATTTTCACTACCCAGAAATGTTTGTTTAACCTTTAAATCTTTGTGCGAAAATTTTGACCTCGTTTTCACTTTAGAAAAAATCGACGAATTGATTCCTTTGATTATAAGAAGAATTTAACCCGGTGAGTCTTTTTGATTTTCTTTCGTGTAAAATAAAAACGTTTATTTATGATAAAATCATCATCAAATGATAAACAGCCGAGAGATCGAGTAGACATATTTGATAATCACAAAACTATTTGTCATTCTTATGTATTTATTTTATTTTGCCGGGTTTTTTTGTACAGAATCTTTGACGACAGTAACATTTTTCTTATAGTATCAATTTCTGCGATTTGATAACCTAAAGGTTCCGAATTTGTTGAAATTTCTCAAAAATTTAACCGGGAAATAATTCTCCAATTCTATTAAAAGGCAGAAAAGTGAAGGCGGGTCGATTTAATGACAAGGTTTTTATGTTCATTTGAAAAATGCCATTCTCTATGAATTATTTCTCTGAATGTTTTGAGGACACATTGACCAAAGCGTTGTGTTAATAACAATAAAGATGAGGACAATAGTTCGAATAACCCAAATAAATGAATTGTTCTGGATCTTTAAATTTTGCCTCAGCTATTTTGATTCATTGATAAACCTGAGTCATAATAGATTATTTCTAGTAAGTAAATGAACAGAACCAAATGAACTTTTGATTTTATTAGTTACTTTAAAGAAACGTTTAGGTTAATATCAGAAGAGATGCGAATATTACCGCAATTAGAAAACAGTTCCTTGGTGTAGAGAGTTTAAATATCACTAGATGCTGACAATTATGATTTTCTGTTTCACAAAATAAAGCTTATAAAATTCTTGATTTGGTGGCTGATGTAGTTGCGTATTTTCCTCTGGTACTAGTAGCGTATGAGCACAAGAAAAAAAAAAAAAAAAAAAAAGAATAAAAAAACGAAGATTGATTTTCAAAGTAATCTCAACTCATTTTGAAGATTAGTGTGTCATTTTAGTCTTGTACCGTATTTAGTGGCGCGCTCTGCGTAACGACTATCGTCGTCGGAAATGAAATCGGCGACCCGATTTCAAATCCTGAACGCGACTACGTTTTACTTCGCGCCAATGTCCTTGGGAAAAGCATGAATCCATCGGTCCTCCCTCAAGCTATGGGTGAACAGAATGGCAGACTGGGTTCTTTACCATTGGTTGACAACCTGTATAGGAGAAGGAAAATGCTGAATTCAAAGCATTTATACCTGCGCTTAAAAATTGATTTTGCCTCATGTCCTACTAGTATCGGCAGAGGGGATACTTATTGTACAAGGTTACCAGGTCTTGCATGGAACTATGTTTAGCAAGTTAGCCTTGTATATCAATATTCAAATGCAGTGAGTTAAAATTTAACAAGGATCTTTAAACTTGTTGCCATAAACTTTCTTAGCTAACCTTAGTAAATATCAAGTGTATCAAGTGAACAATTTTGCCGGCCAATAATCAAGTGTAATGATTTCAATCCTCATCGGGGGCACAACTACTATGGTCTTACGCCAGACTAAGCTAATCGTTTAACGTTAAGAATACATTCCTTAACAGAAAGCTTTTGGATTTTGTATTAAAAAAGGTACTTTCCAGTTCTCATGGGTGCAAAAATTAACACATGTACTTTCAACTCACAGGTACATAAGAACCAGATTTAATAGTTTGTGAAGTGTAGCATTCATTTGTTATGGGAATTATATGTGCTTGTAAAATATGTGATATGCGAGTTCATAACTAACTGGTAACCAACTATTTAATATGAACAAAAATCGGCCTGCCTAAGACAATAGCGCCTTGTATTCTTTCAGAATGTTCACCTCTGTTGATATCCGTGGAATAAGGACTACATTAAGAATTATTTCACAATTGAATGAAATGCACTGTTGCTGAGATAATAACTGTTCTAGGATTTCCTTGAGCAACAATAAGATGGATAAGGGTATCTCGGATATACATTATTGGTACGTGGAAACTGAAGGCACCCACAGTGGTATAACTACTCACAAAAGGGGACAATTTCACCAAATCACATTTCAATTCCACATTGTCACCGCTCAATTTAGTATTAATGCACTGTACGTCGTACAATGCATTCCATGATATTCCGTAGTCATCAACCAACAAAGGTGTCATTATTGATACCGCAGAATCGATTAATTAACCTCACCTTGACAAAAGAAAAATCGCTATTAGACCATGGGAAAATGGCGCCATGTCATCTGATCAGACAAGTCTCGTTTCCAGCTCTTGAACAGATGGTTGGATTTGAGTATGGAAGAATCCGCATGAGACAAATCTTTTCCCGAAATTGTTGTGAAAACTGGTGCTTGTTCAAATGTTGTGCATTGCACTTTTTTTAAAGAATTCACTAGGGCTATTAGAGAAAGTTGAGTCTGTCTTATCAAGTATAACATTCACAGATCGTGCTGCAGTTTGTTTACACTCATTAACTGTTTTTAACTGGTGACATTTTGTTCCAACATTATATACAACTCACTATCATGCTTAGGTGATATGAAATTTGTTAGACAACACTCGAATGACTTCCAGGTACTCCATTAACCCCATTGCTTGTCATATTGATCATGTATGATTAAACCCCATGTAACCAAAAAGTAATATCAGTTATAAACAGCTTTAGAATATACTTGGATGGATATATCTATATAACCACTCCAGTCCTTCGTAGATTCTATGCCAATTTTCGTAGCAGTCATTATTTAGCCAGAAGGAAGAGATAGATTTTATTAGATGGCTGTCTCTAGTTTTCGGCACTTCAGTTTAAAATCAAATATTTTGAAAATAAAAACGTTAATTAGAAAAGTCTAAATATAGATACACAACATATATCATTTCCTAACCTCTTGGCATGAAATAACCCCAGGCGAATTGATATGCCGTTAAAATCTACCAACCATCCAAAGGTTTTGAATGCTTGTATTCAAAGCAACCCAACCCACCCCAACTTCGAAAATTGCTACCTTATTCCCCGCCACAGAAATAAATTACTAAAATAGATTTAGTATATATTAATATTTTTGATATAACAATTTTAATGCTAATCAGAATCAAAACTTCCAACATAATTTAGTCGTAAATTAAATTTCACATCTGAAATTATTATAGAGAAAATTGTTTCCCTTTAGATACAGTTTCACAGAATTCATAGTTGACCAATTCACCGATTCTGTCATTTTTCTACTCGGTTTATTTGCGTAGAATATAAATACTTTTGCAGATATACATTTTTACTAGGGGTTCATTTAAGTGAAAAAAAATGTTGTTTTTGGTTCTATTAAGATTTAGGAGAAATGTACAAGGAATCGGTTTGCTAAGATACGAACATAAAGTGGGCTGGAAAAAATCACAGACAACTTAAAAATCAGAATATTCTTTTACTCTTTTTATTCAACTCTTCAGATTTTCTTCTGAAAGAGCATCTGTTAAAGTCATTGAAAATGTTTATTTAACTTGGCTCGGACTGTTTTATGCATTTCTTTTTGTTTTTACGGAAAGAGAAATAAGTATCCAACATTACATTTACACCCAACGACCTTTCTTACTGACATTGCTAAACACTCCTTCAATTGAATCCCTTTCACTTTTTGGTATTGATCATAGCCAGGATGTTTTATGAATTGTCGCATTCATCGTGACATGCCAGGAACGAAAAGAAGAGAGTGGCTATTATGTGACTAATTTATGTCTGGCAAAGAGGATTTTACACCTTTTTACTGGCTTCATTATTTTGTAGCTTCCTCTGTAAAAGGATATTTTACGAATGCTTTTATCTAATCAAATAATACAAACGGACTGTCTCAGGGAAAAGCGAGAAAAAAAAGAAGGAAATTTATGTTTTGGCCGCCATTTATCAAGAAGCATAAACGCTCTTCAGGAAAAAATAAAATTTTCAAACCTTATCTTGATCAGACGCCAGTGAGATGTTGAAATTCGTGATTACGGATGGTTTTTCCGATGTTTTCCCAGCCTTCGTTTGTCTGCGTATCGCATCTGCTTGGCAACCATAAACAGGAAGCTATGCGCCCACGTGATTGTTGACGTCACATAGATTTCAACATCAACATATTTATTTCTTCTCTTCCTTTATTTACATCTGCTAATTCACAGAAAAGATAACAGTTTTGTGTATGGAAAGCCATCTAATCATGGATGAAACATTTAAATGATCTCTTTACGTTACCGTTTGTGAATCTTGCAGAAATGAAAAGAAAAACTTGATATTTAAAATGAAGAGAATCTTTCATAGAGAAGAAATCTATTTTCTATTCTAAACTTCTTTTCAGCAAACAACCATCAAAAATTCAGAATTGAAAATTTTCTTTTCCAAAAGAACAATTTTTATATTTAATGAAATATTCAAATAAAACGTTGAAATTTAATTTAGTTTAAGGAAATAATTAATTTAAAAAAATCATATTTTACTTATTCATATAAATCTACATCATCAGGAAATCAAAAGCGAGAGAAAAAAACCAAGTGTTTGACTAATTTTCAAAACAGTGTGCGGTTGAAAAAATAAATAAAAGAAAAATGTTGTATGGATAAAAATTGTTTAATGAAGTGCCGACATGTGTTTTGACCGAGAGGATGCCCTTGTACACAATGTATTATATTAATTATTATTTTAAATACAAAACAGAATAAAATAATATTAATAATAATAAATATATAAAAAAAAGTGTTTTTAGTATAAAGAACGCCCGTCGTCAGGGCAAGATATTTGATATTGAATAATTATAGCAATATATATATATATATATATATATATATATATATATATATATATATATATTATATATATATATAGTTTGTTATATTTATAAGTAAAGAGTTATCAATATTATTGATAGAGCATGCATATCTAAGTTAGGGTAGCGAAGACATGAAGTCAACGGCGCTTGGTAACCGACAGTTTTTCGTCAATGCGATTTTCAAACCACGATGATATTTGTGTTTGATGTGGTAATTAAGTGAGGGCGTTCTAATTTGTTGTATCAATTTCGCGATATGCTATTTTAGTTTATTGTGTTTGATTTCATACTTTACTTTTCCTTTAATGGGTTTAAATTATTTTGCTGTCTTTTGCTTTTTCTACATGTTATTATTATTTCACTCCATAAGAGTTTTTCACACCCACCTTAGTCGGTGGTTCCCTAGAGGCTGAGAGACAGCAAGTCTCAGCAGGTCTCCAAGACTCTTTTGAGTAATCAATGCTGTAGTCTGAATGGTTTCAATTCTTCCTTTGATTTCCATTTAACTCAAAGACTTTTCCAAACCCCTGGGGACTGTTCCAAGGACACCAATTACAATTCGCACGACTTTCAGCTTCATGTTTCACAGTTTTTCTCATTCTATGGTAAGGTCCAAATATTTGTGTATCTTTTCGCTTTCTTTCGCTTTCACTCGGTGATCGGCCGGGACGACAACATCCATGAGATAACAAGTTCTCTTTTTCTTGCTGATCACCATAAGGTCTGGTCTCCTGGCTGGGATTAGGTGATCCGTCTGTACCTCAAAGTCCCAGAGAATTTTGTGCGTTTCATTCTCCAGGTATTATTATTATTATTATTATTATTATTATTATTATTATTATATCAGTTTATTTATTCATATATTTTACAAAATTCATTTCAGTCTTTGGAGTCGTTAGTTTCGGTGGTTTAATAAGAATTTATTTTCATGTCTACATTTAGATGTGAGTTCTGGTCGTTTGTTAAGTAACTTGCTTTACTCTGTGAAAGTCATTATGGCTAATTTTTCTTCTATACAAAGGTGTGCTTCTCTGAGTTAGAGTAGCGAAGATATAAAGTCAATGGTGTTTGGTAACTGTCTGTTTCTCGACTGTGTGATTTTTAAACCACGTTTGAAAATCCTATAGGCGAGAAAATGACAGTTACCAAGCGCGGTTAACTTTATGTCTTCGCCACCCTTAAATATATTGAGCACTTTTTAATTATCAACATTCATTAGAGTAATTCCTTTCAGAGTTAAATCCGTATGAAGGATGGTTTGGTTTGGTTTATTTTACGGCATATCAACTTCGGAGGGTCATTTATTGCCGACAAAGATTTTAAATAAATTCATTCTGAATAGATAATCAAATTTTGTTTATAAGCTTGTGTTTTTCTATTTAACCCATAGATGGGACCCTAACAGGTACTACCAATCCGGGTCAGAGTGGACCAGGGAGCAATGGTGATGAAGGGGTGCTCCACATTCCCCAAACCCCCAAAACTGAAACCTCACCATCAGATAGAGTTTAACGTCATTCCCAGTACATATAAACCCTCAGCCATCGCCTTCTAGCACCCATAGGATAAAAAGGGTTAGGGCTTGCCATAAGGGCAATAGGGTTGGGGTGATCATATAGGTGCTAGGACTTGACGTGACCAGCTGATTGATCGGAGGTGGCCTCTCCGACTGCCCGTCTAGCCTAAGTAAGGGCCAAAGTAGAGTATTGCAAGTCACGAACTGCTCATCCACCTGGTTTCTATTCTTAAGCATCACGGGTCGCCAACCACGGCCAACAGGTGGCCCCATTGGGGGAGTATTACCCCTCTGTAGAGGTGCAGTCGGTGCATTCTAACAGAGGAAAATATAAATAAATAAAGGAAAACCTTATTACAAATATCAAGCAGTGAATTTGAGTCAAAATGTATTACTTGATATTTAATAACATTCTCCTTTATATATATATATATATATATATATATATATATATATATATATATAATATATATATATATATAATATAATAGAATGATTGGAGTATGAATGAGAAAAGTATTGGAATATGAAGATGCTCAATGCTAAAATAAAATTTACAAGCAAATATTATAAATCATGGATTTAATATCCCATAACTAAAGTTACATGCTTACTTGCAATCATCAAATGATCAAAATGATTTTGACCGTCTGATGATTGCAAATAAGCATGAAACTTTAGTTACGGAATATTAAATCCATAATATATAATATTTGAATATATATATATATATATATATATATATATATATATATATATATATATATATATATGCACGTATGAGGGGGGGGTGCTTCTTTCTGTGCGGTCAAATAAAACGATATCAAATTGTGAGGGACGAATAACGGTATAACTATTTTTGCATTCAATAAATAACCAACTAGTATAAAGAAAAAGAAAATCAAAACTCAAAAGAGAGAATCATTGTAGAGGATGATTAATGGGTATAAAGTTATGCAAAAAAAAAGAAGCAATTGAACTAACAGCCTAACCTGGAAAAGATAAAAATTCCTGATACTTATTTTAACTGTTTTATTATCTCATCAATTTATTCCTTTTCTTTCTTTCTGATTATTCAATTTTGTCATTTGTAACAAAATAAACGTGAATTTCCACATTTTATATTATCTCAAAAAATCAACACAACACTCCCAGCTCCCTCGTCTCTTTCGTCTTCTTTTCATACCTCTCCTCCTTATGCTATATCCTTGTGTTGTTCTTTATGTATGTAGTTAATGTCCTATGTGTGTGTGTGAATTTTTTGTGATTCTTTTTACATTCAAAGATATATAATTTCTCTATAATCTGTGCGTTACCCAATTAATAATGGTTTGCATATGTAATGCCAGCGATAATGCTAAAAATTATTCTAGTTTATTCACCTCTTTTCCCATCCTGAGCTCATGCTTCGTCATTCTCTTTCCACCCTCTCTTTTGTACTTCTTTTGTGCCAGCTATTGTTGTACTCACCTTGAATATCTTGTATTGTTACTGGGCATTTAAACCTTCCAAAACGTCATACATTCTTGTTTCATATTTATACCTTACTAAGTATCCAAGCACCCTCGATTATTTGCTGATTAGCGCTTGTATTTTACGTTCTGTCTTTTCTGCCATGAATTTGTTTTTATTTACAATATCTATACATGGAACTCGTCATCTTGTATATTACCATTATGTAGGTGCACTAGTGTAGTGTGCATCGGTTTCCTCTTATTAGTTTCTTCGGGAGTAACAGTACTGAACCCATGAATATCAACTATGATGCTTCTATATGACGCAACCTTTATATGTTTAGAGGTTGTCTTCTCTTGAATGTAATCCATGTAGTTGTTTTCTCTTCATATTATATATGTGGAGAGTTATATGGTCGATTTCTAAAATGAGCTCCGTATTATCGATTATATCAAAATTGAGATTTATGTTTTTTCTGCCAGTTTAACAAATAGTTATGGTATTCCATAAATAGATCTCTTGCTACTTAAGAGAGTGGTAGAGCTTGCGTTTTGTTGTCCGTTTCGTTATGTTTGATAGGTGGTCCCGACTGCTCTTATGAGTTCGATTCAGAATTACCTTTGTAGCTTTTCTTTCTCTTCGAGCCATTGTGATAGGTCTTTTATTGTGCATTCGGTGTTTCCCTTTTCTTCTTCATAGCCAATTATTTACGATGAGTCTTACAGAAAATACCATCGTGACCAAAATTCCATACATACGTGACTATAACCCTCACTTACAGCCAATTTGATGCTCGGTCTACATCTCATGCATATATATTCTTTTAGCAAACCAAGAAAGATTCCATCCATTAATAGTGTGTTTCATTTCCTTTCTTATGGCGATTATTGGTTAAAAGTTCTACTTCTAACCCTTTGGCATCTGCGAATTTATTAGTAGTTAGAGTTGTATTCACACTATGGTCGATCGATACATGTGCAGTGACATATGAATAGTGATTCTCCCTATGTTGGCTAACGATCTACCTTAGATATAGATTTTGTTCATTTTCCTGCTAGCATCTCTTAGTAAGAATTAAATTCAAAATAGCGTCCGTGATGCTCTTCTTTAGAATAATTTGTATTCTCCTTTGCTCATTCTTAGAGATAATTCATAGTCTCCTATTGCTCATTTCCTTCAGAATTAGAATGTTTGGTGTTTATTATTTTGACTCATTTCCGACTTCTTAGGATAAGATTTCTGTACTCTTTGCTCACTTTTCTTAGATAATTTTGTCTGTCGTCTCCTGGCTCATTTCTAGAATAATTTGTAGCTCCTGTGGCTCACTATACATGTAATAGGTGTGAATAATTGGGTAAGAATCGCTCTTAGCTCATTCATAAATAATTTTCACACTGTGCTTTTTGCATAACATTCTCCTATCGGAATCAAAATATTTTGCAATTTATGCTCCTTTGCTACAGTTTCTATAGAGGCCTAGTAATTTTACTAAGTCGCCTTACTTAATTTGTTGCATTTTTGTAGGTGAATAATTTCCATTTTTATCTATGCTTTGCTCATTCTTAGAAATATAAGTTTAAAGTAGGGTGCTGTATAGTAGACCTATGTACTAGAGTGATAATCTTAAGAATATATATTCTGGAATAATTCTTCGGATTATTGCCAATTTATTATTTATCTGTGTATTTTTAATTGATCTCGACTCATTTGCATTCATTCCTTCTATTGGTTCCACTCTTTTGTTTTCAATTGATTTTGTTGATGAAGTCCACAGATGGAGATGTTTTAAGCATTTTTAGACATTTACATGGTGTCATAAAAGTATCGAGATTAGCTGTATATTGAGCAAAGATTACATACCAATGAGAGACATGAGAAATGCAACTATCTATTTCTCTAACTTTACTATCCCATAATCCTATTTTTTAAGCTGAATGTCCGAAACTACGTGGGTACAAAAAATCTCTCCCGATCTACTGTCCACACCTGAGAGTTCATATGTGGTTGCGTTGGAACTAATTCATGTCGTACTGAATTTCTATAGTACATTATAGTGTCTTAATGTCTCTATTGGTATGTATTATCTTCCAGGCTTTTTATTGACCTATCTCAATATTGTGTAGTGCGTCTCTCGCTAATTAATTATTATAAGAAGTACAGATATCTACTGCTTCTTGTGCCTATTATGTGGCATCCTTTTCGTGTATTCTCTCATGAGCAGAGACAGTCCGTAGGGTCTAATTCTGTGTGGTGTGCAGTCAAAATGTTTAAAGACTATTAATAGACATTCTGTGACAAGCTCCTAATCACTTGTACAGTCGTTTCATTAGCACTGTGCTGAATGTATTTTGGTCCGTGGCGGTATTCACATGGTACTTTTCTAACTCATTATTCGGATCTTTGTTGCTGGTCGCAATAGGTATGGTTCTTCCTTTTTAATGTGCGTGGAATCTGTTGCCTATGCGAGTTCGCATGTGCAATCCCTATTGAAACCAGATAAGCAACTGGTTGTCTTATCTGTCCCCGTTCTATTAGGCGCGCGTGTCACATGAACTTTTCTCAATAGCTTGACTTAAGGTTCTTCAATTTCCATTCATTCTTGTACTGAGTTCTGAGCCTCGCACTGAGACCCACTATAGCCTTCTTTGTGCATGTCTCTCTATCTCCCTCATATTTTCAACATTTTAGCCCTCAATCTTTATGTATCCCGTGTGCAGCTTTGATTGCAATGTTCTCCTGAGCTTCTTCATCATGCGTTCTGCCCGCTGAATAGAATCTTTTTTAGTTGAGTCTTCTGGAATTTCCCTCACATCTGATTTTTTTATTAGTTTGCGTGTTCTATATGGTCGTCCAAAATCTCTTGAGAGTCTGAGCTTAACTTTGCCATTGTCTTTGTTGTTTTATTTCTTATTCTGAGTTTCCAATTTGTCTTTATACTACATAGCGTATGTCCTTATATCACAATTATCTTAGTCCTTGCTCCTCGTCACTTAATATATCTCCTTCTTCTTCTGAAAGCGCGTTTTTGCATTTTATGTAAGTGTTGTTATTTGAGTTTCAGTCGAATCTCAGTGTTCCCACCCAGCTTTTGTTTCTTCGTTCCTTTTTATGTTCCTTATCGGTATGCCGGGTTTGAGTCGGTTCCAAGACTTAGTCGAGACTTGGCACCTGATCATAAAATTTTAGTGATGTCATCGTGATGTAGTCAGTTTGAGATTAGCAGTTTTAGTCAACTATAACATCTACATTTCTCAACTCAGATTTTCCCTCTTTCCTACATATTGATCCTCTGTAGTGAGCGGCAGAATTTTCTTCTTTCTGTCAAAACTTCTTTGTTCTTTACAATTTATTATTTCTTCTGTTAGGGTTTTCTTGTAGTGTTTGGGATGGGTTTTCTCATGCTGTAATATTCAGAGCGAGTTCTTTTCTTTCATATCTGTTCCAGCTCTGTGCGGTGGATGAAGGAATGAAGATCAATTTTTGTTGAGAGTGTATTCCTAGTGTATGTACTTTTAGCTTACATATTTTCCGATAGAAGTTAATATGGGTGTTAGAGAACCAACACTTAACTACTCACTATATTAATTCCTGTTAATTGACCAGTAGTCTGGCTATTGACTTGAAACATTGAAGTTTTGGTCTTGAGAGGCCTTTCTAAAGGACATATAGTTTCCATTAGGGTGACTCCCTTTGTAGTGAGTTATATTGATTTTATATCACACACAACATTAAGAAAGGTGAATGAGTTTATTGTTAGTATCCCGTATATTCATACTCATCTATATATATAATACCTCTGCAGAGTACATAAAAAATCGTGGGATGGAATATCTCAAGTCAATAATCTTAATAAGAGCAAGATCTTTTTCTAGACCTGATCCTCGCAAGGCAATATATAGTAGACGAGACACAAGCTATATATCACGGAAGAGATGTAGACTATATATTCCCTTCCTATGTGAGGGATTTATACCATGAGGAGCACATGTCTGATCATTTGTTAATTAATAAGATCTGCCATTTCCTTTGGTGCCTTTAAAGAGTTGTTTTTATGATATGGTATTTTCATTCATTCGGATTGCATGTAAAATTATATTATATGATTGATCATTCACACTGACCAGGTAATACAAAAAAATTATTGTATTGAAGGGATCAATTGATCAGGTCATTTGGTCCACAAATCGAGTCGTATTTGAAATTTATCAGAGTAGATAATGAAAACTTTTTCAGTACACATGTGTAACACTTCGTTATGAGAGCCGAAATAAATTCTTCTTGTTAGAGGTATTTGTTCCACATTTACTGAGGCATTTTAAAACTGTTTCTAGAACTACTTCGTAGTGATAAGGCGTTAGAAAAATTCTATCAATTTGACTGATTCGTATGCGTTTATCGTATGTCCTTGCTTCCTATCTATTTTAAACCTATCTTTATGGCACTGAAAGCGCATGTTCAGGGTGTGATCAGATATCGTGAGTCTACCGGCGTTTTATGATGTTCTACATTTACACATACACATACGCTCCTAACTTTGTAAGATGTTCACTAAGATACCTAGTCCCAGTGATATGTTTTTATGCTCTCACATATTATGCGTTTTTCATACTTGCTCTCTAGCTGTACATACTTACCTCTCTGGAACTCTATATCTTCAATATATCTCCTCTCGAATGCTCAGATAGATTCTCTTCATATTTAATGTTCAACGTTCAATCATTGCTTTTATAGTGTACAGCTCTCTTATACATAGGAATTAAGAGTTTTGGTTCATGCATATAAAACATTTGTTTAAACCTTGAAAGTTGCAGTCAGTCTCTTGCTCAACCATGTGAGCGATTACAAGAACTATTGCAGGACGAAAAATCCACACAGGGAAGATTCCTTCAGGAAACATCTAGGATACATATTTAATATAAGTGTCCTAGTCTTAACATTGAGTGTAATAGAGTCTATATTGAACTTCAGATCCGTGTGTCTCCAGTTAGCTTGAATAATCCTCTATTACATCTTTCTCTCCTCCTAAGTCCAAAACTTGTATTATGACCTGTTTATAACATGAGGTCAATATGAATTAATCAAGGTTATAAATACTTACAAATGACATTCGTTAAATTTTAAGACTAACTTTATGTGTTGTCCAATTGCTAAACATAAACACTAAATATGAGGATGTAACGATAGATTATCTTGGTATTGTCAATCAATTCGAAAGTCTAGAGTTTATTTGTAAATATCAACAAATAATTTTTCTACAATATGCAGTATCATCCTTGCTCCACTTCCCTGCATCTACTAGGTTTAAAAAGTGATACACTAAGACTGTAGGCGTATATAATCTATTGGGTTTGCTGTTTAGTAAACTACATGCGCGGTATCTTAGTGTGTGAAATACTGTTCTATTTCGAATGCTAGCTTTATAGAAATACTTTCTAGTGTGTAAATCATATAGTCTAGATACCGGTACTCCGCTCTACGTGCGAAAGAGGAGTTAGAACTCTCCGGCCAGATGAGTTCCACACCGCTTGTCTTGTGCAAAGTAGGTTTAGACGTTGATGATTCACGAGATTGCAATATACAACAAGTTCAGACCCAGAGAGATGCCTACTATTCCAGGTAGAGTTAAGGAATCTCGTACATATAATTCTCTTGAAGAATTCTGGTAACCGGCTACTCAAATTTAAAACCTATGCCATGAGTTCAAGAATACTAAAGAGCTGGAATTGCATATATGAAGAAGTATTTTTGTCCTAAATAAAGAGAGACAAGAAAAATTCCCATCAAATTAATACTCAACAGAGAATTTATTGATTAGCAGTATAATGGATTTCTCGATAATTCATACTATATCAATGCTAAAATGTTATATGTATGAGCTGTCTCATTGTCTGTAGCTTATCATGCGAAATGAGAACTCTCTTGCGTAAATTGTATTAATAAATAAATAATAAAATGCCAAAGCAACATTGAGGATCTACCTCTATGGTATCATAAAATATGAAAACATGTGACGTATGGTTATATATATACACCACATTCTTTAGATTCTTAGTTGATCATTTGATCTATATCAGTGCTTTGTCAGGTGATTCTTGATGGGCTTTCTTTTTAATTCTTATATACAGACAATATATGAACTATTCGCACATGCAGCATGTTACTCTTTCAGAATTTGTTGAGCATCAATCGGATTTTCAGGTTGCATAATACTTCTTCATTGTTCGTCAGTTTATTTCTCATCGTCATATCACTTTACTTTGAATATTGTAAATCTGTGTTTACTATTCTGATAACAGGATAGATCACTAGAAATATTAGAATATATCTTTTATTGGTGTGCGTATATACACACACGACTACAAATATTAAGAAACTATATTATCAAATGTGACTTTCAGTTCTGTCAGTTCTTTCACAGAAGGAAAGTGATAAGGAGGTTTAAGTTGGGTCCTCGGAAATATTTTTTGAACTATTAAGGAGAGATTTAATAAGCGTGATAATAAACTAGATCATAAGATACTGCCTATGTCTTATAATAATTATTATTCATACTAGAGAATTCTAATCAGCACCACGAGCTTTTGTATTTCACGACGAAAAATAATAACTATATAGGAAAGAATCTCAAAAGTAGTGCAATTTCATTGTAAATCGCGATATTCCACAATTTTTTTCTAACAGGGCTTCTGATATTCATCTGACAACTAAGTCAAACAAAGATAACGATGCACAAGCAATATTCGACATAGAATCAAATTACACTTTTAATTTATGTACCGAGATTTTCCGTAGCGCATATGCAATTGATCTTCCACTAACCACATATGTGCACATAGGTAAATATAAAATACTTCTTAGCATGTGTGAAAACTAAATATATAAAACTTACAGGTCTAATGCTCTAACCCTTGCTATAATTGATGTTGGCTCTTACAATAAGATCTATTTAGTAGTCTCATAGCGAGGTTATGGACTGATTTTGTTATTTTGTTCCATTAGTTTTCACTTCGTGTGATGGTATTCTTAGAATCTCCTTTCTTATATTAGAGACTTCGGAATTTTATTTAGAACAACAACCCATTTTTATATATGTTTATTAATTTTCTGTTCTAGACTACGTAACTACACAACGTTCAATGTTAAATATTTTAGAGTGAAGAGTAATAACAATTATGCTGTTATTCTACCTACATCTAATTGATAAGGCTCTAACGCAGACTATGCTATCCTGGAGCGCTCAGAAGACTATTACATATATATAGGGAATTATGACATACAGAGAGAACTTTTGTAGAGGTTTGAGGCTCTTGACAATGCAACGCTGCCCAAGAGCGTTTAGAGCAAAGTAGATGGAGAGATCTTCACGAGATATGTGAAGCCTGCTGGCTCTGATCTATATGCTGAGTGCCAGCTTGATTATAGGAATCTTGATTGATTGATATGCACTCAGGGATCGCATAAGCAAGGTCAAAACAAGACCATACATCCAATTAACACACCATCTATTTTACCATATTTATCTCTAAAAAAGGTATGGATGGGGTTGAGAACAGACAATCTGGAGTGCGCGAGTAAGAGAGAACTAGCTTAAAGTTTATTTTTATTAAGTGCCAACAATCATATAGCCGCTAGGCTTGATGTGACCAGTCGCTATCATATTTATTAAATTCTTGGTCTCTACGAGGCGTCTCAATCATAACCATAGTGTTTCCTTGCGTATCAAATGCGTGTTTATTAGAAATAGCTCGACTAATGAAATTATAAGCATAAAACTATGTATACTGAGTATGCCTAAATAAGGGCTATACGTTTTTAATAATGTCGGAGCAGTATCTGGACACACCGGATTCCCATACTGGGCATGTTATTTATTGTGATGAGATTCTATAAGAAAAAATGTATTGTAGACTTATTTAATGTAATTGTAAAAAACATCTAGACCAGAGCCCTATAGATATAGGTTCTTATAGTTTTGGCATGAAAGTTTATAAATTACACAATTTAAAATATAGAGGACAACAGATTTAATCATAATAATAATTATACCACGAATGACATTTATTATAAGTTTAAGCTATAACGTACAACTGCAATGATAAAATTATATTTTATGAGCTAAGCATTTTTTACTTTTATATTTATATATATCAAGATTGATTTTGTATATAGAGAGCAACTCAACTAAATTGCACAAATGTTCTATTGTTTGCATATGACAAACATTATTTTATTGTAGTATTCTTTTTCTTTTTTTTCCTCTTAAAACTGTGAGTCTTTCAGCATTTAAATCCCCATCTCTAGTGATATGTTAAAATGATTTCCATAGGCGATTACTCTTGTAATTGTTAAAAATGCAATCTGGTTGATTCTAATTCCGCGATTGAACATTGGATTATAGAAGAGATTTAAAATTCGAGGCACGATCGTAAGAATTTCCTTAAGTCCCGTGATTGTGTATTTGTGGAAGTTTTGAAATCATCTTATAACAAAAAATATATTTTTGTCAGACAAGGTATTTACTCGTCTACTAATATTGAGTTATTAACAAATACATACATACACACACTCACATACTTATATATATATATATATATAATATATATATATATAATATATATTATAATATATACTAATCAACGATCTCCACAATCTGCACATCATATTAAAATCCTTTATCATTGTTTGTCCGATGCTGCGTGGTTGATGGGCGTAGGAATTTTCCAAAGGTTGTCTGTTCAATTATACAAATATCTTTAGAACAACAACAATAATTAATGAATTATTGTCTTAATAGTATAGTGTTAGGAGCGAAAATATTTCAGAGAAACTATGCGAGAGCTACTACCATTAAGCCTTCAACGCAGGAATGCCAGTATAACACAATTCGTAAGATCCTACCTAGTGATATCTATATACATTTAACATAATGCTTAGTTAATTTATAGGTCAGTGTGGACCTCTTTAGTGTACAATCATTTTTCGTGTGTGTGACTTTGAACTAACTGCGAATATGACCCTTAAGCTTTCTTCTTCTCTATTAACGTTATGGTCGGGATTTACAATTTCTTCTCTTTTTATCCATTTCATATATATACATACTATTAGTGTGATTGCATATATATATATATAATTATATATATATATATATATATATATATATATATATATATAATATTATATATATATTATAAATTAATTGCAAAATCAACGGTACAGTTTCTCGCCTATGGGATCATCAAAAACTAAAACTTTCTCAGATGATCGCAAAGGTGAGATACTGACTCTCACCAAAACTCACTGTCTACATTATCCTAACATCTATGTATAGAATACGTTTGTTTTGTTTGTCTCTAAGTATAGGTGCGTTTGCAAGTAAGAGACAGACTGACGACGACGACGTACGTCGTGTTGAGGCGAATGGCATCAAATCGACGGATTCATTTTGGTGCTTGTAGGCAAATGAACAGTGCATCGGACGGTATGAAAAATATGCATTCGTAAGATATATCAATAGCCGCGTATATCCTTGCTTAGATGTAAAGACATGCAAGTATTTACTAGCATCACTGAATGTGAATATGTATTTGCCTGTTGGTTGCGGTAATGCAATGCCGTTAAGCAAACTTAACTGCTTCAACTAAATGGTTTATTAGCACTGTGAACATTTTATGATATTTTGGAATCTCGGATGTAAAGACAGTTGGTAGCAAAAGAATGCCACTTCAAGGTCCCTGGTATGTCGTGATGCAACTCAGATCAGTGAATCGTCACTTATACACAGATTGCAAGCACTACTCAGCATAGAAAAGGTTCATGGGATAAAGTCCATCTCGAGAGATGAATCGAAAAGTTTCATAATAAGAAGTAGAGACATGAAAAGAGGGGGTGGAGAGAGAGAGAGAGAGAGAGAGAGAGAGAGAGAGAGAAAGAAAGAAAGAAAGAAGAGAACTAAAATTAAAGCAAATAAATAAGACATGACATAAATAATAGGGAGACAGACATAGCAGAGAGAAGGTGAAGAGGTGACAAGAGGGGAGAGAATGAAAAAACGAGAGAGAGAGAGAGAGAGAGAGAGAGGGGGGAGAGAAGAGAATGAGAAAGAGAAAGAGTGAAAGAAAGAGAGAAAGAGTGAAAGAAAGAGAAAGTGAGAACAAAGAAACCAAATGAATGCGGGAAAGAGACACGTGGAAGGCCAAGTTAGAAACACTTAAAAGAATAAAGACATACAGACAGAGGCAAGTAAATAAGGATAAACTGTGACTGAAAAGGTGCACGTATGTCCTCCCCTCACCCAAGTCAGGAATGAAATGATGTAAATAAAAGTGAAAGCTATGGTTCAAGATTCTGGTTGAAGTTGGCAGAATGTTAAAGAGGCGGATTGTGAACGAGAAGTCAGGCAAAGGAAGAGAAAAAGAAGAAAAAAGAGAAGAAAGTATTTAACATCAAAGGAAAACTCAGTATGTTAGATAGGAATTTGTTTTACATTCTTTTGGCAATTGTAAACTCTTATTTGAATTGGACAGACATCTGTTGCAATAACTATGCATCATAAGAAGTAGGTCTTCTTCTTCTTCTTCATTTGGAATGAAGAATAAATGGATTGTACTATGAAATGATGGATTGCGTTAGCGTTTTTGTTATTCATTGAACGATATAACATAAAAACATTGTCTAATGTTTAGAAGTACTTTCTGATAAGTGTCTTGTGATATGTAATGAATGCGCAAAATTTAAGTAGTTATCTTTTATCTTGGAAATGTATGTATAATTATACAAAACAATGTGACCTTTATTTAGAGTGTATGCTGTTTGTTTGATTCGAATATATCTGTAAATATCTGTGAGGAACTTTGTTAGTATCTCAAGGGCGGCCAAACGTCTGAAGGGAATGTGTGCTCAAGTTTTGCTTTAAAGACAGCCATGTACAGAGACGCAGCCACCCCGACTGCCATAGAATATAGTTAATAATTGCACAGCTATTTTGTTCAGCTTATATAAATATCTTTGTAGAGCAGACAATAACGAAAATGAAAATGATCTAAGAGTAATAGATCTAAACTCTCTGAATTTTATTGGGATAATCTTTCCATATTAGGCTAATTATAACACACTTACACACATACACACGTACATACAAACACACGTACATACACACGCACATATATGCATACATACATACACACATATATTCACATGTAATTAGAAGAATAAATACAGGTGTTGTAAATGTATGAAGATTACTTTGAGTTTGTAATGGTGCATTATTTGAAAATCTTTCTATTTTTAATATTGACGTCAAAATAGATAAATCTATTTTTCTTTCTTCATTAAAAATAGATAAATAAAAACATAAATGTTTGTCTTACTCTGAAAATAAAACTGAGAAACTGAAAATAAAACATCAGGAATAAACAAATAAAAATAATAAAGGAAAAAAAAGATTCCAGAAGAAAAATAGATATAAATTAAAAGAAAAAAAAACGAACAAACAATGGTTTGCTTTTTCACTTTTCAATCAACGAAGTTTGGGATGAAGAAAACCTGATTATTTCAATTATGACGTGAATCTTATTACAGTTGAAAGATTTACCATTTTCAACAAGTGAAACTGAATTTTATTAAAAATCAAAAGTGACAAACATGTTAGGGTAGAAGGATATTTAGAGATCATGTGTTTTGTATCTTCAGATATCTATTGACATAAAAGAACTCTGATGAACGTTGCAGCGCTCAAATGTATACTATTCGGCTAATTACAAAATATAATAATTTCATTGTAGATTTATAACGCATTAATTTCAGTGTATAATTCATCTTAGACATAAATAACTCGTCTGTGCCTTTCAACATTGTTATATTATAATATACGTTGCAAAATATATTTTAACATGATATAGTTATTATTCCTCATCCACACAGATCCTTATCATAATTATTTGCACAGACAATTTTTAGATTTTAAGAGTTAAAAACAGGAAGACGCAATTTGAAGCAAAATTTATTCCAGTCATTTTAATGCATTTAGTATTTAGTCATTTTTTGTGATTCTAAATACAAAATATCTTGAGTTTTTAAAAGAACAGAATTAAATTTTTAAATGACAATAAATTTCTATCCCTCTAAAATTTTCTTCAGAAATAATTAAAGAATTTGAAAAGACAAACTGACGTTTTAGAACAGTTGACAAACACAGACACACAGACACAGACAAAGACACACACACACAGAGACATACAGACAGACATACAGACAGACGGAAATGCACAGACAGAGAGAGAGGGAGGGGGAGAGAGAGAGAAAGGCAGACAGACATGCACACATATACACACATATATATAGATACATTTATATATACATACATAACATATATACTAATATATACACCCTGAGGACCAGACTCACCATATATATATATATATATATATATATATATATATAGCAAGTGAGAGGATCACAGAGAGAGAGAGAGAGAGAGAGAGAGAGAGAGAGAGAGAGAGTATACTTTGTACTGCAATATATATATATTTGGTGACAGGGTTATACAATAAATAATGCTTAATAATATATATTATGATTATATATTATCGCACTAAAAATAAAATCCTATCTTTAAACTATGTGTAGTAAAATGTGTCTGTAACGAAAATAAGAGCAAGAAATTCTATCGTCATGTTTTATTTTGATTGATTTTCGATTAACAGATTTTAACCCTTCTATTATGTTCGCAATCATTTCGTTGATCTTTTTGGTAAAAAGAATATAAAATCAATTTTTCAACACAAAAATAATAAATATAAATTACATCAGCTTCCATCCAACGGCTTTTTAAGGGTTTGCTCACAAACTTATAGACGTGTTATTAAACATGGATTAATATGGAACATGACAACAATCAGAATTCTCTCACTCATCCCATGGTTTCACTCAACATCTTATGCCTATAATATACTGAATATAAATATACCAATATTTCGATACTTTAATTTTTACAAATATATTTAATATGACAAGTGATTCCTTTTGTTGCACGTTGATGTGCACACCAATTTCGTCTTATGTTCATCTCTATCATTTCATAAGCATAATCCTGTTCATGTTAATATTCATTTATGCTACATTTTTCATTCGATTAACCCGTGTTTGAAGTGATCAAAAATATTAACGGTTTTCTTTTCTATTTTTCTGATCTAATTGTATTAAAAGTGTCCAAATTAACCTTGAGGTTTTTTCTGTAAAAAATGAGTGTCATTATCAGGTCGGCACAACTTATCAACCAGATAGTATCTGCTGAATTACCTAACGTGTCTGGCTTTCATATATAAAAAAGACAAAGTTTTTAAATGAACTCATGCAGTAGCTGTAAGTATTTTCATTCCTAAAAGATACAAAGAAGTGCGTCAGTTTATAACATAACAATACGACAGTCCGTCGCTTTAATATAATTACAAATACGTCAATAGATAGTTTAAGAAAGATAGTACCATTAGAAAGTTATCAGAATATTACAAATGAATTGACACTTCTTGCTAGGGTCAACATTTCTATATGCTTTGCCGATTACACAGGAGAATAATTTTGGGCATAATTTCTGTTGAGTTTGATTTTTCATTTGATTTAAACTAAAATTGGTATGCTGATTTCAAAACTTCAGTCAGTTTTCTTCTATTACGTCAAGGTTGGTTTTTTCTATAGTTTACTCTCCAAAAAAGCACATTTGGGTTGTTTTTCTGTAAATAATAGGACTGGTCAACTAATTGTGTTGATTATTTTGTTGAAAAGGAAGGAGAATGTTTCAGATCTGGTGACTAGGTTGGTTCCCAGTCAAAGAGCAAACATCAGCGCGTTTGTGAAACTAGTGTATTTTGTACATTTTGAATTAAAACTTGGTGATTAAGACAAGTCTTCAGTCCCTCACAATATGTGGAAGCAGTGTGTAAAGAATTTGTTGCCCAGTGTAATGTTTTATTATTTTCCATTATATGTAATCTTTTTAAAACACTCCATACAATAAGCACAAATTTGTTAGATGTTGTATTTTCATGTTTTTTGAGAAAAATCGAAGGTATCCTATAACTCAAAAAGTTGATGGGATTTGGGATTCAAAGGTTAAAAAATAGTCAAAGACAAGTGCTAGATCCAACTGAACGAAAATTGTGTTCCCCAGTGTTATCAGAGTGGTGATTCCCTGTATTTCTCTCTGGGATTAGAGAGCAGTATCTTGGCGATCTAGGAAATAGTTGGGCACTGTCTGTGCATAAAGCAGCTCCGTGATGGAATTTCCTCCCCCCAGAAATTTGGTGTCCGCTTCCAATATTCAAAAGTACTAATCCAAGTGTTCTTATCTTTTTCTGTTTCGGTCATTCTATTCTTTCCGTAGTTTCTCTTTTCCACCTTTTTGTCACGTGCGTGGAATACTTTTCGATTCCAAATGTCATTCCTATATCTTGGCTACATATTCTTATTTATAACAACATCCTGTACTGCTTGGCATTTGCACCGGAAGCTTCAATATGAAGATTTCACAGTGCTTAGGTGTTAATCTGAGGACAGTAGAAAGTATTGGAAAGAAACTAGCTGAATTCTATGGTGACTACAAAGGTACAGTAACTTGGAAATCTCACTCTGATCACTCTGATAAAAAACAAACTCCCAAATTTCTTGGTGAGATCCAGCTCATGAGTGAAAACGATCCCAGCAACTCAATCTGGTGAATGTCCAGGGAAATCAGAGTTTTCATGTTTCTTATCAGACAGGTAGATCATGAAAACATTCTGTATTCCTCACACAAGATGGGAAAAGGTCGATATTTATCACTGGCAACATCTCTAGACTTTCAGAAAACTTTTGACGAAGAGGTCTTTATCTCGAAATATTAGGAATAAATCAAAGGTAAACAAACAATATCATAGTTACTTCAATTTTCTTTACGCTTCAAAAGCAACCACTAAACCAATCTAAGCACAATGCTTACAAGCAAATTATAATATATATATAATGCTTACAAGCAAATTATGATATATATATATATATATATAATATATATATATATATATATATATATATAATTATACACACACAACACACACACAACACATATATATATATATATATATATATATATATATATATATATATATATATATATATATAGCGTAAGACAATACCCGTCTGTTATTTACAGACTTGAGTTCTCTGGTGAACGTAACATACTACTCCGGATGTGTGTACTTATCAGTTAAATGTTCGCTTCTTACTGACAGCTTCCGATGGCCAAGAAGTAAGGAGACGAACTGATGAAAATCCAGTCGGATTTGACTCCCGACTAGATGTAGCTGTTAAGTCTAGCCACACTGATGATACGTAAACGTCGAAACGTGGTATCTATGGATGACTATATATATATATATATATATATATATATATATATATATATATATATATTATAGATAGATAGATAGATAGATATAGATAGATAGACAGACATGTGCATTTATAAACACCGCACCGTGTATGTGTTAGCTGATGGTATTTCACTGGAGCCTGAGTGACAACAAGTCTACTCAGTTCTCCAGGACTCTTCTGAGTATTCTAGCCGATTGCAACAGTGCGGTAGTCTGGATGGTATCAATTCTTCCTCTGATTTCCAAACTTTCCAAACCCTTTTCCAATCCTTTTGGGACCGTTCCAAGTGCACCAACTACAATTGGTATTACTTTGACTTTCATATTCCATAACTTTTTCAGTTCTCTGGCAAGGTCCAGATATTTGTCCATTTTTTCTTTTTCTTTTAGCTTCACCCTGTGATCTGCTGGAACTGCAAAATTCACCAGTTGACAAGTTCTTTCTTTTTTGTTTATCAACACTAGGTCTGGTCTTCTTGCTGGGATAAGGTGATCCGTTTTTATTTCAAAGTCCCAGAGAATTTTATGCGTTTCGTTCTCAAGAACAGATTCTGGTTTATGCATATACCATTTTGTTTTGCAATTAAATTTTTGGTATAATTCCCAGTGGATCACCTTCCCAACCCAGTCGTGTCTAGTTTTGTATTCCCGTTGTGCTAGTTTGCTACATTCGCATAGTACATGGTTTACAGTTTCATCTCTATTACCGCATAGTCTACATTTATTATTATTATTATTATTATTATTATTATTATTATTATTATTATTATTATTCATTGGCAATTCAGTCTCGAAAGACTATGATAAAAGTTTTTGTGTGCCCCTGAGGTTGCAGCGCCTCCTGTGACTATGAAGTCCTATGTTTGAGAAACATTCTCGACCACAGATTTTGCACTTGTAGGTTGTCCCTGTAGATGATGATGTCCCGATGCTTTGTTGCCGTTGCTTTCTTATGGACCTCTTAGCTTCATGATGTTGTATCAGGGTAAATTCTGACGTGTACAGGCCTCTATGGAGATTCTGCCGCCACCGAGGGCGGTCTTGAGCCAAATTTTCCCAGCTGGAAGGGACAATGCCAAAGCACCTGAGATCATTTTTGCAGACATCCTTGAATCGCAGTAGGGGGCGACCAATCTGTCTGTATTATTATTATTATTATTATTATTATTATTATTATTATTTTCACAAAATACACTTATAAGATGCATGGTGAAAATTAAATTTCTTGCACAATTCCCAGTAAGTCACCTTTCCCACCCAGTCATGCCGAGTCTTGTACTCTCTTTGTGCTAGTTTATTGCATTCGCTTATTATGTGACTGACCGTTTCGTCTTTTTCCCCACACATTCTGCACTTTCTATTCTGTTGCGTTTTATCTATCTTTACTTTTATATAATTTGTCCTAATGGCATTATCTTGTGCTGCGATAATAAAAGATTAAGTTTCTTTCTTGAGGTTTCCCCTTAACCATGCGCATGTCTTCTCGAATGCTATCTCTTCAATTTGTCGCTTGAAGTACCGATATAGTTGTTTTTCTTCCCATCTCTTTTTTCTTGTTTTCACTATATTTGTGCTCATCCACATGTAATTGATTTTTCTGGCGGCTGCAATTAGTCTTTCTCTGCCTTTTTAGTGTATTTCTTGAGTGCTCGAATTGTTACATCTATACAGTCTTCAATGCTGGTGAGACCAGTTCCCCCCTTTCTTAATACATATAGCCTGTCTATGTCGTATCTCGGGTGCAATGCCTTGTGCATTGTTATAAGTTTCCTTGTTCTTTGGTCCATCTGTCAGATTTCCCCTCTCTAAAAACAGGAGAACATTTGATCAAATGTACCAATGAAAATTTAAAGAATTTATAACCAAAAGTTGTTAGAAGAATCTTTTTCTCTTGTGCCATTTATCAATATCTTACAAAATCAAATAATATAAATGCATTATAATCTGAGACGTCTTTACATCACGACAAGCGGTTTTATTCCCCACAAAAGTTGAGTTGGTTTATTTCAAACTAAACTTAAAAAAGAAGAAAAAAATAACTTAAATGGTTGTGCTTATTGATGTTATTCTCGTTGATAATATTTCTAGGGAAAAAACGATTGTTAAACTTGTCTCAACAAGATAAAATCGTTTAAATCTGTTAATACTAAACTCTAACTACATTTTTAATGCTGTCCTTCACTTGAATTTTGTTTTTCTGACAAAATCACAAACACGTTTATTTGAATATATACGAGATGAGGCTTAATATGAATAATTTTCATTTTTCGGGTTGTTGTCCTCATCTTTATTGTGTATAAACACAACGTTCAAGCCACAATAACCTCGGGCTATGTTAAGGCGTTTTTTTTATAGTAATTGTCTGAAGATGACTTATTTTAAGGAAAGTTATAAAGGAAAACACCTGAACATCTTTATTCTATATTAAAACAACGTTATCGCTACAATAACCCCGTTATTGTAGCGATAACGTTGTGTTTATATAGAATAAAGATTAGGACAACAGTCCGAAATATCATAACTATTTGTGTTTATTTGAATTGTCAAAAATTCCTGTAATCTTTAACCCATCAATCAGTATTTCTCTCTTTTCCCCTAATTTGTACCATCATTGAAAGATTACTTTTTCATGAGTTACCAAGATTTTTCAGGTTTTAATTTTTGACCAAATCAACTTGATTGGCGCTAAAGACGATATCTAGAAACTGAGCTGCTTACTGTGACTCAAACTGAACCTTGTAAATATCAATAAGCAAGTAAATTTCTGTTAAGGTTCATAATATAATCGGAAAATGAAAGAATTAGACGACGCCTGTGTTATAATTTCTGGTGAATTCAGCGTCATCATCATGTTCGTCGATCGGAGGAGCTGAGGTTTGTCTCGGCTGGATCCACTTCGCTTGACCCGGGATTAAAATCGGCAGGAAAGGGTAATAGTTCCCTTGAGAGGCGAGCGACAAACAATCTTTCTGGCTTGTTTATGATACACTAGCATTTGGTGCGGAAAGTGATGTACAGCTTGTGGTTATATTCAGCGGCTGATTTATTCGGCGACACAAATGTTTCGTGTACAACAACCTCAACAAATTGGACGTGTAGCCATTTTGAGAATGACAGCTTCTTTCAGGTTACGAAGAACAATCTAAACGAGTCGTAAGGCGTGTATTATTTCAGGGGAAGGGGCGAACGATTTGCCGGGTTTCTTTGCTTAATTTTCCGTTTGTTGGCGACTCTTCTGCTTCACTGACCCTACAGAGAGCCCCACCCCCGCTCCGACTTTTAAGAGAGATCTTCCAAGATTTATTATCTGCGACTATGGATAATGGATCCTGTAGCTTTCAGGGAACTTTCTACTCTTGTGCCCTTTCTTCCAACTGTATATATATATATATATATATATATATATATATATATATATATATATATATATATATATATATATATATATATATTGCTTGTGTCTGTGTCTCTGTGTGTGTGTGAGCTAAATATTCTTTTTTACTTTATTCCTTTTTATAAGTACGCAATTGAAATATATCGAATGATTTATTTCATTTATTTAAGAAGACGAATATACAGAGATCGTTTAATGAACAGATTATGTTTTATTCAAATAAAAACGATTTCGTTATTTTCAACTGAACAGAATTTAATCATTATATGATATCACATTCATCTTTTAGATGTTCATAGCGAAGAATTATGGAATATGTAATGTCAGTATGTTTCTTATTTTCTCATAACATTCGTTCATGTTTTCTTCTCAAATTCAATTCTTTCTGACTTCCGTTTTTATTTAGAAACTTTGACAAAAACAATTTTCCTTATTAAAGTGCGACACACATAACAAACGAACTTTACCAAAATAGTTTCTTCTATAGAAATTAATTACCTCACGTGCTTTTATTTTCACTAATGTATTTATTGACATGAATGAGGCCATCAAGTTTTTAAAAATATATAGCTTTACCTGTTACCTGTTTAGCGGTTTAGCTCTGTCGGTAGAGCAACTGCCTAGGTTTCGGGTTCGATACCGGTCCCGGCCGATTCAGCGCATGAGTAGCAAAGATTGAGTAATCTGATCTGTGCGGTAAAGTGGGGAGCTGACGATAGGTGTGGCGCTTCACCTCAGCAAAAACAATCTTCCTGGTCTAGCGCTAGCGAAAAGGGGATAGACCCCCTCGTTTTCCAGCTGATACTGACAATAGGCCACTCCGCTAACTTTACTTTTACTTTATACCCGTTAAAAGAATTTCATTAAATTCTCTCTCTCTCTCTCTCTCTCTCTCTCTCTCTCTCTCTCTCTCTCTCTCTCTCTCTCTCACGCATATGCATACACATACTTTCTCACACACAATTAGATACACAAATATTCATAGCGATTTCTATATGCTTAATCATTATAATGAAATATTTTCACTTTATTGAAAAAAAATTATTTTCATTTCATTAGATTTTGTTGTCGAAGTTTGCTCTGTCTGTGATTTTTATCTTTTTATAAAAGATAGTCATGATTTAAAAAATGAAAAGCATTACCCGAAGAGTATTGCCATGTTTATAAGACGATTTTAGCAAAAATTGAATGATTCTCCAATTACGACAAGTCAGTGCCGCCTAAAGTAGAACGTGGATATTAAGAAGATATCTGACCAATGATACTAAGAGCAAATATTTTTAAAGTGTTAAAAATACATTATATTAATACACATAAACGTGCAAGCATAAATATTGAAAGGTACACAGAGGCGGGTAAGCCGGATTAATTTCAATTAAATAAAACATTCTCCTAACGGTTTAATAAAAGACGATAGAAGATATTATTTTTGTTTAATTAGTATAAGCAACAATGGTGTCCATGTGAAAACAAACCGAGTTAGTGAATATTTTGAGGCTAAATACATAAAATCTATCCCATCTCTCTCCCTCACCCTCTCTCTTTCTCTCTCCCTCTCTTTCTCATTCTCTGTAGTTGTATGATTGTCTATGTATGTATGAGTGCGTGTATGTCTACGTACGTACACAGGCACCGTATGTCCATATATTAAGTTTAAGTCTTGCACACTAATAGATACAGATTCTGTGTGTTCCCAAATTCAGCCATAATTATCTTATTTATTATCCCTGATCACTTATATAGATTTCGAATAGAAACATACACATGTCCAACCTCAACATATCCCGTGCTTCTAAAACCACTTTTATATATTTCTCAATTTAATTCTTTATAATGTTTTTCAATATAGTGGTATTGAATATTTCCGCAGACATTCTAACGAACATACTGGTGTGTATAGCGAGTGACAACTCAATGTTTAATATGTAATTATTGTTGTGATTATGAAGAATTATGAGCTGAACTCGAAAAGCAATCATAACTTTATAGATTGGTAAATATGCAGTCCATCATTTGTGTCGGTGTAATATTTGGCAGCCATGAAATAGTTGAACAATAAAATAGAAAGCCAATCGGCAACCAATAGCAGCGTGACACATAAATCCTTCACGTCAGGGCGCCGACCAATGAGAAGGCGAGGCGTAATCTCTGTTCGGCACGGTGTTACAGATGGGTTAATACCTAGACGAACGTTGACAGTTATTGAGTCGTTAGCGAGGAATTGGCATTCACAACAATAGTTCACAACACAGCCACTTTGCCAAGGTCGACAGCTATATTTCTGGCGTTTATTGCAAAGTCAATTCTCCTCATCCACTAATTTCTGTCTTATTCGTCATACATAATACACCAGCTAAGTGATTCGATAGACACGCCAACCCGGCCAGGCGTCTGCACTATCAACCACATTCAGCGCTGAGCGCCAAAATCGTAGTGCTTCAAGGGTATTTGAGATGGATGTGTGTCGGTTACCGCTTGTCTTCAGGACGGCGGCGGTGGTGGTAGTGGTGGTGGCCAGTGCAATCGCAAAATGATAGAACGAGACAGACAGACAGATATGAAAAATGATAAAATAAAGAAAGTTTACAGTAAAGATTTTGCCGGGAAAAAAGTCGATCGAATTATTTATAGACAGGAGTGACATCAAATTAATCGAAATTAAAAAGAAAGAAAAAATGAAAAAGAAAGAAAAGAAGATTAAAGAAAGTTTAGAAGGAAGATAAGAATAAAAGTTTGGTAAATAGATTTATTAAAACAAATGATTCGATAAAAAATGTTCATGTTGATCATGTGATAGGGATGCTTTCTTTGGTTTGGGTACAAGAAAAGTTTTACACGTGGAATTGGTTTTAATGTAATGAATAGAACGATCAAAAAAGGAGAGTTTAAAGAAAAAAATCAAGCAATGTTTTTTATTGTTATTATTGAACGAAAAAGACGTGAAAGATACTTGTTGTCTGAAAAGGAGGAGAATCGTTTCTGGAGAAATATGAGTGGACTTGAAGTGAAAGACTCTTGATTCACTTGGAGAGGTCATCGCTGTTAAAGCAACTCATAAATCAGATTAGTTCTTCTTATAATTGAGAAATGCAAAGTGTCGGCCGTTTATAATGAATCAATAGAATAAAGAAATGGATGAATACGGCTGAGATAGGTAAAGCATCAAAGGTCAGTTTTGAATAATTTATTAGGATAATTTAATCAGAAATGAATTGGACATGTTATTTTCTATGCAAATTTCCTCTTCGATCGTATTTCACGATTCATAAAAGATTCTTCTTCTTCTTCTTCTTCTTCTTCTTCTTCTTCTTCTTCTTCTTCTTCTTCTTCCAAAAGGATTAAATTATCATTTTTATTTTAGGCATGAAAACGAACGGACTTAGATCAGTGGAATCATAAAGGTTCATGATGATTTATCAATAAATCAAATAAAATTTATCTTTTGATAAAAATAAAACACACACACACACACACAACACACACACACACACACACACACACACACACACACACACACATACACACACACACACACACACACACATATATATATATATATATATATATATATATATATATATATATATATATATATATATATAATTTTTTGATTTTTATTTCTGGAACTCTGACGGTGTGGAAAAAAAACAGATGATGCAGTTTGTAAATAAAGAAATGTACAAGTTGATATCTGGAATATATATATATATATATATATATATATATATATATATATATATATATATATAAATTTTCAATTAAGATATAGAACATATTTTGGGGTTGTACAAAAATATCTGCTTAAAATCATCTTTTGAATATTTGTTAAAAAATATGAATTAAACTAATTAAAAATATTCTAAAAGTTCATTCTTTCTTATTGTTTTCCTCTGGTTGAAATGTTAATTAATCATTAAATAAAAAATTTGTTTCATCAATGGAAAAATATAAAATTCAAAAATCCAATAAAGTTGCTATGTAATGAAACCAAACGAGAAATGAAACCAGGCAGTCAAAATTACCGCAATGTACTACAGTTTCACGATCATAACACAACATCGACAAAACGATAACTTACCAAATTACACTATGTAAAATTATTTTATCCAAAAAATAAAATGCTTCTTTGTTTTCAATAAACTTATAATTATGATTTTTATTATCATTTGGTATCATTATGTGGTAAAACTTGTCTTTAAAATAATTTCTAATTTTTTCAGTTTACAGAATTTCCAAAGGTTCGTTTAAATTGGATTCAGTCAGGAAAACAGGATGAAAATATGACCACACACACACACACACACACACACACACACACACACACACACACATATATATATATATATATATATATATATATTCGAGTCAAGGTAACGTGGACATGGAGTCAACACCTGGTTTCTGACAGTTTATCGCCTTTGCGATCTCCGGACCACATTTTTAGGGTGTTTTCCCCATTTGGTGTGACGATCGCATAAGCTACCTTAAATCATATATAAACTCTCTATCAATGATATTGAACACTGTCTGCTTAGAAATATAGCACCCATATTATCTAAAAAATATTACTATATATATATATATATATATATATATATTTATATATTTATATATATATATATTGAGAGAGAGAGAGAGAGAGAGAGAGAGAGAGAGAGAGAGAGACAAGGGGGTCAGAGAAGATAAAGAGAAAAACCATTAAAAGATTTGGGAGTTTTAATTAACAAAAAATATAAGTATCTTTTAAAATGCTGTAACGTCAAAATGAATTCATTGATTCTTTGACGCCATTTAATGGGGAAAATAAATTATTTCAGTTTGGAAAAAAAAAAATGAAAGCTGGGTGTGCAACGCTTGCAGATGATATCAGAAAACTAAATCTGCCAATCAAATATTTACTCTGATTAGAAAATAAAATCGACATAACAGTTTTCATTTTTATCACCGCCTACTTGTTTCATTTCTTGATAGAGGAAGGCATGAATTAAGATATCCCTGTGATAAAATTTACTTTCTCCTCCGCGGTCGTCGAATGTGACACAAGATCGGTTTAATGCAGAGTTCTCCAAGAAACGAGCCTATAGAAGGCAGCTACATAACTGCCCTGTCTCCTCGGCATTTCTCCGAATGGGAGTGCCTCAGGCGTCGGACAATAAACCCGGCTCTCACTCCTTTTAGGCAATAGAAATAAATGATGCTTGGAGGGATGGTCCTTTTTAAGGTTCTATTACGTATCATATCTGTAGATATCTGTAGATCACATAATTTTTTGATAAGGCTTAAAAACATGATAAAAATATATATTGCAATAATGACATAAGATTAATTCTTACAATGCTCGTTTTAAGGGTGCTTCTCGGATATGGAGAATGAATTCCTGCTTTGGTGGGGGTGTTCTACCTTAGATAAAACAGAAAATAATTTTGAAAAATATATCAACGGCAAAAATAAATCTGGATATCTTAATTATCTCTGAGAATCAGGAATTGTCACAACTGGGTTCAAGGTTATGTCAAAGTTGAGATGGGGGACGGGGATACAACTCTATAGGGGTTGGGCGGAGAGATTGGGGAGGGGTTGCAAGACTAGAAGGATGTTGGGCAGAGAAGAGATGGTCACCGTAGGAGAGCTGAACAAAACAATTTTGAAGACCAATATTATTTCCCATTTAATTGTCACCATTCAATGCGCTCCACTGCCTGCCTAATATCTTTAAGCACATTCGTCTACTCGCTTATTGTTATAGACATGGTCACCTAATTGTGACTCATCGTTCCGGGTTAATGGTTCGATCTGAGTCGCCAGCGCTCAGTTGTCTTTTTTTTCTTTATGGGAATTATTTTAGAGAAACATTAAAAATAATTTTAAAACGTCAATCTTTTTCTTTTTCTTTTTTCTTTTTTCGATTTTCTTTTTTGATTCTATAAATTTATAATGACAATTATTTTTCGTGTACGTTTTATGTTTATGATTTTTAAAATTACATTTTATTTTATTTCTTCTTCTTTCTTCTTCTTCTTCTTCTTCTTCTTCTTCTTCTTCTTCTTCTTCTTCTTCTTCTTCTTCTTTCACTCTGTGAGTTTCCCACACGAGCGTTAGCTAGTGGTATTTCACTGGAGTCTGAAACAGCAATTTTTCTCAGGTCTTCAGTTCTCTTCAGAGTATTCTAGCTGATCTTAACAATGCTGTAGACTGCAAGTCTCGATTCTTCCTCTAATTTCCATTTCCTCCGGTCTTTTTATCCAAACCATTGGGGACCGTTTTATGGAAACCGACTACAATTGGAATCATGTTTACCCTCTAGCAACGTCTAAGTATTTGTCTCTCTTTTCATATTCTTTTATTTTTATTTTGTGGTTCACCAGAAAATCCACCAGATAACAATTTCTTTATTTCTTGTTAATTAATACTTGGTCTGGTCTTCTGCTCGGGATTAGGTGATTCGTTTGTATTTCAAAATTCCAGAAAATATTTATGAGTTCCAGACTCTAAAACGGATTCCGGTTTGTACATGTACCATTTTGTGTACCATTGCGTCAACACATTCTGCACTTACTATTCAGCTGTGTCCCGTCTATTTTTGCCTTTATATCAGTATTATTTCACTCCATTCGAGTTTTTCACACATGCCTTATCCAGTGGTTCACTGGAAATTGTGACAGTAAGTCTCCTCAGGTTTCCAGTACTCTTCTAAGTATTCTAGCCGATCTCAATAATGCGGTAGTCTGGATGGTCTCGATTCTTCCTCTGATTTCCAGTTCATCCAGACCCTTTTCAAAACTCTTGGGGACCGTTCCAACGCCACCAATTACAATTGGCACAACCTTCACTTTCATGTTCCCCAGTTTTCTGAGCTCTCTGGCAAAGTCCTAGTATTTATCTATTTTTTCGCGCTCCTTCACTTTCACTCGGTGATCGGCCGGAATGGCAAAATTCACGAGATGACAAGTTCTCTTCTTGTTGTTAATCAACACTAGGTCTGATCTCCTGGCCGGGATTTGGTGATCCGTCTGTACCTCAAAGAGAATTTGTGCGTCTCATTCTCCAGGACATACCCACGTTTGAGCATATGCCATTTAGTTGAATAATGAAAATTAAATTTCTTGCGCAATTCCCAATGAATCACCTTTCCCACCCAGTCGCCTCTAGTCTTATACTCTCTTTGCATTCACTTATTATGTGATTTATTGTTTCTTCTTTTTCTTCACACATTCTGCTATTCCGTTATGTCCTATCTAGTTTTTATATAATTAATTTATATAAATGAAATATAAAAAACGAATTAATATAATTCGTTCTTATAACATTGTCTTGTGCTGCGATTATAAGAAATTCAGTTTCTCTCTTGAGGTTTCCCCTTCTTAGCCATGTCCATGTATTCTCATGTGTGATTCTCCAGTTTGTCGCTTAAAGTGTCCATATAGTTATTATTATTATTATCATTATTATAAGGGGCCGGGTTAGCTCAGTCGGTAGAGCGTTCGGCTAGAAACCACAAGGTTCCTAGTTCGATACCTGTTCTCGCCAACTCAGTATGAGTAGCACAGGGATCTGTGCTGTAAAGTAAGGGGCTGATGGTAGGTGTGGCGTTCCACCCCAGACGCCAAAACAATCTCCTTGGTCTAGCGCTATTGAAAAAGGGATAGACTCCCTCGCTGACTGGCCGATACCGACTTTAGGCCACCCCGACTACTTTATTTTTTTTTTACTTATTATTATTATTATTATAAATTCTTTTTCTTCTGTTCATCCTTCCCGCCACAGTTCCACTAAATAAGAAGACCCCCCTTGTTTCCCCTTTACCTTCTTCCTTATCCTATTACTTTCTCGTCATTCCGGGGAAAATACACATCTCTTTCGCTTTTCGATGTCAATTTTTGTCCATAATTCTCACAAGTCAACAATGACTTCATTCTAATTTGATATTTTATTATTTTTGCCAACAAAATCATTTGCAGAATTAAGGAATCGTGTGAAATATTATTTTCTGTTGCTATTTACTGACAAACAAATAAAATCCTTCAGCTTTTTTCTTTTTTCAAAGAATTTTCATTTATAAATTGCAAAACGTCAGTGATGGCAAATATCGTTTTTTAATGTCAGAGAAAGTTTGCATTTTCTTATTTAATGAATGAAATTATTTGAATCTTTTTGTAATGAAAATGTCATATCATAAGTTTTAATTAGAATCGATGCATTCAAGTGAATCGATGCGTTTCCTTTTGGAGATCATTTCTTGGAGCAGAAACAGTTTAGAATCAGATTTATTATTCTTCTCTACAAACGCTCAAAATGCAATCAGGAAAAACATCCATTGAGATTGGAGCAACGTCAAAATTAATAACCCTCGACATTTTTTATCAACTTCAAAGAAAGTTTGTACAATTTTTCTTGAAAGAAAATCATCAAAGCAAATTTATTTGTAGAATTTAACAAAAGAACCTGAAAATAAAATTACTTGTCAATTGGATATTAATATTTTCAATATATATATATATATATATATATATATATATATATATATATATATATATATATAGAGAGAGAGAGAGAGAGAGAGAGAGAGAGATAGTTCGGCAAAATAATCATCCAGATTCAAATTGCCACCGCGCAGACGGTAGTAGCGCTGATCGAGTGGGGGGTATGTCTTTGAAAAACAGTAGATGCTATACCATTCCAGTTGTCATCATGGCGTGGAATGAAGAATATCATGTGCTTTTTATCGAAATTCATTTTAAAATTATGACTATGCTTGCAATACAGCGGTTATTTCGTTACCATTTCGCTATAGGTTACCAGGAAAGAGTTACTGACAAGAAAACTATATCATTGTGGCTAAAATCTTTAAACGTAGGGTGCAGACACTATGGCGAACTAAAAAAAACAACATATTCGTCAAGAAATCGCAGCATATCAGTGATTAGGAAAGCATTACATAACTTCAGTATGCGACTTCAGAAGAGTATAGTTTGCGAGGGGAAGCATTTAGACAATCATCATTTTAAAAACAAAATGATGACCAGCAAAACAGAATGGCAAATATTGTTCTTTCTTAAAGGTAAAATTAAATTTTCAATTTGATATATGTTGCGTTTTTATTTAGGTTCAAATCCGGAGAGATAATTCTAAAATCTAATCTATCTATCTATCTATCTATCTATCAATATATATATATTTCTCTCTCTCTCTCTCTCTCTCTCTCTCTTATATATATATATATTATATATATATATATATATATATATATTTCTCTCTCGCTCTCCCGCTCTCTCACTATATATATATATATATAGAGAGAGAGAAATATATATATATATATATATATAATAAAGTAATCCACAGACACGTGTTTCGAGGTATCACCTCTCATCAGTGTGGTTATACCGTTTAACAGCTACCTCTGGCCGGGTCCGAGACCCGAATGAACTTTCGTTCGCCAAACCTCTTACCCGTACGGCCACAAGCAGCTGTCAAATATAGGAGACTATTTAATCGCTACATTTCTAAGCGGAAATGAAATTCACTAGAGGCCTCAAACTTTGTTTATGTAAACAGGCCGAGGTTTAGCTGTACGCCGAATACAGTGAATTTTGCAATTAAATCCCTTCTAATTAAAGTGCTCAACCAAATTTGGGAGCATATATAATATAATAAAGTAATCCACAGACACGTGTTTCGAGGCATATATATATATATATATATATATATATATATATATATATTAGAGAGAGAGAGAGAGAGAGAGAGAAAGAGAGAGACATAATGAAGCAAATCGAGAGAACAAAAACATTTTATAATTCATTCGGATCATCAGTATCGTCATATTTTCTATTTTTATCCGAATCTTTCGCCACGTGCATTCTTCGGTCATCCTCAGGTGTATCATTCTGTTTTCACTATGAAGAGGTAAAAAGATTGACAGTCAGCATTTAGGGCCCATTGGAGGCAACTTACATTGGCGGAGAACAAGAAAATATGCCAGAGGAAACATTGTATAAACTAACATGATGAGGATACTCGTTCGAATATTTGAATAAAGAAAATTTATAGAATAATGGAAATGGTTAACAAAAATGAGAAAATGAAAGTTTAAAAATGTCAAAATATAAATTCAACGAGGAAGAAAAAGATATACATGGATATCTGAGCATTCTACATTTAGAGATAGATAGATAGATAAACACACAGAGAGAGAGAGAGAGAGAGAGAGAGAGAGAGAGAGAGAGAGAGAGAGAGAGAAGTAGAAAATCTTATTATAATGGAGATTCGGCGTCTGTCTGTCTTGTGTCATAATAATTTCAGTTATTGCGTAAGTTTATCAATCAGTATTTAATTGATAGTCAAAATCATTGATACATAGAATACATCTTAGAAATAAAGGTTTACATAATATATGGTGTGGTTAATTTGTATACTGGTTTTAACAAAACCGGGTTTAATAAATAATTACTTAGTGCTATTGATCACTAATATTATTGTTTTATTCTCCAACGTATTAAAATCAATCCTATGAATGATTTTATATAGAATCCAATTGAAATATAGTCAAAAGAAGTGCAATCTTTTTATATGAATTATTCATTAATTTCGGCAGTCTTTCTTATTCAATATATTTCATTACATTAAAATATAAATACTTCCGCCCGGAGGGTGTATATTCCTGTTAGTAAAAGGCAATATTCGCTTTTTGTTCTTTTTTTAGAGAGTAAGAGAGAGGGGGAGGGGTCATTATTTGCGTCTTCTGTGTTAAGAGATTCTGTAGAAATCAGATAATGAAAAATATCTCATGTGTGTGTGTGTGTGTGTGTGTGTGTGTGTGTGTGCGTGCGTGTGTGCGTGTGTGTTGATATCGCAAAATTAATTCCAAGTTCTTTGAAACTATACGAGTAAGTAAAATTAGGTTGCTTTTCTGATTACTCCTAATATCTAAAATAGAAAATCCCTTCTTAATTTTCATTTGTTAACGTAAGACATTCTTTGCATTTGTCATAATAAAGTTATTTTTTTCTGTTCAATTTGCACTCAACTTTTCCGATTTCGTTTGTTTTTGAAATCCCAAATCTGACGACAGCATTTTCCTTCCATTCAAGTAAAACCTGATTCGCATCGACAATGACAAAACATAAAATTGAGAAAATAACTGGTTACCATCGAAAACACATTTGCCGAACAAGCCAGAAAAACTGGTAACTTATTATCGACATCAACAGCCACAATCTCTTAACTTTGTTAGGATTTCTTTCCTAATTTATCTTCTTCTTATTTTTATTTTGCTGGTCGACTCTTTGCCAAATCTCGTAGATTCTCGATTTGCGGCTCAAAAGAAACTGTTTATTGCCGTCGTCTGCGTCGACCAGTCTTATCTATATTCCACAGTCGGCGTTTTTCAAATGTAACGCTGCCTGTAATGGGAGCACGGGCCTCAGTCCACCGGCTGAGATGCCGCAGATTGCCTATGCTGGACCAAGTTAATATGCGACGTCACGCTCAGCCATCAGACTCAAGTCTCTCCACTCTGCCATAAATCTCGCTCCGACGACCCAATCCTACAATCGCAATACACCACCACCTTTTTGGGCTGCAAAGAGCAAATGTATTATGTTGAATTGACTCAAAAAAATAGATTTGCTCTCTACTTCAAAATAGACTTTGTTTTTTTGTTTTATTTTTTGTTTTTGTTGAAATTAAGTTCACTATCTGCCAGTTATTGTTGCTTTTTAACTTTAGGATCATTTCTGTGTTTCCTCTCTTTTGTTCAACGCCATTTTGTGCATGAAAAAGAAAAGAAGAGTTTATTTGCAGATAAACTCTTTTTGAGATCATCATTGTGAGTGATTACAGACGAGAAATAACGCGACCTCCAATGATTAGGGTCATTCAGTCAGTTGAAAGGAACAAGGCAGTACAGTCAACCTGGAAGGAAAAATAATATTCAAAATTTCAATTCAAGTTGGACGTTAAGAAGTCAATATGGATTAAATTATGTGGGCGACCAGGACGAACTTTAAAAAAATGAAATTTGCAAAACATGAAAATGGAAAAGAAGAAGAAAGAACAGACAAAATCTGAAATAAAAATAAGTTCATTTTGATATTAGAGAGAGAGAGAGAGAGAGAGAGAGAGAGAGAGAGAGAGAGAGAGAGAGAGAGAGAGGGGGGGGTGAAATTTCCTTTTCTTCTGTTTAAGGTAAGTGGAAGAAAGTAAGTGGAAGATATATATATATATATATATATATATATATATATATATATATATATATATATATATATATATATATATATATATATATATTAATTTGAGAACTAATTAAAAACTTGTGATCAGTAGAATAGAATAATAAATGAGAAGAAATAATAATTTCTAGCCAGGAGGAAGAAAGAAAAAGAAAACCTAAAATACAATAAATAAATTTACCTAAAATGTTTGTTATAAAACTGATACCCATGAAATAATTGGAGAGAATAAAAGTATTAAATTTGTAATCTACTGGCATTTTCAGATTTAACTTCCAATATTTTGTCGAATTTCTTCTGATCAAGATTGAGCTTAAATGATGGTTTATTCTAAAGAGATGGCGAATATGAATATTCAGTAGTTACCAACCGAGAAAAGATTTTATGATATCAACCGTTATTTTTATGTATTTATTTATTCAATTTTATTTCTGTCAGAAATTTAGTTGGAGATTTTTCAACATTGTTTTGTTTTAATTGAAAACCGCGGAATTTCTTTTTTCAGGTAAAAACCTTAATTCTATTTTTATTATTACTTAAAAGGATTCCATATTTTACAAACACACTCATACACACACATACATAGTCCCTCCATCTCTCTTCGTCTCTCTCTCTCTCTCTCTCTCCCTCTCTCTCTCTCTCTCTCTCTCTCTCTCTCTCTCTCTCTCTTAAATCATCATTAATATTACACATTGCATTCATATTATATATATATATATATATATATATATATATATATATATATATATATATATAGGTGTGTTTCTGCATAGCAAAACAAGAGAGAGAGAGAGAACGAATAGAAAATAAGGTGATAATTCAAAACTTGCTTAAAGTCCCAAATAACTTTGTTAGGTCAACAAAGGCAGTATATAACATTTCTGTTCATGAAATTTTGATGTCTTTTTAGTCTAAAAAACACATTGTTCATTTCTCTGTTGACTTTAAATCTCAGAGAAATGATCTTCAGCAAATTGAAAAAAAGACTATTCATAACATAATTATCCCGAGGATTTTGCCTGTAATCTAGAGCAGGGTGGTAGCTTGGTAGTTTGAGCAGTTCTTCAATATTACTCCCTTGTTTTTTGTAAATCATTATGATGACTGCAGATAGTGGATCCTGTTTTCAGCAGTAGACGACGACGACGAGCCTTGTTGACGAGCTGAGTTTATAGCAGAAAAGGTGATAGTTAGTATGACACATTGCACTGGCTCAGTTAGACGTATATTTTCACTCCAGGGTACCAGAACGTTGTCTATGGGGTACTAGTTTTGATAAGATGTATTTAACCTGAAGAACTTAGTGTGTTGCTTGCTTTTTATTGGAATCAGTATTCTGATATTTGGTCTCCATAGTGTACCAGAACGTAGTTAATGAGGTACTAAAGATATATTTAACCCGAAGAACATAGTATGTTGCTTGAATTTTAGTGGGAATGTGTATTTACATGATGTGATTCACCCGACCAGTAGAGGGTATCTCCCTGCTACTTGTTCTTTCAGGCTGCCTTGATCTGGAAAGCAGACCCCACTGAAAGCAGCGATGTCAATATCCGAATTTGCAAATTCAACTGCAATTAGAGCAATGCATCGCTTTGCTCTGGTTCCCATTTTCTCTTTCTCATAGTTCTCACGTTCCAGTAAGCAAGTTGAAATGTCGTTTTTGCTTAGTTAATACTTTCTTTTGAGTATTAAATACGCTTTTGAAGAAGTCTATTGGTGGTCGTGGGCCAACTAGAAAATTGGAGGGGGGCGAACATTCTTTAGGCTTTTCTCCATGTGGAGCAACTATTGTTGTTTTTGGATCGTCGAGTGGTGCGGTTGTCTCTTTGACCAGTATCTATATGCTAACTGCATGCAGGGTTATAACTGTGGCTTTCACTGGCATCTCCCACCCGTCGTTTATGTTCCAAAACCATCAATGTAGAGAACTTAGGAAAATCTTTTGGTTTTCGTTAATACATTTTAAAGTGCAAAATATACATTATTATCTCCATACTTAAAACCAAGGGATCACTTTTCATGTCCAGGCAATGCGGGACGATGAGAGAAGTCCCCAGGTCATAAGTTTTTCTTTTATTGTCCCCACATTTATAACCAAGGGATCATTTGGAGGCACGTAGTGTAATGGTTAGAGCTGTAAGAAATGGACCCGTCGACCCGGGTTCAAATCCTGAACGAGGCTGTTTGCATTTTTTACATAGCGCGAATACCCTTGGGAAAGGTATGCATCCAACTACTCTCCCTCCAGCTATGAGTAAATAGTAGGACAAACTGTACTCTAACCTTGGCTAGGTAAACAGTCTTAGAGAAGGAAAACACTGAATTCAAACCTGTTAAACTCCACTTAAGAAATTGTCCTTGTGTCACATCCTGCTTGTGCGGAGATGGTTGGTAAATGTATATATAAAACAATGAGCCAATTAAATCAAGTAGAAGGTAAGTTGAAGTAATAATTATAATTCATCTTGACTTTAATGTATCTGCATATTTTTGCATTTTTATCTGAATGATCACTTGTCATGAATTGGCACAAGCCAATAAGAAAAAGATTCTGAGTAATTATAAGATTTTCTTTCGATCGCAATAATACGGCTAAAATGTGGAATTATTTATGGTTGCCATGGTAATTTCTTTGGCTTTTTTTCCCACCACTCTCTTTTCCTCCAACTTCTTTTAAGTATTTAGACGATATTTTTGGCCAGACAATGTACACATTAAAATGCATTGAGCTAAAAAAAAATCAATTTTAAAATGAAATAAAACTTTGATAATTCTTTAGATATGCCTTTCGATTAGCATTCTCATTTGCTTCTTTTTAACATTAACACATTCAGAATTTTCTTTTGGGTTTCTTTAGTTGATATTAAAACCTCAAATTTAAACTCTAAAACTTGAATAGCTGCCCAGTCGGTGGAGCTTAGAATAAATTGACTATTGAGGGATATCCCTACCCCGAGCTGTCCTGGGTATGACAATATACTGCATCTGAAGGTGAGACTCCAGTTATGCACATCTGAGGAGTGTACAATACACCTTCATTATTATTACTCCCATCTCCATTCTAATTGGAAAAGCTAGTACTTCTTAGAGTCCCATCTATAGATTAAATAGATCTGCTTTTTGATCTACTTCTATAGGATCGTGCACCAAAAAAATCTCTTAAGAAACAACTACACAAAAATGTAAATACGAACATACAATAAATGTGATTCCGTAACCTCAAGGCATAAAATAACACTTGACGGATTGCCATGCCGTTAAAACCAATCACTCACTCAATCAATCA
>CM042137.1:510189-552689 GCA_023376005.1 Doryteuthis pealeii
GTGTAGCACAAGGTCACAGGTATTGGGCACCCAAAAATGGTTAGGAAGCTTATATGCAAGTTTGTTTTAGAAAGTATCCAGCTATCTAATATTGAAAAAAGAAATATCATACCCGGGACAATAACGCCTTAGTCCTCTTCAAATAATTTTCTTGTAATCTCACGCAATTATCCCAGCGTCTCTTGAAAGGATTTTGAAAAGTCTTTTTTGTATCATTTTCAGCCTCGTAACGTTATCTTTAATGTTTTTGAAAAGCCAGAAGTTGCAGGTAGTACGAACATGCCGTGCTCGGGTCCAATTAATGCAGATGTCATTTCCTAGTTCACTTTAACAATTATATACAGACCGAGTGACATTGAACTGTGATGTATCTGGTACCAAACTCAGAACATTCACAAAAATGGTCGTCGACTTTAAGGATAAGACAACTCTCTGATAGCAAATAACAAGAGTTTAATAAATTCATAGTGTTGAAGAAAAACGTATTGGCACATCTATCTTACGTGACACACATATAAACCATATAAGGCCATATATTCTAAGAGTAAAAAAGAACAGAAACAACAGAACTTTATTGCTTCTCTGACTTCTCTGTCGTCAGTAAATTTCACTTTCTCTTCTTCCTCTCTTTTTTTCTTTTTCAATATATTCACTGTGTCGGAGATCACAACGTATGACAAGTATACTTCTTTTGGCTACTACTCAAAATGAAATTTCTGTCAATATATACTGGGATTCTGGTCCTGACGAAGTAATACCATGAATGGTTATCTTTCCCAGCATGTGCATTATAGTCCTCTAGGTTGACAAGGCCACACAACCGGTTCACGAAATATTCAACATGGTTGTATACGTTCTTGTATACTGTGAAGTTTGATCCTCAATAAACAGCAAGCTACTGAAGTGGTGTGAAGTCATTTTCAAGTCGGTGTAATAAATCTATTCTCCATGGTAAGAAAAATGCATGTCATTTCAATTAGAATTATGCTTCCTTTTTATAAACTTTTACTATTCGTGTTTTAAATTTTGAACAAATGGAAAACAGCTGATACGGAAAAGAAAAATAGGAAAGAATTCTGTTCATCAAATACACGCGAGGAAGACAAACATCAATAATTTCTTGTTAATAACAATTCACATATTAGAATCACCTCCTGTCACAATTGACAAACGGTGAGATATCTCATAGTCTGGATGTGCTGAAATAATTATGGATGAGTGTTGTGCTTACTTGCTGACACACCCAATCATTTCTCCGTCAACATTATGCCATTCTACTATCAATAGATACTTGATGAGGGGAAGGAGTGCACAGAGATGTGAGTTCAGGCTATTCCCGAAATTATTAGTGGCAAATGAGAATGAACAGCCTCAAAGGAAATTCATAATCCTAATCATTACACAATCATGCATTTTCAAATATATATATATATATATATATATATATATATATATATATATATATATATATATATATATATTAAGAAATTTGAAAAAACAAGTGTTCCAAAAATAAGATGAATTTATTTATCGACGCTTAAACGTTTCGGTTTCTTTAAAACTTCATTAGGATGTATTATGGGGTGAATAAATTGATGGATGTTTTATAGATGACAGGAGATAAAAAAATCTTTATAAAATTTTTGTTGTGTATATATATACTATTATACATATATATATATACAAGGGTGGTTCAAAAGTTTTTTAATATTTTGATAATGTAAGACACAATTCGTCTGCTTCGGATAGACATGCCGAGGTCGTAAAAGTAACGAATATATGAAACAGACAGTCCACAAGCAAAAACATAAAAATGATTATAAATATAAAACACAATATATATATATATATATATATATATATATATATATATAGAGAGAGAGAGAGAGAGAGAGAGAGAGAGAGAGAGGGGAGAGACAGACAGACAGACAGAAAAGAAAATTAAATCATGAAAGAAATTAAATCATGACCATACAACAGAATGCTATATGCATAAACCAGAATCTGTTCTTGAGAGTGAAACACATAAAATTCCTGGGACTTTGAGATAAAGGCAGATCACCTTATCCCAGACCTAGTATTGACTAACAACAAAGAAAACTTGTCAACTGGTAGATTTTGCAGTTCCAACAGAACACAGGTTGAAGATGAAAGAAAACGAAAAAATAGACAAATACATGGACCTTGCTAGAGAATTGAAAAAATTTTGGAATATGAGGATGAAAATGATACCTATTATAGCTAGTAAATTCAGAACGACCCAAAAAAATTTAGAATTTGTTTAGAGGAACTGGATAATTAGAGGAAGATTTGAGATTATTCAAAGAACAGTTGAGATCTGCTAGAATACTGAGAAGAGTCCTGAAGAGGACAATTATGGTCACTTAGACTCCAGTGAAAGTTCATCAGCTAACGCTGGTGTTAAATAAGAGACATAATAGAGTAGATATATTTGAAAAATAACAAAATTGATATAACTACGAAAATCACGGAGAATAAACAAGACCGCCTATTCTCGAAAGTTCTACAAAGTAGATCACCCTTCTCATCAATCGCCAAAGAATACCGTATAGAGTGATACCCACCTCATGGTAACCGCTTAGTCTGATCATCACATAGGCGAGAAACTGATAATTAGCAAGCTATCCTAACTTGATGTACATATACTTAAATACCAATATTGAAGACTCGTTATTTATAAACATATCAGCATTATCAATATATATATATATATATATATATATATATATATATATATATATATATATATATAATAAACTAATTATGGTCAATTCACATGAAAAACTGTCAAGGACGAATATATATTACATTCATGATATTTTCCCCGATGAGTGTATTTGTTAGTGTTACTCTCAGCGAATATATATATATATATATATATATATATATATATATATATATATATATTCACGGATGGGTGTATATGTTAGCGTCACTCTCAGCGAAATTCCATTGAGGATGATCAGGGAAACAATTCTGACAAAACCGTTTTAAAGGTTTTGTAGTTGGACTGCGTAAAAACTTGTTATAAAATTTTCTGTAGATTCTAGTCACACTTATGTTGCCCAGATAAACTGTGATCTTTCTATCCGCAGAAATGAAAAGAAGAAAGAAAATGTACTCAGTGACTTTTAAGTGAGTGACTGCAATATTTTCTTGAAAATGACCGGAGAATATATCGGCCGAAACACTATGTTCAGAACTACAAAGACAAAGATTATAGTTTGAAAACTATTTCAAATAAGTAAACGTTTAATTAATGTATTTATAGCTAAGGATTATTGTAGAGTAATTATGTTTATAAAAAATAAACTTTACTATGTAGACATTAATTGATTCACATAAATATATTTCGATAATCTTATTGTGTGTTTAGATAAAGACATTTGTTTTTAGTACCCACTGAACTCGAAAGAGTTTTTTTAATCGATGAAAGCGACATTCTCTACTCTACAAATATAAAGTTGTTGTTTTCTCTCGTTTTGTATTAGTCACTTTAAGTAGAATTATAGTTTCAATAATTGAAGATTATTAATTACTTAATGTTTAATGAAGTCTAAGCGGCGGCGGCGGTGGTGTCGATTGTAGTGAAGAGAACGCAGTGAAGGGCAGAGAGTGGTGAACACAACATACGAGATTTTCCCAGCAAATTTTGTGCTATTCAAAACAATTTCAATTTGTAGGTCTCAAAAAATTTCAAACAAGTGTTTATATTGTTTCCATCTATTTTTATAATTTGCACTTTGAAATGTGTAGATCTAAAGAAAGAATTAGATCTATGTTCTCAAATTCGGTCATAAACTGTTCGATATGTTGTTATTGTACTGAATAACATTGAGGAAATTAGAAAGAATAGTGAATAGGAATTGATGAGGTCAAATCTGAGAAAGAAAAAAAAAGAAAGAAAAAAGAGACTAAATGTTTCACCTGTTCAAAAAAAAAAAAATTATCGTAAGAATTATTGTGTCAAGTTTGATCGAGCAAAACGTCTGTTTTTATATAAGATGAAAACGATTTAGTTGACTTTGTAAATCCATTGATCAAAATACACAAATCCAGGAAGTTACTAGAAAAAATGAAGTAATTTATTAATGATTAATGATTAATCAAAGTGATCTTATAAAAATCTTACATCATACATTAGGATTATCATATATAACTAGCAGGACCTGTGAATATACTACAGTATGATTATTTAGTTATTACAACGTTTGATGTGTTTACTTAAGAGCTTTTGCAAAATTGTTCAATATGTAAAAAGTATAATAGTCTTGATTTACCTCTCTCACACACTTATTTTCTTTCCTTCTTTTCATCTTTTCATTATATTTGATTGGAACAAATCAGCGTTATCGCTTCTTCATGCTCCTCCACACTCTATCTTTTCCATCCTTTCTTTCTTTCTTTCTTTCGTATTATAATTTTCAGTGTAGCATGTCCTTTTTCTTCCATTTCTTTATTTATAATAAAAACGGAATGGTCCATAATTTAGTTTAGGTGGCAACATTCATAAGAAATAAGAATTTGGTGATTAAGCGACACCAGATAAACAGGATTTACATTTTTGCATTTTATCTTGAACGTATTGATGTATATAGATTAGGAACAGGTTGCTTATCCTCTTTAGACATGTGAACTGTTTGAGGTAGAGCTCCGAAATTTGCTTTACGCACTAAATTGTCACAGAAGTTTTTCTTTCTTTTAATTCCTCATTGGGAAAGAGGCTTCTCATTGACAAGAGTCATTATTTTTTTTAAATAGCCTGGTTGAGGCAATGTTATTGCAAAACGTAGGTAACCTGATTTATTCTTTCAAATTTTTATGAGACAAATTATCTGTCTTAATAAAATAATTATTTATATCTAATTAAACATTATTCACAATTTAGCAAGATTTTGCAAAGAGACGAACATTTGAAAGATAAATATATTGAAATTGACCCAGACATACAACATAGCATTGTCTTAAAATCATTCAGGATTAACTATATTATTTCCTATAGTTTTTATGTTCGATTTGCAGTTATATTTCTGAAAAAGTGCATTAATCAGGAATTTCCCTCCTCTCACTCTTTCTCTCTCTCTCTCTCTCTCTCTCTCTCTCTCTCTCTCTATATATATATATATATATATATATATATATATATATATATATATATATATATATATAGCCCTGTCCACTGGAGCTGTAGAATACGTCGACTGCACTTCTGCAGAGGCGTAAGACTCACCCACCTCAGTAGATCCTTCTGTTGGCTGTGGGTGGAAAACCATGATGCTTAAGGACGGAATCCTTGTGGCCGAATAGTCTATGACTTCCAACAACCCACTTTGGCCCTTATTTGGGCTAAACGGGCGGCTAGAGAGGCTCCCTCCTATCAATCAAGCTCTTGCATCTATATGATTATTCCAAACTTTTTGCTCTTATAGCAAACCCCAAATCTTTTAAATATATATGAGCTAGAAGGTGGTGGCCGAGGGTCTTAGTATCCTGGGTATAACCTAACCCTAAACTTTATCTAGTGCTAGGGTTCCAATTCTGGAGCACTGGTGCGTGGAACACCATTTCATTATCATTATTCCCAGGTCCACTTAGACCTAGAATGGTAGTACTTGTTAGGATCCCATCAATGGGTTTGATAGATAAAAAATGTGTTAAAAAGACTTTAAGAAGTTTTTTTTTCTAATTGAATACCTAACAAGAATGAATAAAACAAAAAAGTCTTCGGTATAAAGTAAACCAAGAGAAAAAAATCCAACCAACCAAAAAATGGTCTCACCCCGGCTTTAAATGTATCGCTCTCCCTACACATACCCACACTGGGCCTCTATATAGAGACACGTTATTCTAATAGTTACTATGTCCTGATCGTGTTTGGCTATTAAAGCAATTACTATTCAACAATAATGTATGCATTTACCCAACTTCTCCTCTACGAGCAGGATGCGTTACAAGGTCAATCTTTAAGCCGAATAAAACTGGTTTAAATTCAGAGTTTTACTTCTCTTAGACTAGTTGCCTTACAAAACTTAAAGAGCCCAGTATTCCCTACAATTTATTCATAGCTGAGAGGGGCATATGGATTCAGGACTTTCCCGAGTGCAACTCACTCTCGGCAAAGGACCTTGGTATGTTTCTGGAGGGAGAAATGACAAAAGTATGAACATCATCAGTAAAATAAATATTATATTAACATAATCTGAAATCCTGCTCAACAAGGAAGAACCAATACCAAAACCGCCATTAATAAAAGCCAGACTACAGATTGCAAGTGCACATCGGGGCCAATATCTTTGTGTTTTATTTTTTAAAGATATTTCGTCTGGTCTGATGCGGGTCCGTCGACAAGGAAGGGGAAGCAGCGGTATGACCCTTAAAAATTACTTGCTCCTTACCCACAAATGTGATATAAACAAATTCTTGTGTGCTAATTCTTACATCATAAACACTTTTTTCGTGTCACTCCCATTTGTATTTAGTGTCCCTGGATTTAATGGATGGGCCCCTCAAACGCAATACCCCGGCGATCAGGCTGGCTGATGATACAAATGCTGAACTATTTGACCATAATGACCATACCTATGTGTGGAGGAAAAAAGGGGAAGGCTTTTAAGCCGAAGAGCCAACAATCAAGAACACGGTTGGTTGCATCATGTTGTCGAGAGCTTTGCTATAAGAGGGACTGGAGCACTTCACAAAATTGACGGCATTATGATGAAAAGAAAATAATTGTTATGCATTGAAGCAACAAGTAACATCTCAAGTCCTCATTCAGAAAGTTAAAACGTGATCACAAATTAATCTTCCAAATGTACAATGATCGGAAACATACTTTTAAAACTGTGTCAAAATTGCACAAGTATTACAATATTAATGTGTTGGAGTGATCATCACAGAGCCCTGATCTCTTCGTGGGAAAAACTGTTAACAAAAAAACGTATGTAAGCAAGAAGGTCGACAGTTCTGTCAGTTGGAATGGGCCAAAATCAGAGCAGCTTATATTGAGAATTTCACGAAGGTACATTATATAATAGAGTTGTGGGAAATGGACTCATCGACCCGAGTTCAAATCCTGAACGGAGTTGTTTGCATTTCACATAGCGCTAATACCCTTTGGAAAGGTATGAATCCAACCCTCCCTCCAGCTACGGGTAAATACCAGGGCAGACTGAGCAACCAGTCTAAGTGAAGGAAAACTCTGAATTCAAACCTGTTAAACTCTGTTTAAGAAATTGACCTTGTGTCGCATCTTCCTTGTGTTGGTAAATATATATATTGAGAATTTTAGAAAAGGTACTCGAATATTTTGCCCAAGTGAAAGAATTCTAAGACCGTGCTACCACATATTATCTAAGTGTATAATATAAGAAATTATCCCGCCGGATAAATAAAGAAAATAAAAAGTTGAAATAAATCGTTATCTCCACTTTTATTCTGGCATTCTTGAAATAAGATAGTTATCCCAACTGGCAAAAGAGAGGGACATTTTACTTGGACTAAATTTCAAGAATTGTTAAAAACTGAATTTAAATATATTTGGCTTGGGTATATATAAACATCTACTTCAACTATCTATCTATCTATCTATCTATCTATCTATCCATATATATATATATATATATATATATATATATATATATATATATATATATATATAAACTGTCGGTTTCTCATCTATATGATCATCATGATCTGCTAACGTTTGTCATCACAAGTGTTCCTTTTTAAAATTCTGGTGGATCACCGGAAAAATGTAGGGATACATACATATAAAATGACACCTGTTTGTGAGTTTGGCCTCGTTCAATACACCGCTACTCTTTCCAAGACGCATTAGAGAGATGTACAATTCTTTATTTTTATATGAGATAAGTTTATTTCATCTCTTAAATTTTTAAAATATGTAAAAACAAAATGAAGATTTGATCTTTTGATAAGAATAGAAGGAAAGAATCTTCTACCCAAAGCCATTAAAAACATAATATCACTATCAGGGGGGGGGGGAGAATTGGTCGATTATATCTCCTGTTGAGAGGTAAGACTCCCAATAAATAGATGATCTGGGTATGACGATAAACTGCATCTGGTGGTAACAAAGGATTCAGTTCTGAGCATCCAGAATCCACACAGAGCTGATTGGTGTAGGTTGTTGCTGGTCGCTCGACACTGGTGTATCCATATGTAGATTTCCACATGAGAACGTCACTTATGAGTTCGTACTTGCTTTTCTAGCAGTATCCATCATGTCTTGTTCGTCCTTCTTAGGTGGTACGTGTGATAGGTAGCAAGCGGCCGTACAGCTGCTTTCTTCTGGGGGCTGCTTCCAAGATTTGTTCAAGACAGCACGCAACATCCTTGTCTAGCTCTAATCAACCTGTTTCTCTCTGATATGTGTAAACAAGTGATTTTATAAAAAGATTTATTAAAAAGATTTTATAAAAATAATTGCAATTGCAAAAAATTAAATAATCATTAAAGATATAGTAAGGATTTTAATCAAACATATATCAATTAATCAAATTTTGACTTTAAATAAATTAGAAAGAGTTGATATGTTATTAAAATAAATAAACCTAATAAAAGTCATAATGAAACTAAAATTCGATATCAATTCGACTCCTCAGTAATTCAGTAAGTGTGGAAAAATGACAATCTAAAAATACAATTCTTATGAAGTTGGTGAAAATAAACATTGAAATATTGACAAAACCAATTACACTTTGTTATTTGTTAGGAAAATCTGATTTTATTCAGGTTCTTTGGTGTTAATTCATTTTCTTATACACACATATATAAGAAATATTGAATTTAGAAAATCTGTTGAAAAATTTAATACAAAAACCCCACTAAATCATGTTTTAAAACTTTGTCAACTTTACATACTTAATATCAAAACAAATATATTCAAATCTTATAATGGAGATTGTGGGTTTGTGTGTCTGTAACCGAAACTATATTACTATACAAGTCACAATTCCTTTCGTTATTTACATCATATTCTCCATGATTTTATTTTTATTTAAACCTCAATTATTAATAAAATTGTTTTACATAACTTACACTGTTGACCATATCTACATGATATTTTCCACGTACCCCACTTGTACGGGTCAGGCACAAGGTCCTATTTATGTGGGACCACCCACAAGCCGAGACTCATGGAGTGGCAGGTGAAAAATTGCGTCCATCACGTCGGCATTCCCCCTCAAGGGGGGCGCCTCAGGCACTGGGCAATAAACCCAGCCCTGCCCCTTTAAATCGAGGGGGCAGGTCTTGCCTGGGGGGATGGCCGCCTGGGATCGACGCCGTTAATTATATCAATGGTCCAGAGGCCGAAGCCACTGTTGACCATATCTACATACTTATAACATGCAATTGTATTTATATATACAACAAAATAGAGGTTTACAGTGTGAATGGGAAGGCTAATTTGCATATTGATCTTAAAAAATTGATTTTAATAAATATATGCTTAGTATTATTGATTTCTAATTGTTTGGTTTTATCTTATTGAATATGAGCAAAAATCTCTTCAATAAATCTTAAAAGAAATCCCTTAACAAGAAGAAATAACTGTAATATTATTCTTCACTTCCTGTTTTAACTAAACAGTTTAATTAAGAAAATTTACCAATGAAAGACGGGAGTAACGGAAAATGATGGAAGAGTTAGTTTCAAAGTTGTTCTATTTTTCAATCATACCCCCTCTGTTCAAAATCTTTTTATCTACATTCTTATTCAGTTTCATTAGCCTTTCTAATTTAATATGATATTTTATTATAAAATTTAACTAAAATACTTGCACCCGGAGGGTGCATATATTTGCTAGTGTATATAATGAAAGTGTTTGTTGGGAAAAGATAGATACACAGAGAGAGAGAGAGAGAGAGAGAGAGAGAGAGAGAGAGAAAACCCATATATATATATATATATATATATATATATATATATATAGAGAGAGAGAGAGAGAGGGGGTAGGGGGAGAAACAGAGACATAGATAGATAGATAGATAGATAGATTAGTAATATAAAAAATGTCGATGGGAAATTGAACTTGTACACTCTGATTAACTGCTTAAGGCGATACCACTGTTAGCGTATAGACTTAGGTGCCGAGATATGTACGTATTTTGTTTTTATTTTTTATTTCTATTTATTCATTTATTTATTTTTTTTTTTTGTTTTAACACCGGTCGGAAATATCTGCGCAATATACATTATTGATTTTTTTTTCTTACAAAATGTGTATTTGAAATCACCATCATTGTCTGTTACGCCATAGAAAAGAATCTTAAATAGTTTTGTGTTTGAAACTTTATGAAAATCACAGAGAAAACGCTGTGTTCCTCTTTCTGTAGATTTCTATCTACTTTTATACAATTTTGTATTTTTCTTTTGTCTTGTACGTGTAAGATGAGTCATTTTACGTTAGCGCATTTGATGTGATTTGTGCTTATAAAGCAATGGAAGATGAAGCGAAATACATGGCGATATTTTTTAATACTCAATCATTTTTGTTGTTTGTCGGTAAATTGCCGTGAGGCATCATCTGGCTGAGTCTCTCCCTGTAAAATCCCTTCACCAAAAATTAATGACAGCTTCCAAGATCAGCAAACGAAAAGCAAATGCGATGGGATATGTGTGTGTGTGTGTGTGTGTGTGTGTGTGTGTGTGTGTGTGTGTGTGTGTGTCGGTTGCGAATGATGCGGCTCGAGCGACAGGAAATAAACCATGACCAAAAAGTTTTTACCGTAAAATTGCTTTTTTTCTCTTTTCAATATATTCAGCCTTAAATCAACTTGCAAAGCTAAAAATCAGTAAAAAGTTTTATGAAGAATTTTAATTAAAACTTTTTTTTTCAAGAAAGCTTCCATGTTGATGCAAAATAATGTTAGCATGTTTACATATTTTGCACAACATGATTGCTTTGATTTCAACTTAAAAAGTATCAAATATCGAAGATTGTATTGTATATAATACAATTATATTATTTATGTTTCTCGTTCATTTTGATTATTTAACTGTTCTGTTTTTTTTTAAATTTATTTTTGTCTGAATCATTCTAAGAGATCCTTTTATAACTTCGATTTTTCTTGTCTTCTCCCTCTTTTTTCAGTCTGTTTAGTTGCGAAATATTTAGTACGAATCTCGTTTTCGGAAAAGTTATTTCTAAAATTTTTTTCAAATTCACTATTTTATTTGAATAAAAACATTTTAATGAGTAATCTTTAAAAATCAAAGATTTTTATTATTCAAAGACCAGCAGGACCTGTGTGTATACAACAGTATGATAATTTAATTATTACGCTTGATATGTTTACTTAAGAGCTATTTCAATATACTTCAATATGTAAAAAGTATAATAATCTTGATTCAACACTTTTGATTTACATTTTTGTTTTTCCTCTTGGACGATTTGGGCGATTTCATTTTTAACCAAAGGGTGTTGTAAGATGATAACAGCATGTTTTCTAAAATATTAAACAACTGATTTTATATTTATGTAATTTTTATTGCTATCTCATTTCATTTGGAGAAAGAAGTGTCTGAATTTTCATAGCCAACAAAAATGCTAAGATGTATGATTTCCTGAAGAAGAAAGAAACTTCTAAGATTTGTCTCAGTGTCGTTTATTTTTAACATTCTTTAAACATTTTTCTCTTTTTTTTTTCTTTTTTTTTTTTTTGTTTGTTTAAGCCGAGTAAAACACATCAATCTTTTGCTATAGAATCTCTGATTTCGAAGAACGTTTTTCGGCGTTGCATTTGTATTATTCAATGTGAATTCATTGAACTTTCAATTTGCCTCAAGGAATAGTCATTTTGAATCATGTTTTGAATTCTGACAGGAATTGGTGATATTCGAGTGGAGTGAGGGGTCGGAACTCATTCCAATTTAGGCCGATTAAGCAGCAGTAGTGAGGAAAGGGTGGAAGAAGTCACCTGGCCTTCAGGCCAAACAAACAGCAGACACCACATATTTTTTGACAGAAAATACAACACACATTTTTCTTTTAGAACCAGTGAGGCAGTGAAAATAGAAATGATTTGAGAATTTTTTTAGAATGAAAACAAAAAAAATAATACAGAAGAGAAAATTAACGAACTTTTAAAAGGAAAAAATTGGATAAAAAGAAACGTTTAAAAAAATCTTATCATATATTCAATTCGTTTTTTGATGGATTTCAGAGACAGATTTTGATCATTTGTTTTGATAAAAAAAATTGTGGGGGGAGGGTACATCTCTTCACTTGTTTAGAACCAAACAGTAAGACATGGAAAACATGCTGGATTACCGAAAGAAGTATTTAAAAAAGAAAGCACTATCTATCTATCTACCTACCTACCAATATAAATCTGTTTATATCTATATCGCAGCTTTCTTTCTTTCTATACATGTTCCTCTATGTCAGCCTCTTCTTATCTATCTATCTATCTATCTATCTATCTATCTATCTATCTCAGAACACTTACTTTTAACTTGAAATCTATGATTGTTATGTTAAAATACGTAAAAGAAAAAATGTTTCACTAAAACCACAAATTAGGTTTTAATTTTGCGTCATTTGAAGATATCAATAATATGTCAGTGTGTACGTGTATGTGCATGCACTTTTGTGTATGTATATATGTATGTGTGTGTGTGTGTGTGTGTGTGTGTGTGTGTGTGTGTGTGTGTTGTGTGTGTAAGTGAGAGTGTGTGTGAAGAACAGCCAGTGCATGCGCCTGTATGTATGATGACAGAATAATTCTGTTGTCTTTAGCTAACCATAAAGCATCGTCAGTGTTCATCGCCATTTCCTCTATTGGCAAAGAGACAAAACCCTTTCTATGTAGACATACCAGTTCAATAAACCTCGAACCCTGAATAAGCCATGTGACATTCATTTTTTGGCACTTGTTCAAAATTGTGTCACGCTCTTCTATTCAACAATGGTTCAATTGAAGTGAACGATCCCACCTGAAAAGCCTCACACTGGCCGCCTAGTCCGACGTAACTAACACAATTTGGTGCTGGCAACTCTACTGATAACTCACTAGCCACCCCCTACCGCCACCACCGCCGCTACTGTCACCACCGCCGCTTATCGAACTTCTCTGACGTGCAATTGGCTCACGTGACTCATCTTGATCAGCCTGATCTATCAGCCGGGTGTCATGTTACCCTCTCAGTATTCATCAAAGCTCATCTATTCAGATTTCTCGGTGGGTTCCAGCCAGGTAATTACACTGACATTGACAGCAAAATATCTTCTCATAGTTTCTCAATTCTTTGCTGATGAAAATGACAAACACAAGCAAAGTTTGCTGTAAAGTAAAAATCAAATCTGTTTTTCTCTGTGATGATACGTCAAAGTTTTAATCTAATTTTGAGAGATATTGTCAATCAGTATTGTTTGAATTGGTAAATGATTTTACGTACGCAAGGAAAATAATTGATATTGATTTTATTATAAAAGAATTTCGTATTAGCTGGTTCATTGGTTGGTTGTGTTTTACGGCATGTTAACCATTGTTGGGTTATTTAATGCCGAAGACGTTTTGTTTTATTGATTCTTGATGGGTATTCAAATATTTTTAAACGCAATATTTTTGACCATATTTTTAAAAAATTCATTTTTTGACTTAACCCATATATAGGACCCTGACAGGTACTACCACTCCGGGTCAGAGTGTATCAGAAAGAAATGACGATAAATGGGTACTACATATTCTCCAGAGTTCCAGAATTGGAACTTCCCCCCCCCCTTGATGTCCCCATACCCAGGACACGGAAAGACAGAATATACAAAACATACAAATAGAAATCAAGGCTTTCTGGCTTATATTCATAAATAAAGCGGTATCCCAGCTGGGAACACTATTTACGGTTGTTCTAAAGAAAGGCGATTTTGTTTTTGTTTATCTATAAGCAGACTATGCAGAGTTTTTCTTACATAGAATATGTATTCATTATAAAGAGATTCTAAAAAGTAATTTTTCCAGTATACTTAGTAATTATACGTTGATAGATGATTTTTGTCTCCTAAAAGTCAACGAGAGCTTCAAATTTGAAAGCAAAAATAAATTCAAAATCATGAATTCCCTAATGAGAAACGCCAATATTGAAAGAATTTAACATCATTATTTTCTCTTGGTCTTTTCCCATAACAAACAACATTTATAATTATTCTTTTTGACAATGACTAAAGAAATGTTGAAAATGTTAGAACTGAAGATTATACACAATTAGTACATTCATATAAACCAACTACATATTCATTCGTACTCCCAGCCAGAATAACCTGCTTTCTGAATGACAGACTGATGTTTAGTTGTTGAAGATTGCATGGGAATTTCGACGGACGTTTCTTTAACTTGTTTATTCTATTGGTTATGGCTGGGTATTTCGGATCCTGTGGTGGATTGCTGATAGCATCTCAATCACGCCCCTAATACATCAAAAACCAGTTATAAGTATAAACGCATCATCAATATTTCCACAACAATCCATATTATCCATATACACATAAACAAACAAAACAAGAAGAATGTTTCAGGAAATGGCGTCTTTATCTCTGTTTATTTGATTTTCTTGAGACTTTACTTATTCCTGACACTGGCAAATATTACTTTTGACATCAAGGAATAATAAAATATATGTTAACAGCATTACCAGCCAAATCTACCATTTTTTTAAAGAAGAAGAAAGTGTATTAGGTACTGATGACCCGTTTAAACAACAATTTGACGTTTTGAGCGCATTTACTAATGTGAGTTTTGTCTAGCATTGTTTGACTATTTAAAAGGTGTTCATATTTATCATTGGTTATGTCATGATAAATGGTTAGGTCGGAAAGAAGCCAGAGAAAAAACAAATAAATATTTCCACCGAAAAGAGAATGTACATAAAAAGAAAAAGATGATAGTCTCATTTGTACTGAAGAAAGTGAAAACACAATAGAAAAATATTAGAGAAAGAAAATCGATAAATCCAACATGAATAAAGAAAATCTTAATGAAATTATTTTTCATTTAACTAATAAAAAAGGAAATATCAAAAGGGTATAAGAACAGTATGTCTGATGATGAATAAATAGAAACTGTCTAAAAATGGTCACACTAAAATAGAAAGATGTGAAATTTCTTCACAAGTTTGGAAGGAAGTCAAAAATTAAAAAAATATATGAATTAATTCAAACTTGTTTAAAAAAGAAAGAGAAGCTTCATTAAAAACAAATATGAGAACAAAAAGAACATATTAAATATAAAATAACTGAAAATTAGAATAACAACGGAAAAGCTTCCAATGAAAAATAATATAAAACTTGGTGGAAACTGATTTATTTATGTACTTTAAACATGTCTAAAATAAATTGGTTAAAAAACTGAATGTTTGGATTTAAGAATAACTCATTCTAATAACGAAGTTTTGGATATATCTCCAAAGTTAAGTAAAGAGGATTATAAACTGCTAGCACAATTGAATGAGGTATCTTTTACATCAGATAAATATGAAAATATCATAATGGTCAGAGATTTCCTTTTTACCAAATGTAGATTGGGTAAATTGTTTGATTGTGTCTCGTGTAAATCCAATTAGTCAACTTTAATCAGTTTACAACAATAGAAGATTCTATATGTAAATTAGTGATAAATATACTAGAAAAAAAACTATATTGGATCAGGCTTTTTCAGATAATTAGTATTTAATAGATGTAAGTTTAATTGCGCCGTTAGGTAAATCTGATCATGCATATATCATGAAATAAAAGTTAAAGTGAGACCAGAGTTTTAATATATAAACGGAAAACACAGAAATTACTTTAAACTTTCAGGAGAGTTAGTGTTAAAAGAAGGAGATAATATTGATTTGCATTATAGTTCTAATAGACTTGATGTAAATGTCATGTGGTAAGAATTTAATAGAAATATGAATTCAATTATGAAATATATTCCAGAAGTTAACATAAAATTATTTAAACAAGGAGATTCATTCAAAAAGTTGCTTTGGGACAGTAATCTCGAAAAAGGAAAGAAAAAGAGAAAGCTTGGAAAGAATTTGTAATTATATGAAGTATGAACAACTATCAAAATACTCTAAGTATGCAAAATGAACATGAAAAAATGGAAATAAATGAAAAATCAAAACATGAACATAGAATTATTAAAAATACTAAATACAATAGTAAACCATTATAAAAAATATGTATAATCTGAAACTAGAATTCACACTCAGAAAAAAATAGTACAGTAAAACAGGTGAATTAAGGAAGACACTAGTTGAAACAGCATGTGTACTAGCAAGATTGTTTTCAATCTGTTCATTCTTTGCAAGAGTTTAGCTGAAGGAAGCTTTCTTAATGAAGAGGATACCAAAAATATTATGAAAAAGATAGGAGCTAAAAATTTACAAAATTGTTATCCAAATTGGATGTTAGAAAGTGTAAGGGGCCTGATGAAATATATCCTAGAATATTAAAATACTTATCATCAGAAAACAACTTTATCAATGCAATAAGTAATGTTTTGAGAAATGAATAGAATAGGAAACGATACTTATATTTGGAAAACAGCAATTGTAATACAATTACATAAAATGTCCCGATACTTTTCAAAAATAATTATCGACCAGTTTCATTAACATATATTTCGTCTAAGGTTCTTGAAAAATTAATTTAAAATGACATATTAGATTTTTTAGGGAAAGATATAAATTGTAATCAACATGATTTCGTCAATGGTAAATCAACATTATTAATTATTTTAGAAGGAACTGACATTTCAAATTAATATTTGATGAAAGGGGTTAATGCGGATATTATATATTTGGATTTTACAAGGTATTTGATACGGTATCTCATTATCGTTTACTCGGGAAAATGAAAACCTTAGGTATTTCTTAGAAAATAGTATATACTATAAGATATTTTCCCAGGGAACAGTACTGGGACATTTGTTGTTTTTAATATTTGTAAATGATTTGCATAATGATATAAAATCAGAAATATAAATATTTACTGATGATATTAAACTACTTGCTAAACAGTTATAAAAATAACACAAATTGATCTAAATGAATTGTCGGATTGGGAAAATATTTGGAAATTAAAATTTAACAAAGGAAAATATAAAGTACTACATATCATATCCAAAACCATTGAAGTTAAATATAAATTAAGCAACAGGGAAATCATATTTTATAAAAGTAAATAAGGAATGCGATTTAGGGGCTGGCTTTGATGATGAATTAAAAGCTGATAATCATATTTTGTTTATTGTAACAAGGGCAAATGAAATAATTGGCGAGATGGTTAGAAATATTATTTCAATGGACGATCATACCCCGTATTGAATATTGTACTCGGGTCTGGTCTCCAATTTCTAGAAATTGAAATTGTTTTGATCTGTTTTCTTTGTTTAATGACACATCGCGATCGGAGTACGAATTCACTATGATGTCGCAGCCCAACACATTAGCCATTACACCACGAGGACAATCTCGGTGAAATTGAGATGTAATATTAAGATTGGGGAAAAACTCTTGTTGAGCTATCCCATGCCGAAGGCAGTTTAACATTTATGGTCTCTAATTATATACAGTACAAAAATATATCTTAACAGCCTTTTAAACAGGTAAATTCTTCATTATCTAAAAACAGACATATATGGTCCACAGATGGGACCATATATGGTAATACGACTTAGAGTAGACCCGAAAGTAATGATACCAAATAGGTGATCCTACACTCCTCAGTGTTCTAGAATTCGAGTGTCATCACCAAGTGCTGCTCGGTTTCATGCCTATATATCATCTATATATCAAGGATACTATTTTTAGTGTGTGTTGAGATGGGATAACTTTCTGCCGTCGGCCGATTCTAGCCGACGCCGACAGGACGTATTTCATGCTATTTGTAAAAATTAATTTTGTTTGCTGCTATAGACATCACAGCAATAGTTTACATGAATGAAAAGAGATGAAATTTATAAGTTACTCACACAGTTTGGAAACTGAATTGATAATAACAAATGTCGACATTTTCTTCTTCTAAAAGGATTGGCGGGAAAAGCAAAGAAATTAAAGTCAAGAAAACATTAAAAGATAGCGAAATATCCAACAACCATTTCTGTCTTATAGAACACAAAAAGCGAAGATCTTGAATCTATTTATCCTGCTAATATTCTTTGCCCTAAAGAGTTTTTGGACACAGATTTATCCTCCAATAATTCTTTATCACATCAGCAAACGCCGGGCAAATGGCGTTCCACGCTACCTACATTTATTAATATATCATCGAAAGGACGAATCTTCCATGTTGTAAAGAGAACAGGCCAATGCGTTCTTTTGTAGACATCTATCATTTTATTAAAAGCATAATGAAACGTTCATTCCGTGTATTGGGTGACCCGTAATCTCGATGAAGTGGACTGTGATATGTCTTGCTGTCAGAACGCAATGATATCTCGTTGCCGCATCATACAGTGCTGGCAGTGATGGATCGATGGACGGAAGTGTTGATAACCTTTGGTGTATCATACAAGCATTTACATGTACGCCTCTGACATATTTCTCTTTTCATTGATTCTTCTGAAACAATGTTTTCATGTTGGCTCTATTATAGACGAAACATTTTCCACGACTGGAATTTATGACTTTACAGATTGTCAATTTGAATCTTTTATCTGAAGAATTTATATTTCCACCACACACAAACAAAACTCATTTACTGCTCCCTACACAAATGACCAAATCGATTGGTTTTGTTTTCTCTCTCTCTCTCTCTCTCTCTCTCTCTCTCTCTCTCTCTCTCTCTCCCTCTCCATATATATATATCATATATATATAATATATATATATATATATATATATAATTTCTCACACATACACACATACTCGCACTCGTACACACACACACACACACACATACTCGCACTCGTACACACATACACACATACTCGCATTCGTACACACACACACACACACAAACACACACACACACACACACATTCCCTCTTTCTTTTTAATTTTCTGGTTTTATTCTTTTAACATAGAATCATTTTTTAGTGTCTTTTAGTCACCCAATGTGAAAGATTGAAATCATGCTGAAGGTAAATCTTATTCGTGCGTCTTTTTGTAAATGTGGACATCCTCGCTCTCAATATGACACATTGAAGGTTAAAAAATGAAAGTGTGGTATAAATGAATTGCTCTAAAGCATAGGTCTTCTCATAAAAAAAAAAAACAGGAAATATAATATAACATGTTTCGTTTAAAAAAATGTAAAAAATCTAATTTCGGTCTTGATAAATTATTCAAAAAATTGGAAGCCTCAACTTCAGCCTAAATCATGTTGTGTTGGTTTGAACTATATAGGAGTGTGTCGATACTTTTGAGCCAATGTTACTTAATCATATTGATTGATTGCTTTTAACGGCATTTAAACCTGTATAGGGTTATGTTATACATAGAGGTTAAGGTATTGCGTGTTTGTATCTTTATATTTACATTTTGTGTAATTTATTAAATGTTTTAAAACAAGTTTATATGATATTAGGTATTCTATCTAATACAAATAATTTGGAAATACGTCTATTTTACCTGTATATGGGACTCTAACAGGTACTACCATTCTTGGTCAAAATGGACCTAGGAGTAATGGCAATAAAGGGGTACTCCATAATCCCCAGAGATCCAGAACTCGAACCGCACTAAATGATAAATGATTGTATTTTTACTTGATGATGATACAGAAGAAAGAAATACCTGACATAAGGCACACAGACACACACAAACACAAACATACATAGACAGACAGACAGCCACACACGCAGATATATATATATATATATATATATATATATATATATATATATATATATATATATATATATAAACAGATTATTGAAATGATACTACTCCAACGGAAAAGTTGAATCGGAACTCTTTGAATTGAAACTCTTTCGATTAGATTTCGGTGTGTTTGAATTTGTTAAAATATAAATACAAAATGTAAATATATTTTTCAAATACAAAGATAATTTCTTATTATTTTATTTTTATAAATATTTTAGGTTTGATTTATACTAAGTTAATTTTTTTACGGTAAAGAGTCAAATGGAATAGAAATATTATGTTGCACTTATCTTCCAAGCAAAAATATTTGCCCGCCTTTAAAATCAGCATTCGAACTATTGGCTTTTATCATTTATCATTGGCACCGACGAGAAATCACTTCACCTACGAGGCCAGTCTTTGAATAAAAAATCGTTTCTTGTCTAATAAGTTCATAAAAAGTAAAACAGTTTTCATATTTTGTGTGTCATGGTCATTTTTTCTTTCTGTCTTTTTTTGTTTCACCTTTGCCTGGATTTGATTATACGCAAATGGGATCAACAAAAGAGCATCCATTGATGGCGATTTATGAAATATAAACTCGCCTTCTTCTTCTTCTTCTTCTTCTTCTTCTTCTTCTTCTTCTTCTTCTTCTTCTCGATAACTTATTTCGCAGAGGAGGTGAACTTTTACATTACAATTATTCATCATCTGACAATCCAAAACAGTTTTAGAACGTCGTCCTCTCAATTGTTTCATTTGTCTTCTTCCCGAACAAAATTGGCAGGAACACTATAATGATTTCTGATGTTTATTGCTTTGTTCTTTACTCTTTTACAAATACTCCCTAAAATCTTTTCTTTTGTCTATGTACTTAGTAAGAATTATTGATGTCACGTAAATTGTCAGATCGATGAAGGAAAACCAATCATCTACCTGAGCCACACACCACTCTTAAAAAGTGTAAATCCTTTTAAAGGTTGTTTAATATTCTTCTTTCGTTCTGGCTTCTAATGTTCAATATAGATTTTTGATATGATGTATGAAATAAATGACCAATTTGTGTTTTGGTTTGTTCGTGTCTAAAAGAAAATATTTCCATCAGTCGAGTGAGCATGCGTAAAGGAGTTTTCCTTACACCTTCAATTTTTATAAAATCTATTCTGCTTCCATTCAGTGCGGAACGAACCTACAATTGTTTTTATTAAACAAAATCGCTAAATGCTACTCTCAGAACTGATGTTTTGTGATAATGGAAATCACCGATTTAGAAACGAAACTAAAGTTAAAAAATCTCCTTAGTCGCGTCGGTTAAGGAGCATCTGAAAAAGTCATAGAACTAAATAGACTATGATACTATGGTACAGAAGAATATTATTTTATATGTTTTATAGTACTAGATAGAGACAGGGAATATGAACGAGGTAAGAACACATTAGCTCAATATATTGGCTTTTTTGTGGGTAGGACATTGCATACTCTACGATTTGATTTGAGGAGAGGTACATAAGAATATGAACAATGATATATTCTTTAGGAACATGAAAGATTGTCTTGCAACAATCCTCAATATTGAAAATAAGCAACCGATTCCAATGTTCGTGCCTTGACCATGGTTAGAGATAAGCAAACTATTTGAGATATGTCTGAGACTATTAATAGCAAGAGGAATTTATATTTGTATCCATGTGTGTATCCGCACGTGTGCGCATGCGTTTTCTTAATTGTTTCATTTGTCTTAATGATAATGATTTTTGGTTTTTACTGTCTCGTTTTTTTAACCTTTCGCAAATATTTCCCCAAACGTTTTCTTCGATTATGATCTTAGAAATACTTATTGACGTCTCATAAATTATCAAATAGATGAATGAAATCCAATCACTGGTCTGGGCCACCTACATTTGCATCTGTGTTTTTAATTTAAGAATATATGTGTGGAAAAAAGAAACTGTAAATGTGTCTCTTTACGCACGAGCGCAAACACACATACACGCATGGGTGCATATATATATATATATATATATATATATATATATATATATATTTGTGTGTGTGTGTGTGTGTGTGTATGTATCATAATTAAGACGTACCAACGGCACGGGTTCCCTTAGCTCTCTCTCTCTCTCTCTCTCTCTCTCTCTTCTCTCTCTCTCTCTCTCTCTCTCTCTCTCTCTCTGCCATTGCTGCTTGTAGGACGTCTAGACAACATCCAGTGTCCGCAAGGAACTGGTTGATGAAAGTTTTCTTCTCTGGTCGGCCAATACTAGTGCGTCCATGATGTGTAAAATTCCACAGAAGAATTTCACTTGTGAGTCGCCAAAAGTTCCCAGCATTACTTGCTCATCTTTCTTTAATGGTTTTTGGGATGGGAGGTAATAAGCCTTATAGTTGCTGTTTTGTAGGGTACTGCGTCTAAGATATTTTCAAAACAATATGTAGCATCCTTGACAAGTTCCTGTTTAGTTTTTTCTCTGATCATTTTGTTACAGTCAGCCATACAGTCAGTAATACTGACACGGTGGCAGGTTGGAAGAATTTCCGTTTAATTTTAGCAGTGAAATCAAATACCCATATGGTCGATAACTTGTCAATAGCAGTCTATTTTTTACTTACACATATATACCTATATATATTACCTATACATCTCTTTTGTTAGATGGGATAATGCTACCGAGGTATAAAAACTGGTCTACTAATTTCAGTTGCCATTTAATGAGGAGATGGCGCCATATTGTTTAAAACATGAAATCTGTCAATGTCTCTTGTTGCTTGCTACAGGCTATGTAGCAGTGATTTGGCTTAAAAAGGTTTATTTTCAAGAAGTGCTAGATCATGTGCCTAGTCTGCATCAGTAACAATTTTTTCCATCAGATTTATTGACGTTCGTAGTACATAATCTAGACCGATTATGAATGGAAATGGTGTCAATGTATCTCCTTGAAAAAGACTCCAGTGATAATGTCAAAGTAGTGTTATCGTTAGGTGAGCAGACCATCATCTTTCGTGTCCTTATAGAGCCTCATTAAAGCGGCAACAGTTTATTTTGTAAAACCATATACTAGTATTTGCTCCATTATTAATTTGTGTATAGAATCACAGAAGAACCTTAGAGAAAAAACCTTAGAGAAAACTAGAAAGTGTTGCTGCGAGATGTTTTGCCCGTACTTTTTTGATGAGTCAACGAATCTGAAAAGCTGTGGATCGATTTCTTTGAAAACCATTCTGCTTTTACCTGTGAACTTTCTCAACTTCGGATCGGATAAGGAAAAATACGAAGACACATAATTCACTTGAAAATCGCACAGGTGAGTAACTGATAATTACCAAACGCCGTTGATTTTATGTCTTCGCTAATCTGACACACACATACACTTATATATACTAGTAAATATATGCACCCTTCGGGTGCAAGTATTTAGGTTTTGATGTTATAAAATATTGTATCAAATTATAAACTATTTAGAAAATGATAAACTGAGGGGGTATAATCGAAAAATAGAACAGCTTTAGATTTAACTCTTCCATCATTTTCTTTCCCTCCCGTCTTTCATTTTTCCTAATTTATCTATTTAGTTAGATTATGAAGTATTTAATAAAATTACAGTTCTTTCGTATTGTTTATGGATTTCTTTTAAGATTTATCCCCGAGATCTTTGCTCAGATTCGTTAAGAGAAAACCAAACAATTAGAAATCAATAATACTAAGCATATATTTATCAAAATCAAATTTTAAATATAAATATGCAAATTAGCCTTCCTGTTCACACTGTAAACCGCTATTTTGTTGTATATATAAATACAATTACATGCTATTAGTACGTAGATATGGTCAACCGTATTAATAAGGTATAACAATTTTATCAATAATTGAGGGTTAAATAAATTCATGGTAAATGTGACGTCAGTAACTAAGGGAATTATGACTTGAATAGTGATTTAGTTTCGGTTACAGACAGACAAACACACAATCTCCATTATAATAAGATATATATATATATATATATATATATATATATGTGTGTGTGTGTGTATCTGTGTGTGTATGTGTGTGTGTGTGTCTTCGCTACCCTAATACACACACATTTAGATATATATATATATATATAAATGTATATATATATACATATATATATACATATAAATGTATATATATGTATATATATATATATATATATATATATATATATATATATATAAACTTTAATGGAAATTGAAGATATGCAGGCAAAGTAAAGACTCAGTTAAAAAAAATGTCTAACGCCAAGGGGAGAGAATTTTTATTTATATTTTCATCTGAATTATTCTTCCTGTTGGAAAGGATCATTTTCGACAAGGAAGAAAATTGGTTCGGAATGCAGTTATAAATTTGATTCTAATTATGAAAACTTACGCGCGAAAAAAAAGGTTCCATTTCAGTCAGAAATTACATACACATATTTTGTGTTAACTTTTCTTTTTCTTCTTTTTCTCTTTGTCTTGTTCAATTAATACAACTGTCGTCAGTTGTGAAAGTTCGTTTGTTTAGTGCAAAATCAGAGAATTACTGAGTGCGCTCCAAAGACGATGGATTCTAGTTGGCCTGAGGCTATAGAAAGAAAAAAACAGGTTCTGAGGGGGAAAGTGGAGCTACTTTTCCGTTGACGTCCCCAAATCCACGGACATTTCTCTTTATCTAAATGACATCATATTCTCAGTGAAAATATATCGATTAATATTTGTTGTTGATTGTCAAAAGTCAAGACCAAGTGGCCATACGTAACACTGTGAGCACTTCACCTCTATTCACGACACAGTCCAAACTTTGCATCAAAGGGCAACAACTCCAATATTTGCCCGCGGCTTAATATACACTACATGAGCGGAAAGTTGATGACCCATCATAACTGATCATCGTTCGCAGCTCAAGTTTCCTTCTTTCTCCTTCCCCTGACGAGCGTTCAGCTCTTCTCTTCTTTCAAGCTAGTTTTCGCAATTTGCTAAAGTCACTCGATTAAAGCTCGTATATATGCATCAAAAGTCGCTTATCTCATCATGAAATGCAACGAAAATTTATATTAAAAGCATATAATGTATACAGCAAATGATGTCTGTGCAATACGTGTAAAAGTTCCAGAAATATCCCATGCATTGACTTCCTATTTCTGCTAAGAGGAGATATATTTTATCTTGCTTGATTTTTTTTCCAAACGTCTGATGTCTAGAATTAAACATTTGTTTCCTTGTTTTCCTCCAAGGATAGATACATATTGGGGCGTCGCTTTTTAGAAAAATGATATTGATTAAAGTTAATTAAAGATTCCAACAAAAAATATCTCATTAAAATTTAATCAGGCTCGTTTTTTTATTGTTTTTTTTTTTTGTGTAATCATTTACTTTTGCTTTGCATTTTTCTTATATAACTCATCATCATCATCATCATGTCGCGCATGTAGCACGGATATCCATGAAAATCTCTTGCCAACCCTCTCTATCACTCATTGCACTTGGGAGGTCCTCTGCGCAGCAACCAGCATCCTCGCATAGTTGGTCTATGTAGGTCCTTGGTGGTTGGCCCACATTAGAATGTCCATATGTCGGCTTCCAGAGGAGAACGTCACTTATGAGCTCGTTCTTGCTTCTCCATCAGTGTCCTGTGTGCCTAGTCCGTCTCACTCGGATGGTCTGTGAGATAGGCGGGATACCGCCTGCTTCTTACCTTTTTTAGTGTGAAACCTTTTTCTTTTATGGTATCTAATGATGTTCGAAGTACATAATCTAGGCATATTATAAATATATATGGTGCTAGTGTATCACCCTGTAGGACTACAGCGGCAATGTCAAAAAATCTGTGTCGCCATCCGGTGAGTGTACCATTCCTTTAGTGACTTTGTAGAGCATCATTATAGCGGCAACTGTTTCTTTGGGGAGACCGCATGCTAGCAGTATTTGTTTCATTTTGCTTCTGTGTATGGAATCAAATACCTTGGAGAAATCTACGAATAGCTGCGTTGTCTCTAGATTCTTTGCTCGAACCCCTTCTATGATCCGTCGAATAGTCAGGATCTGAGAGGTTGTGGATCCATTTCTGCAGAATCCGTTTTGGTTTTTCCTAAGGATTTTTTTCTATTTCAGGTCGGATGCGATTAACAAGAAGGGCATTATATATCTTGGCTGCTATGGCAGTAAGAGTTATGTCTCTGTAGTTTTTAGTGATTCCGAGGTCTCCCTTTTTGGGGAATGGGAGGATGCAGCCTTTCGTCCATTTGTCTATTCTGTTTTAGTCTGTATACTACATTGCATAGCCTAAGAAGTATGTCATTGAACGTTCCCATCTTCCATACCTCGGGGGTATTTCGTCAAGATGCAGCTTTTCTACCTTTTAGCTTCTTTAAGACTTCGTGGAGTTCTTCTGTTGTGAAATCCCCCATTTTGGTGTCTAGTTGTCTATCTACGATCTTTTGGGTATTATTTTTTATGATTTTAGGGGGGTTCCCCAGAAGTTTCTGGAAGTGGTCTTTCCATTTCTGAAGTCTAATCTGTTTAGCTGGTTGCTTTTAGCTTTGATCTAGAGGTACATTTCCTACCACTAATTTCATTTACTGTTTGCCATGCTAATTGCAACTGTCTGTCTTCTAACGATTGTCTGATATTATTTATCTGTACTTGGATGTATTCTATTTGTTCTTTTTTGTATGTTTCGGTTAGGTCTATCTGGGCTTTCGTAGATTGGTGTTAGTTGGGCTTGTTTTATTACGGTGTTAGTTGGATTTGTTTTATTACGTTGGGCTGTTTTTTATATTATTTTTCTTTTCTCTAACTGTTTCTGTCTCCCATGGGACAGAGTGTTTGGCTCTTAGTTTGGTCGGTACGCACTCAGCTGCTGCTTCTAGGGGGGCACTGACAATGTTTTTGTATTCCTCGTTTGGAGTGGAGCTTTCAGATGCCTCTAATTCGCTATTCTCAAATCTATGCTCTTGTACGCAGATTATGACTATATTTTTATCGGCTGCAGACGCCGTTAGCTCAGGTAGTTGGTTTATAGTTTTTAGCGTTCTGGCGTTAAATGTTGCTAAATTTAAGGTTTGTTTACACCTTAGTAGGTGTGTTTTACGGCTAGGTTCTTTGGTTGTCTTTTAAGATATTGTTTTCAGAGCTACGACGTTGGTAGTGGATGTGTCTTGTTTGTCTGCTCTGGGTGTAATGCGGTTTCTGTGTGTGTGATGTTGTTGAGGCACTGTAGCAAATATTTCGAACCAGGACAGCGCTCGAACCCGTGGACGCTCACCAGAATCAGCGAGAGTGACGATGCTGTATGATTTTATATTTTTGTGTGCTGTCATAGATTGGATTGGCTCGATGTCATCGATACCTTTCGGTGGCTGTTTTGTGGACTCGTCAATAGACGCCAGACTTAGAGATGAGAAGCAGTAGTTTCCTGACTGAACTGTTTGATCACTTTTGGGTTCATTCGCCCAGCATCTTGTGAGATTTACCGTTGACCCATTTTGGGTTCGTCCGCCGTGTCTCACATCCACCACGCTGCTACCCATGGTTTCAGGTGATAAGTGACCGTATGGTCGGTATAGGTTGCTCAGTCATTCTTTAGTCTTTCAATTGAGCTGTTTTCAGAAAAAAAGGGAGGGGGACCAAACCTCGACATCTAAGTTTTTAACTTGATTAAGTTCACTTGTCCCCTACCCAATTTAGCTCAAAGAAAGCCACTCCTAACTATCGTTTTTTTTTTTTGTTTTTTTTTTTTTAGAGCGGGTGGAGATTCTATTGAGTATAGAGGGTCAGGTTTTTGGGAATGGGGGGATCTTTTAGCCTTGTTATATGGTAGTAAAGGTCGGTGGAGTTGTTTATTTTCGGCCCCAGTCGGAAAGCGAGGAAGTCTATCCCCTTTTCGCAAGCGCTAAACAATGGAGATTTTTTTTCTGAAGTGAAGATGGGCTACTTTATAAATGCTTGTACTTTTCGTTTATTTTTTAATATTTGATTTTAAGTAAAATTCATTCGTTGAAGTGGAAAGTATACAAATACTCTCTCACACACACACACACACACACACACATACACCCACCACACACACACACACATATATATATATATATATATATATATATATATGGGTGTGTGTGTGTGTGTGTGTGTGTGTGTGCGTACGTATGTATCTAACAATGACTTGGCTTGTGTTCACAAGCCGAATCCCTGCTACATAGCGCCTGTAGAAGCCCGCAAGTGACATCGACCTTTATGTGAATTCCGATAAAATTGAGTATATATATATATATATATATATATATATATATATATATATATATATATATATATATATATATATATATAAGATTTATTTATTTGGATGTTTGTTTATTTATAGAAGCATTGCTGAATAAAGTATGTATATTAAATATTTCATATTTTTGCTTGAAGGCAATTACAATGCGAATATCGCATAAATTCGATAATTATAGAAGATAACAATGACAAGTGACATGATATATTATTATACCAGTGTGCTTCGTAGATATTCTGTTATGCGTAAAGCATTCGTTGATTTTCTCGTAAAGAAATAGAATGAGTTTGCTCTGTGCATTCATATAGACAAATACACTTATCTCTTTTTTTTTTGTTATAAATTTCTTCATATAGAATTTAATGTTAATTCTTAAATACGCATCAAAGACTTTACAGCAGATTTTAGAGAATTTAGTTAATGGATTCTTATTTTTATTATATTGAGCAATTTTCATCCAGTTTATATTTTCACGCCAGGAGACTTTTTGATAGCAACCGTCAGTCGAGAAAATGAGAAGATGAGAATGAAAGTTGTTTCACCAAGTCGATCAAAACCTTCCTTGTTTCAATTAAAAATCGTCAACGTCTTTATGACATTCGAGTTTTTCCTGATGGTAACCATTAAACACTCAAGATAAAACCAAGAATTAATTATTTAGGCTGAAGCATTGAAAAAAGAATAAATATCAAGCCGTGCAAAGTGTGTGAGCGCAACAACAGAGCGGGGTATTTGGATGTTAATTGCTTCCTGAGCAAAAGACAAGAGACATAATGACGACACTTACCCACACGACATGACCTCGCCTAAGCGGCTATCATAAATGTCAGGAAACCTGGCCACGAGGGTAGGGGCGAACAGACAGGTAACGAATGAATTAGTTCATCATCTGAAGAAAGCAACTTATAATGTCTTTTCTCCTCGAGAGTCAGTTATAGAATCGCATTTATTTGAATTGACGCAGTAATGGAGACTACTCGACAGCCCAGCAAGACGACAATGTGTTTGGTGTGCTTTATTCTTTAGTCTTTCAATTGAGCCAGGACGCTTTTGTTTGCAACCGACAATTAATTCATACTAGTCTTCATTTTGGTATCTTGTCAAACAAAAAACAATGTCATAAAACATAAAATTCTACCAAACGCTGAAATAGGATTTTTATAACATCCAAATCTTAACAACCAATTTCTTTTCAATCTCAAGAAAACGAATCAGTCAATTTCGACCGAATTAATTTCTTATACAATAGAAATAATTGTGTTGAAAGCTTGCAAAGTATTTCGATGATAGTTGGATAAATTTTAAATTAAGATCCTAAATTTAGGGAAGAAAACATTTATTAACAATACGATTAAATTCTTGAAAATGTTCAAAGAAATAAAATAACATACAATTTACCAAACTTGAATATTCATTAGATTTGTTCTCATCATCATCATCATCATGTCACGCTGACAACACTGGTTCTCATGACGTTCTCTCTCTGTCTCTTCCTCTCTCACCACTCGTCCTTATCAGTCATCGCTCCTGATAAGTCCTCATCGCGACATCCAGTATCCCCAAATAGTTGATCAATGTAAATCTTTGCTGGTTGACTCCCTCTAGTGTGTCCATATGTAGGTTTTCACAGTATAACGTAACTAATAAGTTCGTTCTCACTTCTCCAGCTGTGTCTATCGTGCCTTATTTGTCTTCCTAGGATAATTTGTGTGATAAGAGCTAAGTGGCTGTACAGTTGCTTTTTGTGAGGTGCTACTTCTAGATTTGTTCTTGACAGCAGGCAAAATCCTTGTATAGTTCCCATCTAGCTTTTTTTCCAGGGGTTTCGTCAAAATCCAAGTGGTATAACCATACAGTAGCACTGATATGGTTATAGTTCAGAGAGATCAGATTTTCATATGATCAATAATGTCTATAGCAGTCCATGCCTTTTACATGCGTATATTGACATCGCTTTCTGTAGACGAGATATTACTACCTATGTCTACAATATTGGTTTACTAATCTCAGAGTCTTGCCATCCACTGAGGAGATGTCACCATCTAGTTTAAAACACATGAACTCCGTTTTGTTTGAGTTCACACTGAGGCCAATGTCTCTTGCCCCCTTCTCGCGGCTAGTGCAATCCTTAGATCATCTGCGTAGTCCGTACCCGTAATAGTTTTTGTTGGATATTGCCTGCTTATTGTCTTTTTTTAAATTATAAAGCCTTTTCCTTTATTAGGTCTTATAACGTTTGTAGTACGTAAAATTTTCAAGACGTAAAAATGAATAAAGTAAACATTGAATAGGATATATTTTCTGTTGCAACTCCCCCTTGTTTTTTTCGCCGAGATAAAAAGAACTAACTTTTGGGAAGATTCCACCAATTTCCCTGCAAAATCAAGAATGGCATATGTCAATATCGTATAATTAACAAGTTTGTTTGCTCACCTTTTGACCCACAACAATATTTTCTGAATGTTATTTAAAGTAATAAAAATATCGATTGTACTTTTTTACATTCTTTTATTATATACCCTATTGACACGCAGATATATCTCCCCATGCCCTTTCTCGTTTGTCCTCTTGCTCTCTAAAATATCACGTTATCTCAACTATCTACATTTTCCTCTCTTTGTTGATTAAAAAATTCCTTATTAAATGATTTTCATAAATCATTATTAAATCTATTGTATTCACATGATATGGTATTGGTTTCAGTTTCTTTGCTACGGGTGGTACTGATGTATCCACTGTTACTTTATGTGTATATATCTGCACGTTTCTTAGTCGTCTTAAAAGTTCTTCATATTCTTCTGTGAGATTTTAAATCTTTCTGAAGAATGTTTTACTGTACTGAATATACCCTTTGCTCAGAATTTTCAGTGTAAAACCAGACATCCTTCACGGCGATGCTTTTACTTCCCCTTTGATCACATAGATATCATCTTCTTATATTAGTCTTTCCAGTGCAGTTCTGCTTCAAAAAACATCCAATGCATGGTAAAGAGGGTTTTCTCTGTCCATATGCATAAAATATTTTCATTGTCAGTTTCAGTTGTGTATTTCTTTTGAATAATCGATTGTAAAGGATTTTTTACTTTGAAGTTTCTGCTACTTCCTGTATCGATCATCATTTTTACTCTTTGATCAGACAATTTCTTTACATACAAGGATCGATTGAATAAACGAAATCAACTGTGTCTGTCATTGGTTATCGATTCAATATCTTAATAAACCTTTCTTATTTTGATTTCATTTCTGATTTTCTTCCCTTCTCTTCTTATTCCTACCAACTCGTGCATCATCACCAATTTTCTTGCACTACAGATATTTAACTGTTATGGCTCTACATTAATCTGGTTTATGATTAAGTTGACGGAGTGTTTTATTGTCAATATCAACCGGACAGCGAAGAAGTCTACCCCCTTTTCACTAGCGCTAGACCAGGGAAATTGTTTTTACCGATGTGAAGCGCTACACCTACCACCAGCTTCCCACTTTAATGCACAGATCAGATTACACAATTTGTGCTACTCATGTGCTGAGTTGGCGGGGGACCGGTATCGAACCTTGAACCTTGCGATTCCAAGGTGCGTGCTCTACCGACTGAACCAAACCGGTTTAGGATTAAACAATCTGTAACTATATATATGTATGACAATCTGTAACAACACTCAGTATTGTCAGTATCTTCTTTAGGGTCTTGTATGTTGCGGGTCTACTTTTACATATCTATCTGGGTTTATTGCTTTCTAACAGTAGTTTACCTTCATCCTGTGCAACTGCTGTTTTTTCTTCCTGTAACAATTTTCTGACGATTAGATCTCTTTTTGTCTGGCGATTGTATCTCTTATGTCACTTGCAAGTATCCCAAAGTCACAAGATCTAGCTAGTTCTCTAAATGCATTAACATAGAAATCAATTTTTATATATGTTCTTTGCCAAAATTGATACATTTGAATAACTACATTTCTCCTGGGTTTATGTATTTAACAAACTCCTTTGCCACAGACAGGATGCAACACAAAATCAATTTATTGGCGAAGTACTTCTGGTTTGAATAGAGATTTTTCTTCCTTGAGCGATTTCAATACCAAGGCTAAAGAGCCTAGTGTGTCCTACTATTTGTCCATAGCCGAGGAGAGAAGCAGTGGCTTTGTGTTTTTCTAAAGGCATTAGTGCGAAAAGAAATGCAAAAAGCCTTGTCCAATATTTGAACTCGGGTTCCTGACTCTATTTTCCACAACGATAACTGTTACGTAAAGCACGCATCCTCGGTGCATCATAGGCTCAAAATGCATTATTTCAGTGTGTATAGGACATTTCATTACCTGGTAAATATAAAAATATTTTTGCACTGGTATTCATATAGAGTACAATAAAGAAGCTCTTATTACATCTTCTGCAACATGTATTGATCCATTGGTTATCTCAAAAATATTGTACGACTTCATCCAAAGAGAATATTTTGGATATGAGCTTCAAAAGAAAGTACAATGGAGTGGGTGGTTACATACCCAGCTACTTGTGGTGCAGTAACTTGTACAGCAATGGCATTTAAACGAGGTATTAGCAACTTCATTGCCTCAAGCGGCCTCCACCTACCCCGTTAACTTAGGTTACTTTGTTAACCAGTTCAACGTAGACGTAGATTTCAGTTTATTCAATGAACGTTAAATCCGTATCATTCTATTTGCCCAGTGAATGTTTCAGAATTGTTTTTCTATCCTGTCCGCCATAAATATTGTGTTCAATAATGAAAAACTCGTCCATGTTTGCTTACATTCTTTTATTACAGACCCTATTCCGTTACGTACACTGACTCATCTCCGTCGTCCCTTTCATGTCTCTCCTCTCGTTCCATGAAATATCGCGTTATCTTAACGATACTACAGCTGCATATGAAATGGATAACTATTTCTTGTCAATTCATTTTTAGATTATTAAATACATAATATATTAAATATTTTTATTATATATAAAAAATAACATTTAAGGTATTCCGATAAACATCAGTATTAAAATGAAAAGAAAAACTTATTTTTAAAATTATTTTTTAAAATAAAGATTAAACTCACAAAAATCTTTCATAAAATTCAGGTGAATATTGTTTTGGGTTTTTTTTGGTTTTTTTTTTACATAAATTTAACGCATAAAGTTATAAAGTCACAAAACAACATTTTAGTTTATGTTGCATTTTTTAATTTTCAGGGCATTAATGAAATCTTGAAAGATTATCTTTTTTAAAGAATTGATTGTACGGATTTTTATTTATTGAGATATCATAAAATCAAATATCTTTCCACTAATTTTCTATGAAGTAACGTTTTCGTAAATAGATTAGGTGATTTACAAATAATTACGGAATATATTTTCAGAACTTTTTATGGATTAATATATTTTTAAAAATTCAAGTGTATTTGTCACAGAAAAAGTTCTAATAAACTTTACTATAGAAAATTTTCTATTTTATAGAAATGTGGTTATTTTATTTCAAAATCTGTGTTTGCATTCATAAGAAAAATTCTTATGAATGTAAGCTCATATTTCAAAATTAAATAACTCCGTTTCTGTAAAATGGGATATACTTATTTTTGTATTTGAAGTTTTCCGGCTCTTTTTCTTTTAACTGATTTAAATGTCATGAAAATTGTTTATGAATGTTTGTGAATGAAACAATGTTTACCAGTGGGTGTCATTTCTTTTCGGAAACTGCTTGTTCATCGCTAGTTTAGATAGATGATTTATGAGACACTTCATCGAAAACGATTTTAAGAGAGAAAGAAACTTTTTAGACTGACCAGATTTATAATTCGTGATCTTAACAAATAATCACCATTTTCTGAATCCATTTTTATTAATCGTTTTAATTGTTTGTCACTTTGAAATTCAGAAACATCAGAAAAACAAACCCGGATGAAGATTGACAAAAATATAAGGATATTTGTCTAAATATTTCATGGAATCCTATGAACAGCTCATTTTTTAAAAAAATGTTGTATCGCGAGGTGGAAAGATATACAGATGAATGGTGTGCTTAACACATTTATTAAGCACCGGTATCTGGGGCTAAACGGATACATACAAACACAGAACAAATACGTACAAACAATTAACGAGACAAATTTACACTAAAAAGAGATGGGTCAGTTCGAATATTATTCAGTTAATCTACTTTAATTGTTGGCTTTTTTCATGGTAAAATGGTGAAGGGGTGTTAGCTACTCTACAACAAAAACCCAGAAAAAGATTTTATTTCATTTACAATTTTGAACTTCTACAAATTCACTTTGGTCAGATTTTAACATCCATTTTTTTATCTATGCAGAAAATCATCAGTCAAGTTTGTTGCTGGTGTTTGAATTTATGTAATCTCATTATTTGTAATCCTAAGCTTTAATATTTACTTATGTTAGTGAATATAATTTTATTGTTGCAATGCCTCAGACCTAACAAAATCTAGAGTTACTCTCCTTGATCAGTAGGACACTGACGGGAACCCGAAAGTGGGGTTTCCGCCATGACACTTTTGGATTTGGACTTGTGTAAGAAACATTCTCTACTCTGTGTTAAATAAACCCTTGCTAATTTCTAACAACGAGGTTTTGCAATATAATTCTGAGGTCCGTATTTTATTTGTATGTAAAAATATAACAACTGTGTTTATTTGTAGTTTTTCTTTTCGAATGAAATATTTACAATTTTTAAATGCATTTAATAATTTTATATTTTCTACCAAAAAACTACTTTTTTTTCTCATCTGATTTTACAAAAATATATTATATATTTCATCTTGGCAGTTTAACGTGTGCACATGATTTGAATGATGACTATAAAATAGTAAACTCCTATTAATCTTTAAAAACATTTTATTTGTTTCTGATAATATCTGAAGCGATATTTAGAAGCAAAATATTGAACAGTGAATTGCAGATTTCAGTAAATTAAAATAAAACGACGGATAGACAGAGAGAGAGAGAGAGAGACAGCCAGACAGACAGACAGACAGACAGAGACAGAGACAGGCAGACAGACAGACAGACTTATTCCGTAATTTGGTTTGTTGTAGGGGCGCTATTCATGTTGTGTGTCTTGGACCTGAATAGTCTCGCGGAAGCCATCTCCCTCCAGGTCTATAACTGGTTTGAATTTAAATTAAGAACTTTCCTCCTTCTAAGCCAATTGCCATACCAAGGCTAAAGAGGCCAGTCATTATTGAAATGCAAATAGTCTCATTCTAGATTTGAATTAGAGTAGCCAAACCCACTTTCTATGACGATAACCATTACGCCAAGTGTACAGATACAGCACCTTTATTCGAATCTAAGAGAAAAAGGCATGAACTGAAGTATTTTCAAAACCATTGATAACAAGGGAGATAATTCAGTTTACCTTAAATTCCTTAAGTTTAACACAAAGAAATTCCATAAGAGAAGAAAATCTTTCAAACATTTTCAGTTATTCTTAATGACAGCTTTGGCCAACTTTCAATATTAACTCTTTATGTTTCGCAAAATATAGAATTTGGGTGATTTTAACTTCGTGAATATTTCTCATTACGTTTGGATTTGATAAAGATATTCATTGTTTTCTACTGAAAAGTAAACGTTGGTTTGTTTTAATGGAAACAACATTATGTTTTGTGTTAATGACTTCATACTAATTTGAATGACACAGTTAAAACTAAATTTTATCTTTGAGGTTTGCCTTTCTTAACAATAACAATAAAAATAGTCATATTTACACAAAGACATAAAAACTCGGGACGTTTTAAAAGCTTTTTATTTTATAACAATAAATGGCCATGCAAAATTGAGAGTTTATATCAAAACAATTTTGATAGTTTATTTTGTTTGATAAAATTCATGAAACACGCTCTGCTACACAGTAACATAGTAATACAGTACACACACACACACACACACACACACACCTTTCACGAATTTTCTCTTTCTCTCTCTGTCTCTCTGTCTCTCTCTTTCTCTCTCTGTCTCTCTCCCTCTCTTTCCTTCTCCTTCGTGTGCATACATACCCTTTTCATTATTCTTATATAACACACCTACACTTTCGCTCCCATGCACATGAACTCCTTCACACACTCTTTCTCTCTCTTTCAAATCTTTCACTCATCAATTTCTTTCTCTGGCTTAAAACACACACTCTTTCAAAAACATTCACATAATCCTCTATCTCATATACACACACTTTTTGATACACATCTTTCTGCCTTTGTCATAAATGATACGCACACTTTCTTTACGCGCACTTTATCTCTCATGCACACACCCAGATTCTCCATTTCTCTTTCAAATACACACTACCTCTCACACACATTGTCGTAAACATATTTCACATATATACATACACATACCCCCCCTCTCTCTCTCTCTCTCTCTCTCTCTCTCTCTCTCTCTCTGTCATACACACACATTTTTTCACTCACTCACATACGCAAATGTCTTGTTTACTGTGTCTTAATCTATCTTTGTATTTCATACTTGTATAGTGATGTTTATTTTATTCCTATTTTGACAATTATTCTTTTGATATTCATAACAATAAAATAATACTGAACTTGCATCGTTTATTTGAAATCAATCTAACATGTTATATAATAATAATGGTGTTCCTACAAAATACGATCGTTATCATCTTGCGTCACCCTCTGGTTAAAAATGGGACCGTCCAAATGAGTGCCGTCACCTCAGATAAGTAATGGACCATTCCGTTTTTATTAGAAAGAAAGAAAGGGAAGAGAAAGGACATAATACAGCGAAAAATCTAATAAGAACGAAAGAAAGAAAGAAAAAGTGTGTGTGAAAGATGGGGAGAGCGCGTGGATGCGATAACGCTAATTTGTTTCAATTGAACATTATGAAAAGTTCCATATTTAAAAAGTATAATAATCTTGATTTAACACTTTCTCTTGTTTTTCTTTCTTTCCTTCTTTTATGTTTTCATTATGTTCGATTGACACAGATTAGCGTTATCGCTTCCGTGCGCTCACTCTTCTTCACTATCTTTCTCCTATTCTCTGTCTTTCTTTTTATATTTTCTGTGTTGCATCTCTACTTTCTTATTTTTCTTACTTTACAATAAAAACGGAATGGCCCATAATTTAGATGGGGTGACAACACTCATTAGGATTTACATTTTTGCATTTCATCTTGGATGATTTGGTCGTTTTTATTTTTTATCCAGAGGATGTTGCAGAAAGATAACAGTCGTACTTTTAAGGAACATGAGCATTAATATATAGACTTTAATATCAAATAAATTGCATTCTTAATCAGCGAAAAAGGTTATTGTAAATTTAAATATTCTGCCCAAAGTGCTTGTATTAAATAATTGCTTCATGCAAAGTAAGAGACAGCCTTAAAAAAATCACCTTAATCTGATATCCCGTGTTATGTTGTTAATGTTTGTTAAAAAAGATATTTTTCTTAAATTGTGAACTCGTAAGATACAAAATCGTTCTCTTATCGTGAAACGGACGGGTCATTTTCCACAAAACGAATATGGAAACACACTGGGTATTGTTTGCATCCTCATCAGTAAAGCAAAGATAATAATAAGGATTGCATTGAAGAAAAAAAAGATGAGGAAGAAAACCTTTGCCTGGTGTCATGTGACATTAAGGAGAATCTTTGCAGTAAGTCTATCCTGAAGAAAAAAAAAAAGGTTTTCTTCATTTTGATTTCAGAAATACGAATCGGTTTCTCGTTTTCTAAACAAAAGCAAACGCGAGAAAATAAATGAAAATGTACAATTTAAGAAGTAGAAACAGAAAAAATAGTGATCAGATCGCCTAATCTGTGAAGAACAGATTTCTTCAATTGCTGACCAGAAAATAAAGGAAGCTAATTTCTCTCTCTCTCTCTCTCTCTCTCTCTCTCTCTCTCTCTCTCTCTCTCTCTCTCTCTCTCTCTCTTATATATGTATATATTTATCTTTCTCTTCACTATCTCTTTATTTCTCTCCATCGCACTTTCTACCCTGACTTGCCCTCTCTCTCCCTCATTCTCTCTCTCTCTCTCTCTCTCTCTCTCTCTCTCTCCCTTCATTTCTTATACCTTATCTCTTTATCTTTCTCTCTCACCTTCACACTTTCTCTTCTATTTTGTTCGCATTCGTTTTCTCTTTCTTTCTAACTGTTTTGGTTCCATTTTTTCCTTCTCCCTTCTCGTATGTGCTGGCAGAATAAGCCACACGACTCCCTCTCAGCTGAAAATCATGACCCGACTAGATAACGATTAGAAGGTCAAGATACATGGCGCCAACACTCCCTTTTCTTCTTCTTCTTCTTCTTCTTCTTCTTCTTCTTCTTCTTCTTCTTCTTCTTCTTCTTCTTCTTCTTCTTCCTTTTTTAGCACCGGTTTCTTTTCGGTGTCTTTTGCTTCTTCTACATTCCAGCCAAAGTAAATTAAAAAATAAAAATAAAAACAACTTCTCATAAAAGTTTTCTCTTTCTCTTAATGACTAATCTGATAATTTCTTTCCTTTTTCAATGCAAAACTGAAAATCTTTGTCTCTTTGTTCTTGGCTTTTGTCTATTCTTCTTCGAAATGTTCGCCAAGTTATTTTGGGAGATTGTATTTTTGTTTATTATTTATAAATGTAAAAATTTATTAAGGTATATCAATTCTTTTAAATACTTGGTTTAATATATGAGAAATATTTGATTTCTTCTTCTGTAAAGTTTTTCATAAATTTACACCATTTTATGCGATTAACTTCTTTCCCATCTTGACAAATTTTTAAATGTTTAAAGCAACATATATAAAAAAGTTATCACTGATTTCTCGAAACAATTTATTGCCATTCTAATTTAGCTCATCATTTCGTTTTAGCGATATGAAAATAAGAAATAATACAAAATGAAAAAGCAGAGTTTTATGCGTTTGGGGTGAATGAGTTACAGGTGTGTCCCACGTGTTGTTAAAATGAAAACAATTCACAAAATAAAGAATCTGACATAACCGTTTTTTTCATGCAGCAGTTTTATTTTATTTCCCTTAGAAGAAAATCCTCGAGATATTTAGCGTTCAGTTCCTTTGTGTGAAGAGTAAGTGTCATTTAAGTACAAACAACTAGCCAAATCAACACATTACTGAGTTGGGGTGTTTCTTTGCTACTTCGATATATCGGGGTTCTATGAGCTGCTACGAAAAGCGTCGAACGAGTGTAGTGATAAAAACAGAAAGCAAAACAAAAAGGAAGAGCATGGTCCTTTACCGGAAATCTGAGACCCAAGGTCAGCTAACAAAAATATTTTGGATGATGATGAAAATGCAAATTCATATTCTTTATTTTTATCTTAATCCTTTTACTTATTTTATTTTTACAATTTTTTTTTTTTTCATTTTTACAAATTTCATTTCTTATTTTATTTTAGTAATTTTCTATATGCCTGCATTCCCATCAATGAAACTGTGCAATTTATTTTGAATGTTATCTTCTATTAACATACTTATATATTTTTCAAAGATCTCCAAATAGTTAAATAGAAAAAAGTTTTGAAGAGAGGTTATAACACAAAATAAATAAATCAGAATAATTTGACATTTTCAGCAATACATTTTTTGTTTTTTAAACAGATTTTATTGTTATTTCTCACGTTTCTTTTTAAATTTCTATCTTGATTTCTTTTAGTTTGGATATTTTTCCATATTCGGTTAATTCTGCAGATATGTTACCTTCATACGAACATTTTGTACCCTCATACGAAACTCCTTGTCTGGTTAGTGATTCCAACAAATTCAAAGAATTGAAAAATCATTTGAAATATCAATCGAATCAAAACTGGATTTTTTCAATTATGATTTCATACACAATTAACCTAAAATATTGAATAAGTATTTCAACTCAAATATGAATTGTGAGGAAACAAAAATCATATAACAAAATGCTTCAAGTTGACAAAAAAGTAATTTTTCTTAAAACAGAAATTGTTAGGCTTTCACTCGCTGGTGTCTTAATGAATAAGATAAGGAATTTTAATAATATTCAATGCCGTCGTGGTGGGACTCTAAATGGTCGCTTAAATGGTCTAAATTGTTCATTTCACATTCTATTTTCTCTACAATTTCAATGAAGATCTCTGAAGATGTCACTAAGAAAAATCTGTTCAGAAAATTGGACTTAGCTAAATTCTTGCTGAAAATGTTTAAACAATTGATAATAAAAAAAATCACTAAGAACGCAATGACTTTCTGTTACTTTTCACAGCTTTCTTTCTCTGTGAGTCAGAATTCTCGATTATTATCACATATTCAAAACAAAACACAGAAATTGCTTGTTGACTACAGATCCTTGTTCACTGATGAGACTAAGTCATAAAGAATTGATAAGCTTATAACAGGCAAATTGTATAAAATTTCAAGATAATTTTATCTTTCAACTTAATAAACTCTGAAAAGCATTGGATAACAGTAAAATAAATAAATAGATAAAAATAAAATGACGATAAAAGAGTGTCACGAAGGGTAAAAATCAGAGAAATCCCGATATTCAGTTATAAAATAAATTTAAGTAAAGATGTAGGGTGGCCTAAAGTCGGTATCAACCAGACAGCGAGGGAGTCTATCCCCTTTGCACTAGAGCTAGACCAAGGAGATTTTTTTAGCGTCTGAGGTGGAGCACCACATTCACGATCAGCTCGTCACTTTACCGCACAGATCCCTGTGCTACTCATACACTAAGTTGGCGAGGGCCGGTATCGAACCAGGAATATCATGGTTCACAGGCTGAAGCTCTATCGACTGAGCTTGACACTAGGAGTAAACTTTATAGGAGTAAAGATTTTCACAATGAGTCTACTGAAAACTTATTATATTGATAAATCAAGATAGTCAAGTAGCATTCTGCCAGTGATGGGTTTGGCTATTTACGTACTCCCCCATCAACGACACAAATCAATGTTTCGGCCCAGATAAAAAGCAAGGATTTTGAATGCTGATTTTCAAGGCACGTTGTCTCTCTCGACTGAAGATTGACACAACACAACCTATCTTATCCTCTATTATTCTGTTTTGGAATTAAATCTAAAGTAAACTTAATAGATATTTACATGAAATGAAGTTTAATTCTGTGGATGTGGCATTTATTTCCAAGCGAAATAATTTCTTGTTCCTAACACGATTATTCTCAGAAACTGCAGTCTATAGAAATTTGGTGAATCCGCCCAAACCCCAAACATCCCATCCAATTAAGTCTTCATTTATTTATAACTATAAAGATGTCATCATTGTCAGGTGAGTTGAGAGTGATGCTTTATTTAGAAGAGAATTTCATTCACTTTTTAAATCATTTTGTTTTATTGTCTCATCTTCGGAAATTATTTCATTTGGTTTCAGTTCATAGATTCGAGAAAACTTTCACAGATCAATGTACATTTCCTTAATTTTATTTTGAAAATTTCTTTATTTCAAGACAAAAACTTTAAAACAATTTTGAAAGATTTTCCTTAGTCTTTTTCGAGAAAAGAATATTTCTTTATATGGGGTCGGTTTAGCTCAGTCGGTAGAGCAACCACCTAGGAATCTCAAGATTCCGGGTTCGATACCAGTCCCAGGCAACTCAGCGCATGAGTAGCACATATTGGGTAATCCTATTTTTACAGTAAAGTGGGGAGCTGGCGGTTGGTGTGGGACTCCACATCAGCAAAAAGAACAATCTTCTTGGTGTAGCGCTAGCAATACAGGAGATAGACCCTCTCGCTGTTCGTCTGATACCGACAATAGGCATCTCCGCCAACTTTACTTATATGATTCTGTAATGTGACAAGAAAAATACCAAATGAAACCAACTTTAATTGTACCATACATACATATATATATATATATATATATATATATATATATATATATATATATATATATATGCTTGTAGCTTATGCAAGAAGAATTTTTATAATCTTATGTACGGTCAAGATCCAAATATTTCGATTATAAATGAAAATTATGCTTTTTCACAAACAATAGTATAAGTAGAAATCTTGTCTATTCATTGCTCATGTAATATCTTTAATTCTTTTTATTCATAATTTACTAATGTTCATCTGATTGTCTTGTAAAATCTCTGATAATAATGTGATATCTTTAATATTACAAACAAATGAAACAAAGGTTTTAGAACCTAAAAAGTTTAAGAAAGTCGATCCCAACCAGAAAATATTGTCTGAAACGAAAATAAACAATTGATTTGATAAATGGTGACTGGTAGTTATAATTCAAATCACATCTCTAAATGTTGATTATCACCGAGCGGTTGCTGGGTCTCTGAGGTTGGACCATTTGGTTTTGCTAAAGCACGTAACTTATAATCATAGTCAAACACTAGGATGATTTGAAAGTTAAAAATCAGTTTCCTCAACCTAAAATAAAGGAAATTTATTTTGACAACT
>CM042137.1:557689-575189 GCA_023376005.1 Doryteuthis pealeii
AACTACTGAGTGGCTCGATCAGCAAATTACTATCGACGGTGATTGTCCGTTCACAAATTTGTGTCTTCAAGTCTGTAAGCCAGCTCAATGGTTCGGTCAGCAAATAATTTTAAAGAAAAGAATAACTTTCTAAAAAAAAAACGAGTACGAGGAGAGGAATCATTAATCCTTCATATTACTGCATAAAATTCTGCCTCTTATTTGAGACAGGTATTTATTTCCTATCAATATCTATGGTCAGTATTAGAATTCAGGTAAAAATTCAGGATATCAAATACTAATTTTCAAGGGAGCTAGCCAGTATCCCATTATTTATGTGACTCGCGGAACATAATCTTTCTACCTAATTTCCACTTCTTTACTCTGGACTAAACTGAGATTAGCAAATGTGTATAGTACATTATGGAAATTATTTAAAGGTCATCCTTAAAGTATAGTATTCAGAAAAAAAGAAGCATTCTTCCAATGACTGTAATTAGTATCGATCCATGGATCTAGATAACACCCTAAACACTTCAAGAAGGACTGCAAATAGTAATTAAGTTTTAGGAAGATCCTTCATTTCTTCCTTCGAAACAAAATAAGTGCTATGATGTCCAGTTTGTTGCGCGTCGGACAATGTTGACGTATTATGAGTAATAAAATGGTATATCAATAAATAATTAGTAAAAAAAGAAAAAGGTTCATGAAGTTAGTGGGTGTTACTTGTGATTATTTTGACCTGGTCAGGTGTTTCCCTTTAATTATTGATCTAAAAGAGATCAATCATAATTAAAACATCGATTAGGTTTTTTTTTCAACTTGTCAAAGAAGATAGTAAGGGACAGTTTTACCCAATGGTTGTGTTTTGTTAGACAAAACAGTTTGATTTGGAAATGTAAAGATTTTCTTGTTCAGAATCAAAACGGGAAATCAATGACCAATGATCTGATCGAAAGATTAATGATCAACTTAATAGATTAACCGATCACACATTTCACATTTGATTAAATTGTATTAAAATATCCACGTTTTGGGCTTATTTGAAAATGAATGAATAATAATAATAATAATAATAATAATAATAATAATAATAATAATAATAATAATAAGAAGAAGAAGAAGAAGAAGAAGAAGAAGAAGAAGAAGAAGAAGAAGAAGAAGAAGAATTTCAAAAAACACGTTTATTGTTTTTATGATGACACTTAAATGCAAATAATTATGGGTTTTCATGTATAATGCGAGTTTAGAGGAATTTAAAAGTAGAAGCAAATTAAACGTGAAAAAAAAAATTTAGTTTGTTTTTAATGTCAAATGACAAGTATTTATTAAGTAGGATAATAGAGGTCTATGTGCGCCCTTGGCGATAAATTCACGTCAATATTTACGTTTTTATTCATTTGATATTTTAGGTATATTCTTCGTTTTACTTCTTTGCTAATACATTTTACAAATTTGTCAACTACTCCTCTCAAAGAAAAAATAATTTTCTTTTTTTTGGTTTGTTTGTTTCTGTCTCAATTTTATATGTATTTGTGTATGTATGTCACCCTGTTGATGGTGCTTATTATATATGGACTATATCCTTTGCAGGGGGATAAGACCCCCCCCCCAAGAAAGGATTGTCCTGGTTATAAGACTAAATTTCATCTGATGGTGAGGCTCCAGTTCTGGAGATCTGAGGAATGTAGAGTACCCCTTCATTACCATTATCCGGTATATTCCGATCTGGAGAGGTAGTACCTGTTAGGGTATCATTTAGCAATTAAAAAGATCTGTTTAAAGATAATTTGAATTTGATAGGACCGATAGGCGAATAAGTAAACATATGAACCATCAATTTTTCACTTACGATATATAAACAGATCTGCATATTAATTCATTCCATATTTTGTTCTTCTCATAAAAACACCAAAAGTGTTGTATTTATTCGTATTACGTTAATCATATTTAAATGATCTTCTTCTTAGTTTGATATTTGTGATTTACTTTTTAAAATTCTGTTTTAATGCATTAAGATATTTCATTATAGTATACCATGTGCATAAGAATCCCCATACTGTATATATTTAATTCATAAATATTCAAAATATTATTTCTTATCATAAGAAGTCGAGAGAGTCAGAGGTCAGGGCATAATTGATAATAAACACAACCCACTTTTGTAAAGTTTTTTTTATAGTCAACTATACAAAACTTGTATTGAATATGATAATTTTAGTCTCCTTCTTTGTACGTTAATATCGTTTTCATTACAGCGGAGTAAAACATTCTTAATTGTTTTCTAAATTTCTGAGTATTTTCATTATTCCACATTTTTGACTGATTTTTTTAATTTTAAGGTAAAACAAATCTAGAAAGAAAATGTGAAAGCAACAATCAGCAGAGGATGAGGAAATTTTCTTGTTTCAAAATAGAAATTATATTCATCTCTAAAGATCAAAAATCTTAGAAGTGAATGATTGATGGCTCATTCAATAAAATCGAGGGAAATCAATCTTGCCCGATTTTGTAAAGATAAGAATTTCATCTGTGGCTGTTTCAATAAATGGTCGGGGTTTTTTTTCTTGTTCTTTTTAAGCGTGTTACATTCAACTCTGATATTTTACAAATCAGTTTGCCTTAATTAAATGTCATCCAAAATATAAAAAAATAAATAAAATAAAATAAAAACAGAAAGTTTAGTAAATTCATTTTCCGGGTTGATTTTTATCAACCAGAGAATTAGAATCTAAAACTGAAAGGCAAGATAAAATAGAGAAATTCTTAAGACTTATGCCACAAAGTTTGTAAAACTAAACGAATAAGGAATGCGTATGGCTTTTAAACTAATTACACCGATCATCTAAATGGATGAAGAAAGAAAAAATTTGATAAATTAGACACAATGCAAAACCAAATGTGAATTTCAGCTTTGGAGCATCTCAAGAATTCAACAAAAACAAATAATTTATGAAACATTCCTTTAAACATCGGCATCGATCTTCTTTAACCGTTTTTTTCTTTTTTTTTTCTTTGGGTCATGCATAAACTTACTTAAGAAGTCAAATTCCCAACACATCCACAACCATCAGCGACATCAGCATGTATGCAAACAATTAAAGCAAACAAGCACTGACAAATTCAAACGTGTGGAGATGTTTGTTTGCAGTTAAAATCTTTATAGATTTGTTTCATTGTTTTCCTTCTAATAAAAACAAAGGATTTCATTGATAAAATGACATTCGAAACAATGGAAGCGCGAAATATGCAACGCAACATTTTCTATGTCGAGACTGTCCATTACGAAAATGGCATTTAACACTGACATGGAAAACTCTGTTACACACACACACACACACACACACACACACACACACACACACACACAAAACACACAGAGGCGGAAAATACGCGCGTACGTGTTAATCTATTCACGTATAAATACTCTTTCAAATTCTTACACGAACACACTCATGTGCACTGATTTTTATCAACGATTCCAACATATACGAATTAGCATGTGTGTACACATACACACACCCGCATACACACACTCACTCACATGTGTAAACGATACGGGTGCGTCAAATGAAATTACATTTCAACATGGAATCCATTTTTTAGCCAATATTAATTCCTTTTCGAGAAAAAAAACATTTTAAAGATGAAAACAAAAGATGAAAGAACGAGAACAAAAAAAGATAGCATTACATTTTGGTGAGGATAACTTTGTTAAATTAGAATATTTGATCTAACAAGAATCTGTGTGCTTTCACCAATCTTGTTCTTGTGGACAACTGTGCCAATGGGTATTCAACGACCTCCACCCCCACCCCACTGGCTCTTGTTTTTTGTTTTTTGTTTTTTTTGTTGTTTTTTTTATTATTTTTCTTCCGCCAATTTTTTGATTAGTCGCAAACTTTGATGGCCAATCTAGAAATGTTATCGCCAAGTCATTCTTAGAAATGGTTGATTTTAAACCGTAACTGATTTTGCCTCACATTTGAAATTGTGTGTTTGTTTTGTTATGAAATGAATTTTCAAAAATGAAAAGAGAAAAGAAAAAACGGAAATACTGGGGATGGGTGGGGAGTTTTTAGAAATGAAACGAATAAACACGAAACGGGGGAAAACCCGCGGGATTGAATCAAATAAAAACGGTTGAAAAAAGAAAAAAATGTTACAATCTGTTCGGGATTTACGCGATTTTGTTTCTATTAGTTTACGACAAACGTCACTGGAAAGATGAACACGTGACAGGAAACAGAGAGAATTATATTAGGACGAATCTATTGATACTGATTCATTGCATTTCAAATAATGTCATCTTTTCTCCAAAGACAAAACTCATATCCCGACTCGTATTATTCAATCACTAATGCTCGCAAAACGTAAGTTTGTATTTATCTCATATCCTTCTACTTAGATACATTTGCATGGAGATAGCATATCGTCTTAGTAAATGGATACGGTGAACCGAGTTCAAATACTGGACGAGGCAATTTGCATTTCACCTCGTGCTAATGCCTTTGGGAAGAGCATGAATCTATCTCTTCTCCCTCGCCACCGCTATGGGTAAATAGTTGGGCAGACTTTGTTCTTTAGCTTTGGTAAGAAAACCGATATAGGAGAAGGAAAACCAACTAAACAAATTAATTTCGTGTCTCATCCTACCCGAGAGGTCGGGCATATACATGCTTATAAATTTATCTTACATACTACTTTGATAGATTTACAAAATTCAACAAACATCCGTGTGTGTAGGGCAGTGAGCATGGGTATGTTTTCTAAGTGTCCATCTTGCAAACATTTTGGAGCTCTGGGGAGTATGGAGTAACCCTTCATCACCATTATTCCCAGGTCCATTCTATCCCGGAGTGGTAGCATCTGTCAGGGTCCAATTTATTGGTTAAATAGGTAAAATGAGTTTGAAAAAAATTGAGTACCCATGAAGAATGAATAAAACAAAACGTCTTCAGTATAAAATAACCCAACAAATGTTGACATGCCATAAAATTCAACCAACCAGCCAATTATGCACATTACCCACTTTTCTGAATTCTTATAGAAATACTTTCTTAATTCTTTCATTTGCAATAGTCACTTGTTCCTGTAAATATCAAAGACTCATTAAATCTAATTTTCCATCATCAATAAATGGCTGTCGTCAGTGTCGTTTATTTTCTAGGTAAACAAATCCGCGACGAAGGAGTCGTAGAATACACTAAAAAGAGCAAAGAAAAACTAATTACAGAAGCAAGTAACAGCAAATGCAACATACGGATAAAGAGAAACACGACAAAAACTATAAGACAAAAATGGGAAGAAGAACGAAAAACAAGTGAATGGAAACTTCAGGCGATAACCTGAAGAAATTGTCCATGAAAAAAGAAAAAAACTATACTTAGGTGAGAAATATATATATATATATATATATATATATATATATATATATATATATATATATATATAAAGAGAGAGAGAGAGAGAGGGGGAGGGGGACTGAATATATAATAATAGCAACACAAAACAATACCATAAGGATCAATTATATCAAAACGAAAATGATAAGACGCAACAATTTACAAGTTGCGACAAAGACCAAACTGTTAATTACATTATAAGCAAATGCAGCAAAATAAAGGGGGTACAAGAAGAGGCACGATTGGGTTGGAAAGGTGATCCACGGCGAATTGTGCAAGAATCTAAAATTTGACAATACTATAAAATGGTATATGTACAAAAAAGAATCTGAGACTCATAAAATTCTCTGGGATTCTGAAATACAGACGGATCACCTAATCCCAGCAAGAGGACAAGAACTAGTGCTAATTAACGTCATCTATTCGGTTTTGCCGTTCAAGCGAACTAAAGATTGAAAATGAAAGGAAATAAAAATGTCGAAAAATACAAGGATTTTGCCTGAGGATAGAAAAAACTGTGGAACATGAAGGTTAAGGTCGTATCAATTGTAATTGGTACTTTTGGTACGGTCTCCAAGCTTTTGGAAAGGAAACCAAAGAAATTGTAACCATCCAAGCAACGGTATTTTTTTAATCGACCAGAATACTCATCAGTCTTGTAGACCTGAGGAAAGTTGCTGTCACTCAGGCTCCAGTAAATAACCACTAGCTATCTCAGTTAAGCCTATCTCACCAGGAGGGAAATAATAATATCAAATCAGGAAAATACAAGAACACCTGGAAAAAATGAAAGATGTAAGAAAAGAGTACCAAAGAAAAACAATAAAAGTTCTCGAAACCAATGTCTAAAAAGGAATAAACAGCCAGAAATTGAAAATTAGAGGAAAAAATTGAAACCATCCAAACAACAGCATTTTTTTTAGATCGACCAGGATACTCAGAAGCGTCCTGGAGACCAGAGTAAACCTGCTGTTACTCCAGTGAAAGACCACCAGCTAACGTTGGTGTGAAAAGGTTGCTAGCTTTAGTAGTACTAGTAGTTGTAGTAGTCTCAATAGTAAATAACTTGACTTTATAATTGATAATTTTCGTCAATTTATCATCTATACATTAATACTCTTGTTCCTTAATCTTCCCACCGTTATCATCGTGCAATACCCTCTGATTAATAATGAGACCGTCCAAATCGTCCAAGATTAAATGCAAAAATGTAAATGCTGATTATCTGGTGTTGCTTATCCACCGATTTCTTATTTCTTGTGAATTTTGTTGCCCCAGCTAAACAATGGACCATTCCGTTTTTATTATCAAGACAAAAAGAGAAGAAAAAGGAATGTTACACAGAAAGAATATAATAAGAAAGAAAGAAAGAAAGAAAGAAAGAAAGAAAGAAAGAAAGAAAGAAAGAAAGAAAGAGGCTGTGGGAGAGAGAGAGAGAGGGGGGTGAGCGCACAGAAACAATAAAGCTAATCTGTTCAATAAGACATAATGAAAAGATGAAAAGAAAAAAAATCAGTGAGATTTAAATCAAGATTATTATACTTTTTACACATTGAACTATTTTGCAATAGCTCTTAAATAAACATTTCAAAAGTTATAATTATCAAATTAACATACTGGGGTATATCCACAGGTCTCGCTAGTAATTTCTTTATTTTCTTGGCATAAAAAAACATGGAGACTTATTTTTATCTTTGGCAGTCGACAGCTACGATACCATAAAAACCGAATGTGGTGTGTCCCCCATTGACAGGATACCGTAAATATTAGCTTTGAGCGAAATATAAGCAGGATTAGAGCAATTAAAAAAAAAGAATTCTGATATTAAAGCTGCTAGTTTAAAACCTTGAGAATCTACTAAAAAATATCCTTTACCCCTTCATGACCATTATATAAGAATCGATGTGTATCAATTCATTCATCTATAATTAATAATAATGATATTATTATTGACAATGCTGGTAACTACCATCAGTACTAACTGTAAATATTATGTTTGAATGAATAAATAGATGAAAAGATGAATAAATAAATAAATAAAACCGTCAAGATATTGAAGCCGTAAAATATAAATTTCAATTTTGATTAATTCCGTTATCTATTAAGAAGAAAGACGTGTTTAAACTTTCCTCCTGGAAACAGTCAAGGCGGATAGATTTCCTTTTGTGTTCGTTAAGCTTTTTTTAAATGGTTATTTTCCGTGCTGTCCTTTACATGGCCTGTCAATCGGAGTGCCCTTTGACATAATAGACAATTTTGTGTCAAGATATTTTTTTAGTGAGACAAAAAGGCAAAGGCTCGTATTATATCTGTCAATGAGTAGTGGCAGTCGGACGCAGAATAAAGAAAAAGAAAAAGAAAGAAAAAGAGGGCGAGGGTTAAGTTATGATTACTCAAGAAGCATCACTTCACTGAATTGATTCAAAATAATTGAGTTCTGCCAGTTGAACGTTTTGTCTTTTTACCGCAGAGGATAATTCCCCACTAAAGAATCAGTTCAATGTTATATATTTTATTTTGACGAGATTTCAAAGCGTTGAGACTTTAAAGAGAAATAGTTTACTCACTTCCCCATGATTCTATCTTACAAATTATTATTATTATTATTATTATTATTATTATTATTATTATTATTATTATTGTTGTTGTTGTTGTTGTCTTCAACATATTGAAAGGGGGCGTGGATTGATTTCACCGAAACTGAACCATATTTACTCAGAAAATAATTTCATGCATGAATTATTTTGTGCCCTTTATTGCTTCGATTTTTATGGTTATCTTTCGTTATGACAAACCTGTCCATCTTTCATTCATGGGTGATTACCAGAATTGAATACAAAAAAGATGTTGTTTTAGATTTTATTTCAAACTTGACGTGCTAACATTGCCCTGATTATTAGGAAGGAACTCTGCATTAGTTGAACAGTTAAAATTAGCTAAAACTCTTAACGTAGAAATTTAGAATTCTCTCTTCGCAAACACAAAATGTCATTAAGTCATATCTACAGTTGTAAGATAAGATGACAAGTTTCATCTCAGCTGATTGGGCCACACAAAAGTAAAAAATACTATCCGTTATTTTACTGTTTCGTGTAAGGTTTAAAAACTAAATATTCCTCACAAGACTTTAGCATTCAGTGAAAATTTATCTTTTATTTTACATTTAAATTAAATCTCATTTCGTTATCAGAATATTTTCACAAATGTAAAAAACGCAATTTTTATAAGATTGGTTAAAATCGGAATAAAATTTACAAGTTTTTACTTGTAAAGTAACGGACACAGTTAAATATGTAGTTTGTATGTTAATAACGACTTTGAAATCGTTTCGTATTTGAAATATCTAAGAAAATAAGAGGTTTCTTATTTGAAATATATAAGAAAATATTTACCAGAAATCTTTGATCTAAGACGAATGAGTTTTTTTGTCGATCATTACTAGAGTTTATGTGTTTTAGGGTGGTGTTATTTCAAATGTTTTGTATTCGTCTTTATCATTTAAATACAAAAATATAACCTGTTGAATTTAATCTTTTTGAGGTGTACACATCAACTCCGCACGCAAAGATAAAGGAATTGCTAAGATGGACACTAAAACCTAAAACGAAACGAGATAATCTCTACTAGACCATACCAGCGAATACTAAACAAATACAAAATACACAACACGATAAAATTCAACATACAAAGAAAAAATACGGTTTCACTGAATTACCACCTCATACACACACAGACATAAGCACGCACGCGTGCAAACAAACGCGTTTACACACACACACACACACACACACACACTCACACATACAAACACACACACACACATATATATATACACATGTATATATATATATATGTGTGTGTGTGTGTGTGTTTGAAAATCACATAGGCGAGAAACAAGTGTAGGTGACTTTATGTCTTCACTTTAGTTATAAATAAAACTATATTATCAATATTATATATATATATATATATATATATATATATATATATATATATATATATATATAATATCTGCGTCTGAATGCTGCAGTACCTACACATAAGTGAGAGTGCTTGATGGGAGCACATATTTATCTCAACCACCAAGATTTGACATTTGGTTAACATATCTGTAAATCACTAAGACAAAAAGTTGATAATTTGTTGCCGAATTCAATTTAGTATATTTTGTCACATGTTTGTTTGAATGGGAACTGTATGTGAATATTTATATTCAGATTTGCACAAACTGAATGTTTCTTGAGATAAATCTTTTATAATCAACGAGAAACGTAAACGAGTTGCAAATTTACATTCCATCAAACCAATGACTTAAAATCTACGACAGGCGCTGCTTAACAAACGTTAAAGTGTAAAAAATCAAATGTGAAACAAGATCATTTTTAACCCGTGATTCTTTCAAACACAAATACATGACCGAAGGCAGTACCAAAAATAGCTTGGCTCCGTCGGCATTCTTCTCTTTGGTCCCCACTTCAAATAAATGAATGCCAACGAAGCCAAGCTATTGGCTATTATGTAATAAATCTGACTCTAGTTCTTTTTGAGAAAGGAGTCGGTGATTTCCTGGCCTTTTGATGGCAACGTCATCTATTCTGAAAATCCTCACTCAGTCAGTAATTTAACAACGAATCGATAAAATCCACAGTCTTCGACTTCAATATTCAAAGAACATTCTAACCGCATCAAAAATCCTGACAAACGCTAAAATCAGTGGTGCATCATAGAATTCATCATGAAATTTGGTGAAATTGGTTGAAATATATTGTAAATCAATAAGTTTGAAGCTGAATGATGAAATTAAAATGTTGGATTATTTTATGGTATAAGGTGTGCAAATGACCAAGACATATATTTATAGACTGTTCTAAAACAGCGGTGGCTGAATCGACCAATCAAAAACGCCCAAACAAGTATTTAATTTACTATTTAAAGGCGTTGATAAATTGTCCTAAAATTACTCACTGGAAGTACAGACCAACAGACGAGGATTCTACAACTCTCTACTTTAAGACAGGATAAACTCTGATAAAACTTCTAATTTAAAGACAGACCAGTGGACAAGGATTAAAACTGATACTACATCTTTTTTACTTTAAGAAAAGATCAAACTTTATACCGCAAGGGACCTCCACTATAAAGATGCTTACAACTATAACCCTAAAATGCCCACACGAATCGTAACAAAAAAGCATTTACTTTACACAACAAATTTTTATATTCTTCTTCTCTGTCAATGCACTCAATCCAATGCTCTTTATTTATTTATATAAATCGATCATTATACAATGAAATTTTCAAAACAAAAATCAGCTACAAATTTATCGACTCGCCTTCATATGTCTGCTTAATAGAAAAAGCTTTTAAACAACTGGAATTTGAGATACTTATGGTTTCTATGAAATATTTGTTAATGACTGGTGAATGGTTGCAATGAAAAGGTAGAGAGATCAGTAAAAGGATTTGGAAAAAATGTAATTTCTAAAAGTATAGCCAATGTAAAATTCTATTAATTTTAGAATTATTTTAGATAAGTTGCAATTTTTAAAGTTTTCCTCGAGGAATTTACTGTCTTCACACACACACACACACACACACATGTTCGCTGCCTTTCTCATTCTGCCTCACCTCCTCCTCTCTTTCTCTCACACATAGAGAACCCTCTCTCATTCTCAATATATATATATATATATATATATATATATATATATATATTGGTTTGAAAATCACATAGGGAAGAAACTGTCCGTTACCAAGCATTGTTGACTCCATGGCCACGCTACTCTAAGATATACATGGTCTATCAATTATATTGAGCACTATTTACTTGTAAATATAGCATAAAAGATAAACATTTGTGTACATATATATACATACACACACAAACACACACACACACACACACATATATATATAATATATATATATATATATATATATATATATAAAGAGAGAGATCGAGCAGGGAAGAGCTAGATAGATACATAGATAGATAAATAGATTACTTTGGAGAAATTATTCCTTTCATTGTAGTGAGAAATGAATTCAGTCCACTAGCCAAGTGGTTTGAAAGAAGAGCTTATTGACCGTCACGCAACAGTAAGCACACTTTTAAGCACACACACATACACGCACACACACACAAAGACACGCACACAGACAAAAAAAATGTGTGTGTATGTGTGTGTGTGTGTGTGTGTGTCGTTACGGTCATTTTTTTTAAATTGAATTAATATTAGTGAATAGTATATACAGTTGAAGTGTCTTGTGCTATAGGCATTGAAATCAATAAGATATGAGTAGATATTTACCCAACCCGTTCGCCACGAATAGAATGTGACACAAGGTCATAAGTATGGAGCATCCAGCTAGGATCAACCAGCAATAAGAGATGAGTATGTTAGCCTGATTTATTCATCGAATAATGGTAAGATTTAAACTCGGAAGTTGTTATGAGTTGTACAGAAATACGTTTCTGTTAATAAACTTATTTCTATAAAAATGAAAATATCTGAGCGTTAAGATGAAGGTAAAGTCAAAAGACGAATTATGGGAAAATGTTACAGCTTCACCATCAATCGGATGAGGATTATCATTGCTAGTTTTGCAGACTATTCAACAGTTCGATCCTCACCAAACTTATGACTTTCGGTGACACTTGTGGCTTTATGTCAGCTCACTCGGTAGCTGAGTTGCACAGATTGGGTAATCTGATCTGTGCGGTAAAGTGGTGAGCTGACGGGAGGTGTGGTACTTCACCTCAGCGAAAACAAACACACTGGTCTAGCGCTAGCAAAAAGATGATAGACTCTCTCGCTTTCTGGGTGATACCGACAACAGGCCACTTCGTCAACTTACTTAAATAATTCTGAGTCAATGTGGTTATGGAAATTTGTTATTTGGAACTAAATGTAAATTGATTTTCGTCAGCATTTGTTTTTGTTGCGCTTGCCATCATTTCATTTATTTTTGGAGTTTCAAATTGTAAATATCGAGTAGTCCACAAGTCACGAAAACATTTAAGCAATTAATACGATATTTTTATTATATTGGTGACCATATAAGGTAAACTGTTCGTTCTTATTGTGTGAAAGACGTTATTTTTCCTAAAATACATCTTTTGAAATTATCAGACGTCTTCCAGGTTAAATAAATTGCTTTTTCAGGGAAACGTCATTTCTATTGTTGCCAAAATCTAGGTGTTAATGAATTTTTTTAAAAAGTCAATTCTCTTCCGACGCAAGAATCTTATTTTATAACTGAAACTGATGAAAATTACCTTCTGAAATAAAGAAATGAATAAGTAAAACTAATAAACCAAAAAAATAGATTTTAAAACTTCTTATGTGCCTTTTGGGGGAAAATTCTGAAAAATATTATAATACGATGAAAATTGAAGAATGTTTTCACTGATATGTTAAACAACGCATAAAATGTAAAAGTTTGATTTCATTTGAGATTTTGTAGATGAGAAATGGCCACTCTTATATTTAGTACATAAATGCAGCAGAATTTATTTGAATGTTTTCAGACTTGACGACATAAAATAACCTAACAAAATAAAAATTTTGAAATATATATATATATATATATATATATATATATATATATATATATATATGTGTGTGTGTGTGTGTGTGTGTGTATTTTGCATCTTTTGTCTTGGAATTACTATTAGAGAAGCTGCACGCACAAACCCCCCAATACATAAATATACATATAGACAGGAAGAAGAGATAAATGTGACTCTTGATCAAGCTTAGTTTTTTTAGCCTCGATTTGTACGATCGGACTTTTTTCTTTATTATTATTATTATTATTATTATTATTATTATTATTATTATTATTATTATTATTATTATTATTATCCCTCTTGGTTCTGTTCTGATAAGGAAATCAAAGAAGAAAACAATCTGGAATATCGATTTCTATTCTGAAACTGCTCAAAACAAAATAGGCGCGAGGGCAATCATTTTGCAAGACGGTCAGGCGTAGAGGACAAAGCAATTTCAAGGAGACATATAGGTTATGTTCACATCAAACTTTCTCCTTCAAATAATTTATTTATTCTTCATCAAATTCCATCAAATTTCTGACTTTTATTTTCATAAGACATGTTATCGGTTTCGTTCATTTCGTGATGTCTGAAAGAAAAAGTCAAAGAAAAGCAAAAAAGCAAAAAAAGAATGCTAAAGGCAAAAGGCAAAGACGTCAGAAAGACGAAATGCAATGGAAGATCTGCTTTCAGATTTTATTACTTTTATGTGTAATAGTGAGAAAGGTAACCAACCAAAAACAAACATTTTAAGCAGTCTTCTCTGGAATGTAGAGATTAGAATTCCTTTAATATTTTACGCTTTTTGAAATTTAGTTTTTAAGAGTATAAAATACCTAATAATTACTGTTTTTGTTTTATTATCTTTCCCAATTTTGTTTTTCTTTTCGTTCTTTTTCTCTTTTTTTCTTCTCCTTTTCGTCTCTCCACGTCAATTAGAGCTTCTCTGTCTCTTGGGACATTTTATGACCGGTATTTTTTAGCTTTCGATTTTGTCTTCCCATTACACATGTAATACAGCTTTTAAAATAGTGCCCAGGCATTGCCTTATTAAAATGGTGGCCGCAGTGAAGAGCACTAAATGAAATCACGCCAATTCATTCTTCTTCTTTCTTGTTTTCTTCTTTTCTTTTCTTTTCTTTTTCTTTCAATTTCTTGTCTTATTCATCTTTTGCCAAAATCGATTATTTTCTCTGTTCTTTCAAAAAGTCAATTATGAAAAGAAAAAAAAAAAGAAAAGTAAAAAGAATAAGCATCTTTTTCACTTTGCTTATACTCGAAATAATCACAATCTTTGTCTTTTTTTGCTTCAGGTTTTATTCACACACACACACACACACACCACACACACACATATATATATATATATATATATATATATAATATATATATATATATATATATAAGCTTCCTTGATCAAAATTTTAGACGGTCTTCCTCATACTTATTAAACACTTACAACATAAATTTCTCGTCCATTTTTTCTCTCTTTCTCCTCTTCTTCCCCTTTCTCTTTTTCTCTCCTCATTTTTCTCCTTCCTTCTTTCTTTTTTCTGTCCGCTCTCTCTCTCTCTCTCTCTCTCTCTCTCTCTCTCTCTCTCTCTCTCTCTCTCTCTCTCTCTCTCTCTCTCTCTTCTACCTTTTTCCACTTTCTCCACTCTTCACTTTTTCTCTCCTCCTTTTTCCTTTTCGCCGATTGTTCTTCTTCTCTCCCTTCTCCTTTTTATCTCTTCTTTCCTCACTTCGTTCTTCTCTCTCTCTCTCTCTCTCTCTCTCTCTCTCTCTCTCTCTCTCTCTCTCTCTCTCTCTTCTCCTTACTTTAATCTTTCTCTTTTTCTGTCCATATTCAACTTTCACTCACTCCTTTGTTTCCCTTTTCCTCTACCTTTCTTCTTTCTCTCCTTCCTCTCTCTCCTTTTTTCCTCCACTTTCGCTTCTTTTTCCATTATCTCATTTTCTCCCTTTTTTCTCCCTTTCCATTTCCTCTATCACCCTTTCTTTTCTTTTTTCCCTTTCAGTCTTTTTCTCTTCCATCGCTTCGTGAAACTTCTCAACATTTCTCGTCTCACGGACAAATTTCCCCGTTTCTTTCCGTAAAATAAAAAGCTGATAATAAAAACAATTTGACTTTTAATATTGAGATTCTTTAAGCCTTAATAATAAAGCATTTTCAACGAAAGAGAGTGAGAAAGTTGAGAGAGAACGAAAGAAAGAATGAGAGAGAGAGAGAGAGAGAGAGAGAGAGAGGAGAGAGAGAGATTACTGATAAAATAAGCTGATTTCATAATTTTGCCTGAATCTCTATTCGATGTGAATTGAAAGTTGGCAAAGAAACTTAAAGAACTAAATGACGAAAAGAAATGCAAAATAAATTGAAAAATAAAGACAGAATTAAAGAAGGAGATTAATTAATAAAATAGAAACAAAGAATTAATGAGAAGAGGGGAAAAGTGATAAAATAAAATAAAAATTTCTTATCTCCCCTCGCAGAGAGATTTGGAAAGTGTTCGTCCATGAGGAAATTTCAATAATGCCAGTCACACATATTGCGAATCAACAGTGAGCCGAATGACTTTCTGCAATAAGGCCCCTGGTATCCTTCCGCCTCGACAAATAGTTGCCACTATGAAATATTTAATAGTCCCGACTCTCTTTGCTTGAAGCTTTTCATTATTTTTCTAGAGGACGCTTCTGAAATTACAATATTTTCATAGTTCATTCTGTCTCGCAGCGATGCTAATAAATTTGATTGAGTGGACAGAAGAGAGAAGAAAATTCAAAAGATGTTTAATGCCATTCTTAGTAGACATGTTTACTGGCATTGTTTGTTTAGGAGGGAGTGGATGAGGAGGAGGGTGAGAAGGAAGAGTTTTGTTGGGGGTTCTTATTTGTTGACTTAATGTTTTATCTCGAAAGTAAAAAAAAGAAAAAGAAACGAATAAGGATGTTGTGACAGTAATCGAAGGTCGTGTAAGCAGAGAAGGTCATTTTGTTGGAATCTTGATGAGAGACAGTGTTAAAAACGTTAAAGGTAATAAAGTAACAGATCGTCGTCACGTTGGACTCGAGTGGTGGTGTATGCAAAGTTCAATTTCTGAAGTTTTCATTGTAAAAAGCCTCAAAGCAAGAAATCTGCTGGTCTCGACGTTGAACAAGCTTGAATCAGGACTATAGATGTAAGTTCGATCTATACGAGGTGTTCCACACCTTTACTATTGAACTTGCAGCAACAATAAAATCGGGAATAAAATGTTCAGAAGATGAAGAATGTTATATTTTAGTTGATTCTTTTCTAAATTGAAAAGTTTTACCTCATCATTTCACACTCACTTTTAGAAAAAAATTGAATTGATTTAGATAAACAGTAAATATGTACCCAGTGCTGGATTTATATATGGGCTAGTATAGGTTGCACCCTAAAGTCCTAAATACTAGAGGGCTCTTGGGGGCCATTCAAGCCTTCTACCTCTGATAACATTTTAAAAATAACTATTTAGATTTATTTATTTTCAAATTTAATGCGGCCACTTTGAACTAACTTGAAACAATTTAGAATATTTGGACGCGGGTCTTTTAAGTTTTATATATATTTTTTATAGACACAGAAGTGAGGGAAACATAATAAAAGGACCCCAAATTATATTAGCACGGGGTTTTCTTAAGGCCTAAATTCGGTCCGACATGTAGCCCAAACGAAATCAGTTATTTGCAAATATTCGTTAGAGTTCTAAATTGTGTGAGATATATATTAATTAAAGACGTTTTATATACAAATTGTAAGCTTACTTAAGAAACCACCATGAAGATTTTGATGCTCATCAAAGCTAAAATAAATATAGCGGTGTGGTTTCTTTATATTGATATCTTTTGACTGATATCTTTGACTGTCTATGTTTTTCGTTTCATTTGACTGAGTATTTCTATATTTTCGAAATGATCTAAATAATCCTTATTACTACGAATTCAAATGGATTCTAAAATGACTTAAGTAGTTTTAGAAATTATGGGAATTGGAAAAGTTGAGTTTAAAAATAAAAAAATAACTATAATACTCTGATGAATATTCTTGATTATAAAATGATCTTGCAATTGTTGGGAGAATTTAAGTATAATATTATTATATAAATGTTTTTAATAGGCAATATGCACTTTGTTCCAAATCACAGCTTTCCAAAAGAATCTTAAAGCCGAACTCTTTTTTAAGATTCTCGTCATTTTTACAAATTTGACGATGTTAAACAGACGATGTTAAGAAAAGAAAACATTAAATAAAGAGAGAATAGAAATTGACTCCATGCTAAAAGAAGAAAAAAAATAAAAAAATAAAAAGACTGGGAAATGAATATAACATAAAAAAAACTTCCCTGTTGATTAAATCAGTTTGCTTTCTCTTGAAGCTCATATCAGAAAAAAATCTATTTATATTGAAAAAGAAATCGGCGTTTCTATAGAAATGAAAGGAAACCAATAAATGAGACGCTTTTTTATCATAAGTTGCTACGTGTGATTTCTTTATTTACGCTGTAAGTATTCGGATATATATATATATATATATATATAT
>CM042137.1:582689-592689 GCA_023376005.1 Doryteuthis pealeii
CACAAAATAACCTCACATAATAGCTTTCATTATTGTTAATTGTTTCTTTGATTGTGTGTCGACAATTTCTTTGAAAAGATAAAACTGAGGTGGAAGTAGAAAGCTAGCAAGTGAAAAGGTGTGTGAATTGAGATTAAATCTGTACCAATAGTGATGGAGTGCCACTGACAGTTTGCTGTGTAACGACCCTTGTCTCGAAACATGGCATTTAGTGCGTTGGACGACAACTGGAGCACAACAAACTTATTCTGTGATTTAAAGTTACACTCCAACTGGCTTTTGCCGACATTCTTATTTGTGAAACGATCAGAGTCACTAAGAGAATGAATCATCTAATAGTATCTTAACTGGCTGCAACTCCAGCTGATATGTGTTTCGATTAAAGGGACAAAAAGGAAAAAAACAATCTCATAAAAAAATCAACTGTGACGTTTTTCTTGTCTTTGCTGGGAGAATGATATGGAAGTAGACAATAGTGACAATCAAACATTCAAAGTTTAAAACAAATATGGACACTTTTATTTTTTCTTCATAAACTAGCGAATTAAGTATGAAGAAATACATTTAAAGTTATTTGTCTGCAATCAGCGCCATTAAAATAATTGATTGACTGATTAATTTTAACGGCATATCAACTGGTCTAGGGTTATTTTATACCCAGAGGTTAGGGAATTGCGTATATCATACGTTTATATTTACTTTTTTTAGTCTAGTTTAGTTAGTTTTTGTTTTTTTTTTTAGTTTCGTTAGAGTTTTTTTGCACAATGTTATATATCAAGTATTGCTATTGAATACAAATAATTTTAAAGAGATTTATTTGACCCATATATGGGGCCTTAACGTGTACTACCACTCCAGGTCTTAACAAGAGTATTGACAATGAAGGAGTACTCCAGACTTCCCAGTGATCAAGAAATGGAGCCGTACCATCAGATGCAGTTTAGTGTTAGACCCAAGATACCCCTTTTGTTTTTTTGTGTTTTTTGTCTTTGTTTTTTGTTGTTTTGTTTTTTTTATTTTGGGGGGTATTACGACTTTATAGAGGATACAACCAACATATTCTAAACACTGCCGACAGGGCGTTGCTCCATTAGAGATGAACATACAGAAAATACATTTATATGTTTTTATACTTAAAAAAGAATGTGATTATGAATTCTTTGTATGATCAGAAATAAGGTGAGGCCAAATTTTTATCTGAACGCAACATGTAATTGTTGTATCGCTTACCATTGATTAAATTGTACTTAGAGTTTATACAGTTAGTATATATATATATATATATATATATATATATATATATATATATATATATATATATATATATATAAGCGGTCGAAATGAATTATTTACTGAATTCTCGCGCGTAAATGGGACAAAATATGTCACTTGTTTGCCATCTCAATTAAAGCCAATTTTAAATTTTTACGCGTCTCTTTCTTATCAACAAAAGTTATTATTCACAGCGTATGACACACGAATGTTCGTGTGAGCGTAGTAATGGTGGGGGTACTTAGTAATGGTGAGGTAGGTGCATATTTGCTTTGTTCAATTGACAATTGTAAATCTCTCTCTAAAGACTCGGGTCATTCTATTAGCTTTTGACAAATGAAGTTAAAAGGTTTCTTCATATTTAAATATGTGACATGTGTCATCAAAGATGTTGCATAAAGTTTCTCTTACGAAACAAATAGACACATTATATACAATCATATACACATTGCTATAAACGCAAATATAGATTTATGGCCATAGGCGAATTTTTATTAAGGAAATTTTACGGGGTGGGGCTGAAGGAATTTGCACAGAAAATGTTCTAAATTTCCCTGGATCTTAATTTTCGATGCGGCCAAAATCGAGAGTTTTTATTACAGAAAAAAAAAACAGTTACGTGTGTTTCAAGTGTAAATATTTTTATGATAATCCATGTTAACTCCAAATATGACCTATAATTTAACATTTTAAAAGAAATAATGTACTTTTTCAGGAATATCACGGTACTAATACAGGGACGTACTTGAGACAAGGGTAAGGGATTAAGCCCCCCACTCCAGTTTTTATTCAAAGACATGTTTTTCCGAATTACTAAAATATATACGTTTTCAAGGGCATCCCGTGGTGGCGTAATCGTTAACAAGCTAGTCACACAGATCAATTACTACTGAATAACGAATTAGATCCTCGTTGGATCCCCTCTACTTACAAATTTGTACCACATCCTTGGCAAATGGGTTGGGTAAATATTTACTCTGTTATTTTAACAGGCGTCCAGTCGGGGTGCAATGGTTGCCAAGCTAGTCTCGCAGACCCATTTTACTGAATGAAAAATTTGATCCTCGCTGGATGGATGACTTTGTGTTACATCCTACCCGGGGTGGACGGGTTGGGTAAATACCAACCTTGTTGATTCCAAGCAAATAAAATCGATTTATCTAAGTTCTTGCATCTTTTTTTAAATTATCTTTAATGAAAAAAATTGATTTTTAAATATATGATTTTGTTATTTTTGAAGCAAAAACTATGGCCTCATTTTCTTCGTAATAATGAATTAATTTCTATTTTGGATTGGAATTTACATTTTTAAAAGGTAAATAAATTAAATTAAGTTATAAATATATAATTCAGTGATTTTTTAAAAAAGCAAATCTATTTGACCCTAATATTTTTTAGTTAATACTTATTTTAAAATATTGGGGAATGGACGTAGTCTCCATCCTAATTCCTCTCTTCAGTCTTAATTGTATCTAAAATTAAATCAGCAAATAAATTAAATCAATTTTTAATTTCAGTTTTAAAATATGTCCTCAAAATTCAAACCATCATTTAAAAAAGGAGACCTTCTCCCTATTGTCTTTGGAAAAATCTATCCTTAATTGATTTGTAATAAGAAAAATTAATTAAAGAGAAAAAAAATTTTTCTGTTTTGAAAGAATTTAATGTGTTTTTGTAAATTAATTAAATTATTGTATGAAGAAAAAAGAATATATAATCGTGCTCCCAAAAGTATAAGCTGAAAAATTAATGATGCTATAATTTTCAGATTTTTAAGGTTTTTAAAAATCAAAGTATTTTTGCTGCAGCCTTTTCTCCCACTAACACTTGAGCCATTTTTTCCGTGCATCGTGAGACGCAACAGGGCCTTTTATAGGGAAATATCTAATAATGCTTGGCTGATTTTGAGATAAAATCATTCTACAGAAGAAGACCTCAATTTCGCATTGTGTGTGTGTGTGTGTGTGTGTGTGTGTGTGTGTGTGTGTCTGTGTCTGTGTCTGTGTCTGTAAAAAGTGCATCCTATACGCTGTCAAATACTGTACTAAATTAATTTGTATTTTTTTAATTGGAAGTTTAAATTAAAGACAAAATTACTTGTTTTCTTTTATAATATTTCTTCCGCCCCGTAGGATGAAGTTATGACTTAAAATAAAACTCATGGTTTTATTTATTAATTTATTGTTCGAACAGTTAGAAATGGCCATAGGAAATTAACTAAAAATGTAATATAGGATTTTGATTTACATATAAATATTTTTCAAAATGTCTATAATATGAGGAATAAATGTGTGTCGATTTCTGCTTTTTTAAAATAATGTTAATTGAAATTAAAGAGACAATTTGTGTTGAATTCCTTTTTGTATGATATAATAATGTGTAAAGAAATGTGAAATACAATTAAGTTATTTTTTTTAGTGTTGAATATGGCCTTCTCTTGATAGTATTAACAGATATTTTGAGATTTTATTGCGCTTTGATTGAATTCATCAATATTTCAGTGATTTAGTATTATTTCTTTCCTCGTTTACTTGGTACTACGCATGGGGCCGGGTTAGCTCAGTCGGTAGAGCGTTCGGCTACAAACCACAAGGTTCCTAGTTCGATACCGGTCCCCGCCAACTCAGCGTATGAGTAGCACAGGGATCTATGCGGTAAAGTAAGGAGCTGATGGAAGGTGTGGCGCTCCACCTCATATGCTAAAAACAATCTCCTTGGTCTAGCGCTATTGAAAATGGGATAGACTCCCTCGCTGACAAGCTGATACGGACTTTAGGCCGCCCCGACGACTTTACTTACTTACACACTAACTTTAAGGAAATTTACAATAATCGTTTAGAATAGATAGAACCTATCTTTGTAAACGTGTCTAATTTGGATTTCTAATGGTTACTAATTTTGGCAAAAGGCGAATATTACCTCTTATATTTCAAAATGTTCAGTTCGCCAAAGAATTAAGTAAAGCCTCAATGAGACCACCACAGGTGTAGATGAGGTGTTATCCTCGTCCCTCAACACTAGGTTCTGGGTATATGAAAGGACTTTCTTTCTAAAACACTGCTTCTAGGCGACAGTTATTGCTGGATCTGTTTACGCCAGCCAAATCAAATACAAGCCAGCAATAAATGTCTCTAAAATGTTCTTCAAAGATTTGGATGATTTGCCAAAATGATGACAAAATCTGATTTAAAAGATTCGATTCGGTTGGTTTCCAGAGTGAAATATCCCAAGATATTAGGAATAAGAAAATATAACTAAACAGTTTAATATGTTTTTAAAATACAATAATATTCGTTTTTTATTTTCTCACCGACCAGGAATACAGCAGGATGTGTTGTATAAACAATTTACTGCCAACAAGGGATGTATTCATCAAGCAGCCATGTTGTTGTCTGATACTACACTTTTTTCAGTGAAGAGTCAATATTTCGTTAGAGGAGATAACTCTCACTTAACACAGATAACTTACTTATAAGATAACGTCTTTGTGAGTTGGTTAACATCGGTGCTTTGTGACCATCTGTAGTGCTGTTAATGATGGGGGAGTGATTCTGCTGTTTGTGGGTGCTGAAAGGCACAAAGTCACCACAATAAAGAATAAAAAACGATCTTGTGCCACATATTGCTTGTATGGGGAAGCAATTAAATCCCAATTCTAGTCGGCTGGACTTGGTTTAGAATTTAAGTTCGTCTCCTTGTGTTCAAAAAGATTATTAGGGATATGGTGCTACGACTTAACTTTGAAAAATACACGACTTCATGTAAGTTTCTTGAGAAAAATAATGTGACAGCTTCATTTTGGTTGCAATATCGATAACGTGAAGTTTAGTGTAACATTTTTAAAATAGAATTATTGTCCCTGATAATAAAAATCTTTTATCCCAAAAATCTATGATTTATTTTCTTCAGAGACTTCATCCCCGACCCCTCCCCGCCTTGTAGCCTAATCCGCAACAAATTCTGTGAAGCCATCTTTGCTTTCAGACATTATTCTGGGTGAATGAAGTGGGGCTGCACAAATGCAACAAAAGAGAAAAGTTATTGCTGTCAAGAAAGGAAATTATTTATAAATTCACCCTGAAATATTTATAAATCCACCCTTAATTGACTGAGAATTTGTCAATTTACCTTTGCACACCCACACCCTATAATTTCAGACTCTACCCACTCGTCTCCAAGCATATGACTATTTTGTCTATGTGAACACAATTTAAGTAATTGTGCGTGTGTGTGTGTGTGTGTGTGACTGTGTGTGTGTGTGTGTAAATGTCTGTGGGGGAGAGAGAGATGCAAGGAAAGAGAGAGAGAGAGAGAGAGAGAGAGAGAGAGAGAGAGAGAGAGAGACAGTCAAAAAGATTTTTAATGTACGCAATGTGGTGAAGTAATAAATACATTCCTTTCATTCCAGTACATCTGGAATCAGTTGTCTACATTTTGAGATGTGTTTCGTTATGAGCTTTGCACTCAACAACCCATGACATTCAACAATTAATGTCAGGGTAAACTAGTGTGGGTGCTCTCCTTTCCACTTGAAGTGTTTTCTATGAGTAGGAGAAGCTACAAGAAAAGAAAAAGAGAAAAGTTGCAATATTTTTGGATCTCTGACACAACTTGATAATAAAAGATTTGATTATTTTGAATTTTTATTATTGTCTAAGAGATCGATTTTTCAGACAAATGAAAAAGTACGAAAAAACAACAACAAAATAAAAAAACAACAACAAAAGAACCAAACAAACAAACCTAAAGATTTTCTCAATTGTTTATTAAACAGATAATTTCAACAGTTATTTGATACCCGTTTTAATATTCCTCTCTAGTGACCGAAATTTTTCTCGATTTGAAAGAAAAATGTCCAAATAAGTTCTGGAACGGAAGTTTCAAAATAAATTACTTCTACGAAGAAAAATATCCTTAGAAAATCGGGAGATTTCTTAATTAAAACAAAAATTAACGAAAAAAAAAAACAAATTTATAACCAAAATTTTCGAAACATTTAATCTAATTCTTCTTTTTGTTTACATGTTTTTATTTGTTAAGATGGGATTCAAATGTGCGTGCGTAAACAAAAGTAGTATCCCATGCATACACGCACATTTTATAATATATATATATATATATATATATATATATATATATATATATATATATATATATATATATATATATATATGTGTGGGGGGGGGTATAAATGCTCTTGAAAGAATGTATAATTTCTATTTGATTTTGATGATCACACACGAGAGTGAGTGCACATTGAAATAAAGTACGCAACTCAAAATTGACTGCATAATTCTCATATGGATCGGCACTTCAATTGAGGATCAAAATTTAGTATCTTTATTCATAGGAATCCAAAGATCATTTCAGAAAATATAAGATGTACTCATGAAAATAGTTTTTAAGAATTTAAAATTTATCAATCCTCAAAAATTCGTTTTTTTTTTAAAGAAAGAAATAGATGTAGATGATTATCTTATTTACTTTATTTTTTTTTATTTTCCTTTTTATTTATTTTTTTTTTTTCAGTCATATTTGATTAAATTGGTAAGGCTACATTATGATCCGTTGCTGAAGTGCAGGGAAATTACAGTGATCAGAATAAGAATGCACATATTTAACATTCTCAATAGTTGTGGAGAGATGAACACCAAACAAAAATATATGTCACATGGTTTATTTTATATACATACATACCTAAACACACACACACACGCGCGCACACACACACACACATATATATATATATATATATATATGTGTGTGTGTGCGTGTGCGTATATATATATATATATATATATATATATATATATATATATATATATATAACAACCCCTTCACACGATCAGGTTGTGAGAGAAGGTCAATTTTTTAAGCTGGTTTAACAGGTTTGAATCCAGAGTCTTTCTTATTCCTAGAATGGTTAGATAATCATGGCTAAAGAGTCTAGTTTGTCCTATTATTTATCCATATTTGGAATGAGAGTAGTTATGAGAAATGCAAACAGCCTCGTCCTTTTGGACTGTTCTAATGATAATGGATAACAATTCCCCATTTAATGCTCCTCAACTTTCTTTCCCAAGAAAATATTTGCACTGCAAGCAAGAATGATTCTCAAGATAGAATGGTTTTTTGGTCCGGAAAGATTAGAACTATTTAAACAGGTAAGTTGTTAATTAAATGCTAAACCAGAACTCTCCAAAGAAGCTGAATCTCAGAATAGTGAAAAGCACACCATAACGGAAGGCGACACCACAACCACAATGGATCTGAGTGGAGATACACTAAGCATTTTTTTAATTTATTAGTTCTAAATGAAGACAAAAACTATAAACAAATCCTATTTATTTCTAAACAATTTGTAATTTTTATCACGAACAAAAGTGAATATAATCTTGGAAACAAATTTAAATAAAATATAAAAATATATTCTTAAAAAATTGTGTCCTTTTTTTTTTTCTTTTTCTTTTTTCTTTTATATATACTAGCAAATATATGCACCCTCCGGGTGCAAGTATTTGAATTTTAATGTAATGAAATATGTTAAATTTGAAATACTTTTGAAACTAAATAAAAATCCAAATAAAATGATTTGAAACAGAGGGGGTATAATCGAAGAATAGAACAACTTTGAAACTAAGTCTTCCATCATTTTTCATCACTCCCTCCTTTTATTGCTGAATTTTCCTAATTTAACTATTTAGTTAAATTAGGAAGTAAAGAATAAAATTACTGTTATTTCTTTATATTAAAGGATTTCTTTTAAGATTTATCCCCGAGTTTTTTGCTCATATTCCTTAAGAAAAAAACAAAGAATTAGAAATCAATAATACCAAGCGCATATTTAATAAAATTAAACTTTTAATATCAATATGCAAATTAGCTTTCCTGTTCACGCTGTAACCCGCTATTTTGTTGCATATATAAATACAATTGCATGTTATTAGAATGTAGATAAAGTCAAAAGTATTAATAAGGTATAACAATTTTATCAATAATTGAGGTTTAAATAAAAATAAATTCATGGTGAATGTGACGTCAATAACTAAGGGAATTGTGACTTGAGTAGTGATTTAGTTTCGGCTTCAGACAGACAAACACACAATCTCCATTATAATAAGATATATATATTATATATATATATATATATATTAATATATATATATATATTCGTTATTATATATATATATATATATATATATATATATATATATATATGTGTGTGTGTGTGTGTGTGTGTGTAATTCCTTGAGCACAGAATCAATCCAACACTCCATAATATAGGAGCAACTACGTTTTCAGAAATGACTAAAGATGTCCGAAATTACTCACACATCATCAGAATTTAAAATGGGGACTAAGGCACGTTCGAAATTTTTTCTTTGGTTGATAATGAATTACTTATTCTAAATACATATAGGTTCATACAATAAATGCATGCCAGCCATGCTTCTAACAAAGCCATCAGATGATGACTGAGTTCAGGCAGATATATTTATATATATGGAGAAATGTAGATAAACGCGGGATGTTATACTGGATGGAAGTTTATTACTGGTGTTAATGTCGACATTTAAAAGTTTCGGTTTATATAAAACCTTCTTCAAGACAATATGATAAAAAGAAGAGAAAAGGTTTTGTTGTTCAAAGGGTTATGAATGTTAAACAAAATATAAACAATATTGAACAACAAAAAAAGTCATGCTTGTCCAAATTTCTCCGCATACTGTCGGATTGATTTCCTCATTTTATTCCTATATATATATATATATAATATATTATTATATATATATTATATATATGCGTTCAGTCATATATATATATATATATATATATATATATATATATATATACCAACCCTCCTCAGGAGCAGGATATGACACAAGGTTAAGTCAGATATGAATGCAGAGTTTTCCATCTCTGGTTACCTACCCAAGGTTAAATAGCCCAGTACGCTCTACTATTTACCCATGACTGGAGGGAGAGTAGTTGAATTCATACCTTTCCTAATGATATAAGCGCTATGTAAAGTGTAAACAGCCTCATCCAGGATTTGAACTCGAGTCGACGAGTCCATTTCCTACGACTGTAATTATCATACCACGCGCCTCAATATCTATATATATATATATATATATATATATATATATATATATATATATATATATATATATATATATATATATATATATAGAGAGAGAGAGAGAGAGAGAGAGAGAGAGAGAATTTTATAGTGATAGATAATTATTTAACAATCTCAAGAAAGTTCATTTCATATTCCTCACTTAAATTGTTGGGCGTCGAGAGTGACACCAATTGTTGTTCTCTTTTTGTTATTACCAAATCGGATCATTTTTCACTTGTTCACAACTTTCGCTTTCCAAACAAATTCAAACAAAATTAGTTCTGGATTTTTTTCCCTTCTTTACTTTTTATGGTGAGGGAGAAATAATATGTCAGATCTTTTGTATTGTGTAATATCATTGACTGCCTTATTACTTCTGTCCCATTTTATTATTTGTTGCTTCATCAGCTGTAAAGCATTTTTCTCATGTGTCACTGGGAATTATTTCAAGAGACTAAAACGTTATCTTATGACCAACAGCAAATCCCATTTTTGGGTAGGGGGTGCAAGGGAATAATGGTCATATGAATCTCTATGCAACTTCTTGGGATCAAAATTGGATTTATATTTCTCAAATAACTTTTTTCATCACCCCGTACGAAT
>CM042137.1:602689-632689 GCA_023376005.1 Doryteuthis pealeii
TTCAAATTGTCCAGTTTATTTTTGAAGCACTATTTGACTTTAAATAAGATCTAACCAGAACAATTACAGAAAAGAATGTAATTACAAACCTTATCACACACACACACACACACACACACACACACACATATATATATATATATATATATATATATGTGTGTGTGTGTGTGTGTGTGTGTGTGTGTGAGAGGAAAAGTTATTCACTTTTCCTTTACTTTTCCTCAAATTTCCTAGTCTGTTATTTATTTTGCCACTCGTCCCTATCAGTCTCTCTCGGTCATCCCTCCTGGCAGGCCCAGTATCCACACAGAGCAGATCAACATCATTTTTTGCTGGACGCCATACTCTGATGTGTCCATGTGTAGGTGTCCACAGAAGAACGTCATTTATTTCGTTTTTACTTCTTCGGCAATGTCCAGCATGTCTTGTTCGTCTCACTTAGATGGTTTGAGGGATAGGAGATAAGTGGCCGTACAGCTGTGTTTTGTGGGGTGTCACTTCCCGGATTTATTCAAGACAGCGCACACCGTCCTTGGGTAATTTCCATCTAGTTTTTTACAAGCATTAGTAAAAGTCCAAGTGGTGCAGCCATACAGTAACACTGGGGTGGGTTACAGCTTGGAAGAATTGTCTTTTTATCTTATCAGAGAAATCATATTTGTATATGATCGATAATATGCCGATAGCAATCCAAGCATTTCTTATGCGTATATTAACTTCGTTATCTGTTGATGAGATATTATTATCTATATGTGAAATGGAGGCGCGGTGTATGATGGTCAGAGTCGTAGGAAATGGACTCATCAACACGAGTTCAAATCCTTGACGAGGCTGTTTGCAGTTAATATAGTACATACACTTGGGAAAGGTATGGATTCAATTACTCTCCCTCCAGCTATGGGTAAATAGTTGGACAGACAGGTATCTTTAACTGTGGCTAGGTAACCAACCTAGAATAAGCAAAACTCCAAATTCAAATCCATTAAACTCCACTTCAGAAATTGGTCTCGTGTCATATTCTGCTCGTGCGAAGGGACTGGTATATATATATATATATATATATATATATATATATATATATATATGTGTGTGTGTGTGTGTGTGTGTGTGTGCGTGTGTGTCTGTCTGTCTGTCTGTGTATGCGTGTATGTATGTCTGTTCATAGGCTTGCCAGTGTAGAGATGTTTGCATCTTGTTTATAACGCATATAACTATCCGTTTATCTGAGTTTACACAGACCAATGTCTCTTGCTGCCTACTCTAGGCTAATGCAGCAGTGATTCGGCTTGTGCGGGTATATTTGCGATAATCGCTAGATCATCTGTGTAGTCCGCATCGGTTATAGTTTCTACAGGATAGCGCCAGCTTGTCGACATTTTTAGTGTGAAACCTTTTCTCTTCATTAGATCAAATAACATCAGAATCTGAGAAGATGTGGATCGGTTTCTCCGAAATTCCTTTTGATTTTTCCTAAAAGATTTCTCTACTTCAGGTCGAATGCAATTGAGAAGGGTATTATAAACCTAAGCAGCTAAGAGTTATACATCTGTAGTTCTTAATGGTTCCGAGGTCACCTATTTTCGAGAAGAGGTGGATGCAGCTCTACGCCTACTTTATTGTTTTTTCTTTATACACTGCATTACATAACCGAAGAAGTATGTCTTCAGATTTCCTTTTTTTCTTTCCATTTTTCGGGTGGTATTTCATCGAGATCAGAGTCAGCTTTTCTGCTTTTGATTGTTTTTAGCACTTCGTTGAGTTAATCTTCCATAAAGTTTCCTATTTTGCTGTCAACTTCGTCATTAAGAATTTCTTGAATATGTTTATATGTGATTTTAAGAGGATCCTCAAGTAAATTCTTGAAGTGTTCTTTCTACTTCAGAAGTCTCTCTTACTGGTTGGCAGCTTTTAGCCTTTATCTTGGGTGCTTTTTCTACTACTAACTTTGTTTACAGTCTTAAAAGTATTTGCAACTTAAAAGTGTCTATCTGAAATTTCTGATTTTATTTATTTGGCCTTGGATATATTCTAGTTGTGTTTTGGTTTGGTTTTTGTATGTTTTTGTTAGTTCTGTGTTTTCTTGAGTTATTTAACTTTGGTGTTTTTCTTTCATTCTTTTTCACAAAAGGGTGTTTTTCCATGTTATCTCGATTTTCTCTAATTGCTTTTGACTACCATAGGACTGTACATTTGACTGTTTTGTTGGTATGCTTTAAGCTGCTGATTCTAAGTGGGCAGCGACAAAGTTTTCCTATTCATGATTTAGATTATGTGATTGCATATATCACTGTTGGCAAGTGACGACCAGTCATATTGTATAGATTTACCAATTTGCTCCTTATTTCTACACAGACTTTACTGTGATGATTCTGTGATCGGTAGATACTCCTTTTGTTTAATAATAAATAATCTAGCTGTACTTTTTGTTTAGGCATACAAAACCGTTCCACAAGAAGAAACTCAGCTAGATCTTCGTCGTTTCTGTTTGTTGAAATGTTTCTTACAAAAAAGGGTGATAAGGCATATGTAGGTATAAATCATAGTAGCGTATACACAAAACCAACAGCTTGGCTACTGTCAGTTTTACGACAATGCAATCGTCAGACGATTTGTCTGACAGTTAACAAGATCAATGATCGGACAGTTATCCAATGCCATTGATTCTGTGCCTACGCTATCCCAACTTATATCCCTCTCTCTCTCTCTCTCTCTCTCTCTCTCTCTCTCTCTCTCTCTCTCTCTCTCTCTCTCTCTCTCCTTATATATATATACATATATGTGTGTGTATTTGTGTGTGAGAGAGAGAGAGAAAGAGAGAGATTTATAAATAACACTGATACCTCATTGACTCATTATTTTCTACAAATAAAAAGGTAGTTCGTTCATTCCACTCAATTAGATCATTCTGTTATGAATGTACGTCATTGTCACTTGTATTTCGACCATAAATATATTGTGGATCAACAAGAATCGCTTTTGTGAAAGTCAATACTTTGGGTGTAGAGCTTTTAATTTCAATGTAATATTCAGTCTTGTGTTATTCGCTAACTAATAATGTCACAAAATAAAAGCCGTGTTTGACCATTACAATACAATTTTGTATTTTAAAATCGTACTTTAAGAACACAATTATTTTTTCACAGAGAAACTCTGCTTCCATGAAATAAGATGTCATTCAGGAATTTAAGTTATTTTCATTCTTCACTTTATTTAAGGGAAAAAACGGAAATTTTAATATAATAAAGGTGAAGTCACAAGAAAAGAGGGAAGAAGACGATACGCCAGTATTGAAGATTGTGAGAATGCAACAATTCAGGGACCCGAAGTATATACAACAAATAGCAAGGAGAGATTAATTACAACAGCCAATAACACCAATAACACGAGTAAAATGAAATAAGTAATCAGGATTTATTTTAATGGAAAGAAAAACAACTATATGAATAGTTCAGAAGAAATAGTAAGGAAACGAGATGAGCCGGACATGTCTACACAGAGGAAATCTGAAGAGAGTACCTAAATTGCTATTAATAGCAGCCTAGAATATCGACATAATAATTATGGCAAACCTAGAAAAGCTCAGAGAATACTTAATGTAGTCTGTGGAGATAGAGGGGGGGATGAAACAGTCAACCACATGGTAAGCGATATACATCAAACTAGCACAAAAGGAGTATAAGAGCAGGGGTGGTTGTGTGGGGAAGGTGATCTACAAGGAATTGTTCAAGCAACTAGAGTTGGATCTAGCAAACAAATTGTATGTGCACAAATCAGAATCTGTATTTGAGAGAGAGACACACACACACAAAATCCTCTGGAATTTTGTGATACGATCGGATCCCCCAGTCCAGGTTAGAAGCCCAAATCTAGTTTTAAGTAGTAAAAAGAACTTGTCAAATAGTAGATTTCGCCGTTAAAGTGAATGTTAAGGAGAACGAAAAATTAGAGAAATATATTGACCTTGCCGAAGAACTGAAAAACAAACTTGTAAAACAAAAAGTAACACACTAATCATCATTGAAACCTTGCGAACAATTAAAAAATAACCTGGAAAATAGATTGAGAGAACTGGAAATCCGAGGAAGAATTGAGTCCTTCAGGTTACAGCTTGTGCTGTGACCCGAAGGACACAATCGGCGAGAATAGTTAAAAGAGTGGTGGAGGGTTGAGAGATTTACTGTCACTCGGATTTCAGTGAAAACCACTAGGTAATACTGGTGTGAAAAACAAAGAGTAGAGTAATCCAGGACCTTGCCAGAGAACTGATAAAACTGTGTAACATGAAAGTGGCGGTGATATGAATCATAGAACTTGATATTTGAGAAACGGTTAAAATCACGTAGACCACAGCGCCGCTATGATCGGTTGGAATACTCAAAAGGATTATGAGGAACTAAGAAGAATTGCTATTACTCGGGTTTCAATGAAGGCAACCAGTTAGCACTTGTGTTAAAATTCCAATAATAATAATAATAATAATAATAATAATAATAATAATAATATGAGCATCAGCAGCAGCAGCATAAACCAGTGAACATTGGAATTTGTACTTGAGAATCACTGACGCTAAGCCAAATAAAACTTGAATTCTTCATTTTCACGCACAATTAACAACGAAACAAAACAAATTCCTCATTTTCATTTGTGGCCAATTGACAAAGTTTTTGCTTCTTTCTTTATATGAAAAAAGAAGATTAGACGCTTTCAACTTCCTTAACACAAAACAAACATTTGTGAAAAGGAAATGAAGTATCCATGTTAAATTCCTTCCTTTTTTCTGGTAACTATTCTTTTCCTCCATACTATTTTACTGTATAATGATGGGTTGGTTTTATTTATTTGTTCAACGGCATCATATCATTGTAATCATAACTTTTTCAATGTTTCGTTGCATTTTTAAAAGATCACTTTTTTCTTTGTCTATAATCATTTTTTACACACCTTTATATGATATAAGTATTTATATCTAATACAAATAATCCGCACACAGTTCTATAGCTTCAAGCATTCTTAACTCATATTAATAATTCAAGCAATTATACGGTTTCAAGTAACTATTCTTATTTGATAATTATTTGTGTGCGCACAGTTATATAGTTTCACGTATTCCACTTTAATACAAACAACTTGCACACAATTATATGGTTTCGAGTATATCAAGCATTTATATGTTTTCAAATAATTAATAATAAATTTCTATTTTCATGCAATCATACTTGGTTAAGCTTCTTTTTTTTAAACTATTCATATCTATTAATATTTCCTATATAATCCTATCTAATACTGATAATTTATGTTTGGTTTGATTTATTTAATGACATATCAACCCATTGTGGGTCATTTAATGCCGAAATTTGATTCATTTGTAAATGTCTAATTATAATAATAACTATTTATATTTTCAATGTTCCATTGCAATCATATTTCTAAAATCTCACATGTTTTATTTGTCTATAAAGATTATTTTTGCACACAGTTATATAATATCAAGTATTCCTATCCTATCCAAATCATTTGTACACTGTTGTATGATTTTAATTATTCACATCTTCAACTAATAATTACATGGTTTCAAGTGAATATAAGAGTCATTTGTTTGTACACAGTTATATGTTTTCAAGTAAGAAATAGTTTACAGTTATATGGTATCTAGTACTCCTATCTAAGCACATAATTTATGCAGAGTTATATGATTTCAAATACGAATTCTTATTTAATAATTATAAACATTTGTTTGAGCAGTTCCTGTCTAATACTAATATTATATGTACAATTGTACATATCATCATCATCATGTCGCGCATTCTCCTGTGGAAGCCAACACATGGTCATGCAAGTGTGGGGCGCCCAGCAAGGACCTACATTGACCAGCTATGTGAAGATGCTGGTTGTTCCGCAGAGGAACTCCAGGTGCAATGAATGATAGGGAGGGTTGGCGTAATATTGTTGTCGATACCCGTGCTACATGCGCGACATGATGATGATGATATGTACAATTGTATGGTTTAAAGCAATCATTCTTATTTAATAATAATAATAGTTTCTTTGCACGTTTAGATGTTTTCCAGCATTCCTATCCAATACTGATTATTTTTAAATTTAACCCATAGATTGACCATAACAAGTACTACAACTCCGATTTAGAGTGGATCTGGAAGTAATGACAACTTAACACTGCGTAGAGCTCCTAAACTGGGGCCTCATATTAGATGCAGTTTAGTGTCATATGCAAGACGATTTTGGGGTGAGAGTTTTACAACTTTGCAGATGATTCAGTCAGTATATTGTAACCTTCAATGACAGGGAGACTTATAATTTAGACAGTTATAAGATTTAAGTAATTAATCATCATTTGTAAACAATTATAGCGTCAACTAACAATTCTTTTATTTTTCCGGCACATCTATCCTGCATATAGATGGATTAGTTAGTCTAACGGTATATCATCTTTTGTTCGGATATTTAATACCGAAGTTTCTCTTTTTTCAAACAATTATATGATAACAACTATCATTTATTTACATATAGTTATATGGTTTCAAGCATTCCTGTCCATTAAATACATTGAAAAAAAAATTACAGAATAATTTATCTGAACATTTATATGTCTTTTTCTTTTCAGACTCTTTTTAAATATATTTGTCTGAAGAAAGCCGGGGGGGGGCATATTAGCCGAAACGTTATGTATACAACAATAAAGATGAGGACAACAGCCCCCAAAATCCAGATGATACAATTTTTTCGGACTCTATATAGGAATTTGAAAAATAATGGCCAATATTCTTATTTTCTTTTCTAAATAACCTTATATTTCGAGGTGGGGAAATTTTAATTCTTAAACCCTCCGAAATATTAACTGTTTTCATTTCTATATTTTATATCTTATGGTTTTGAAAAGGACTGTGTGATTTCCAAGATACTACAATTTAATCCAATATTTGACTATCTACCCAAGAAGGGGTAGCACGTGGTCTGTTTTACGTGGGAAATAAAAATTCAGCCGACCAGTATGACGACCAGTATCACGAAAGAAACTTATTATTTCATGTAATGGTGAATTACTCTTGAGATCAAAATCCCTAGGATCATGTTCACCTCGTTTATTCCTCTTTTTATCTAAGCATTTATTTATTTGTCGTGCGTCCTGTCCGAAAATGAGAACGAGGCAGAGAAAGAGAAGGAGGAGGAGGATTAATATATATTACAATCTGATAACAATCTGAAAACCATGTAGCAAAACTTTGATTCTTGTCAACAGCGCCGGGGGTGTGACAGACACTTTGATCCTAGTCTGAGTACACATATACAACACTGAGTCCAGACAAAAGTATTGATCCATTGGTAAATAATATTTACCTCAGTAAATTGTTTTATTTCGACTCCTAATCTATTCCCTCTAATCCCCAAGAATTATCAGGGACACAGAAAAACATTCATTAGTTTTGCTTTCTAAAAAAATCTAAATCATGGACTCTGAAAATTATTTTCGAATTTCCTAACCTACATTCCTGGTTAGATTCCAGCCCCCGCCAACTCAGCGCATGACTAGCACGGATTGGGTAATCTGATATGTGCGGTAAAGTGGGGAGCTGACGGTAGGTGTGGCGCCTCATTTTAGCAAAAACAATCTCCCTGGTCAAGAGCAAAAGAAAAGGGGAAAGATTTCTTCGCTGTCCGGCTGATACCGACAATAGGCCACTCCACCAAATTTACTTCAATTTTATTGATGTCATAAATATATTCATTATTAACGAAAAGTTGGAGTCATGCGGTTTACGGGGGGAAAACTTGTGTAATAGTCGAGCAGTTTGTTTGTTTCTTTTCATTGCTACACAATGTGACAAAACAAGTGTAAGATTGCTTATCAAGATGTAAATTAATTATTCGTATCACATAAGAAATACTATTGTCAAACAATAATCGTAGAAAAAAAATCGAGAAAGGACTGAGGGATGATAACTCTAAAAGAATAGCATATAATAATACTCTTGTTACTTAATCTTTCGACCGTTATCATCTTGCAAAATCCTCTGGTTAAAAATCAGACCGTCCTAATCGTACAAGATGAAATGCAAAAATATAAATCTTGAGTATTATTGCTTATCTGCTGAATTCTTTTTTCTTGTGAGTATCGTCACCTCAGCTAAATAATGGACCATTCCGTTTTTGTTTTAAAGAAAGGGAAGAAAAGGGACATGCTACACAGAAAAATATGATAAGAAAGAAAGAAAGAAAGAAAGAAAGAAAGATTGTAGGCGTAAGATACAGGGAGGAGATGAGCACACGAAAATGATAACGCTAATCTGTTTCAATCGAACACAATGAAAAGATGAAAAGAAGGAATAAATGATAGAAAAAAATATACTGTGGTATGTCCACGGATTCTGCTAGTAGCATATAATTGCAAGAAAACTAAATTCAACATAATTGTTTTACAACAGGTACAAGTTCCCTACTAAGATTTTTACGCTAAATGTTAATTTGAATTTTTTTACGTCTGTTTTTTACTTTTAATTTCCTGAAATTAACTTTGTATTTAGTAGTTTTTAAACTGCTTAATTTATAGAATAGTTTCATATCGAACTAAATCGAATTTCACTCTGTGAGAGACAAGAACTCCAGAAATGTTAATTGAGAAACAACGTTTATCACGCGAAAGGTGATCCATATTAAGACACAACAAGTGTGGTCTTTATCACGTTTTGGTCTTGGTCGGGGTAAACAATCTTTAAAGAATTGCCTATCGAATGTCAGAGAGGATATTCGATATCTTTATTCGGGTGTCAATACACACTGAACTCACAATCAGAGAGTTCTCTATTTGGAATGAAACTGAAATTCACTGTTGTTGCTGTTGTTGTTATTGTTGTTGTTGTTGTTGACTTCTGAATAGTCAGAGTGAAATAAGGACTGGTGCGAGTTGTGTAAGATTTACGTAATCAGGTCAGAAAGATCAAGCGGTCGGTGCCTTATAGAAAACTCTCTCAAATATCCACATGCTATCACGCAAAAGAAACACTAAGGGACGTAAATATTTTTTATCGTTGTGAATAGAGTTTTGTTTTGTTTGAATTACACATATATCCTTTCTTTATGGAACATGCTAAATATTTCCTATTCAATCAGGATAGTTATTGTCTAAACTTCACTTAGTCTGGCACAAGGCTTTAATGGGGAACAAACTGAGTGCAGAATTCACTTACTACGATGTCCTGAAAGGGATAGATAATAGATAGATATATATAGATAGATTAGATATATAGATAGATATAGATAGATAGATAGATTAGATTATATTAATGTCAATAAATCAGTTTTCTTTCTTTTTTGCAAGCAATCATATTTTTTGTAATTAATAATAATAATGTACAAATAATTATAGGCTCAAATATAGATTGACAATTAAATGGTTTCAAGTATAATGTGAAAAGTTTGCAAGAATAATAATAATAATAATGAAAATGAAACCGCCTTGTGCTCTTGGGTCTGGAAAAGAGTCTGGATGAACTGGAAATCATAGAAAGAATCGAAACAATCCAAACTACAGCCTTATTGAGATCGGCTAGAATACTCAGAAGAGATCTGAGGAGACTTGCTGTCACTCAGCCTCCACTGATAAGACGGGTGTGAAAAAAACTCGAATGGAGTGAAATAATAATAAAAGGGGGAAAGAAAAGTAATGAACGGAATACAACTATCAAATCAGGACACTATAAAATCCCTTGAAGAAAAAGAAACTTACAAATACTTAGGAATTTTAGAAGCAGACAATATCAAGCAAACAGGGATGAGAGAAAAAGTTAAAAAATAATACCACAGAAGAACAAGAAAGCTCTTAGAAACCAAGCTCAGCAGCAGAAACCTAATCAAAGAGATAAATACCTGGGCCGTCCCCGTTATAAGATACTTTGGGCCATTCTTAAAATGGATAAAAGAAGAACTCAGACAGATAGATCAAAGGACTAGGAAATTGATGACGATGCACAAGGCTCTACACCATAGAGATGATAAAGATAGGTTATATGTATCAAGAAAAGAAGGTGGAAGAGGGCTTGTTAACATTGAGGACTATGTAGAGGCCACAATCTAGGGTATCGAAGAGTACACAAAAAAGAAAGATTACTTATAGCAGCCAACAACAGCAGATGTAATGTATGGACCAACAGAAAAATAACAAAAACTAGAAAACAAAGATGGGAAGAAAACAATTATATTGACACTTCAAACGACAAATCGGAGAGGTTGCACATTAAAAGACCTGGACATGGTTAAGAAGAGGAAACCTCAAGAGAGAAACTGAATCACTAATAATTTCTGCACAAAAGAATGCCATAAAAACAAATTATATCAAAGCAAAATTTGATAAGACGTAACCAACAGTAAATGTAGACTGTGCGGTGACAGAGAAGGGAATGTAAACCATGTATTAAGTGAATGTAGCAAACTAGCACAACGGGAATACAAAGCTAGGCACAACTGAACTGAGATGATGATCCACTCGGAATTATACAAAAAATTAAACTTTGACCATACAACAAAATGGCATATGCATAAACCAGAATCTGTTCTTGAGAATGAAATGCATAAAATTCTCTGGGACTTCGAGATAAAGACGAATAACCCTATCCCAACCAGGAGACCAGACATAGTATTGATTAACAAAAAAAAAAAGAGAACGTGTCAACTGGTGGACTTTGCGGGTGAAGCTGAAGGAAAATGAAAAGATGATAAATACCTGGACCTTGCCAGAGAATTGAAAAAAGTTATGGAATATGAGAGTGAAAGTGATACTAATTGTAGTTGGTGCACTTGGAACGGTACCAATAAAAATTTGAAAAAAGACTGGAGGATCTAGAAATCAGAGGAAGAATTGAGACCATCCAGACTACTGCACTGTTGCAATCGGCTAGAATACTAGATAACGGTCTGTACGACCGTTATCATCTTGCAATACAAGTATTAACATATAAAATTGTAAACATCATCTGTTTTCCTCATAGATGATATTTTATTGCCATTGACTGGAACATGTTTTGGGAAACCCTTTTCTTGTTTACAACTACGTCCGCGTGGGTTTGATTTTCGCTCCTAATACTGGTGCCTGAATATCTGGAATTTCTGTTACATTTTTAGATTTAATGAAATGTGTATTTTCACTTATTCTATTTACGTATATATTTTTAAACCGCAACATTGCACATGAATTTTATTATGCAATTGAATCACAAATATATGTTAGACTTAATTCTATTCAGAACTAACCGAACGTCTGTAACGAATTGGGTTTTTCTTTTAGGGTCGATTTGTTCTGAGGGTCTGGGCATCTACGACCAACCTTTATTCAAAACACTTTTTCAAATAATCGTCAAGTTAGATTGAAACTGATTCGATGTTTAAAACTTCAACCCATTTGACCTCATTCCACTTTTTTTTTCAGGAAAAACGCATGCATACACGAAGGCACAGACACGCACACACACACACACACACACACACACACATACATTCATACATACATACGAATAGAACATAGAATCTAACTTGAAACACAAAGAAAAAAAAAGGTGAAGAGAGAGAGCACGCACTAATTTCGACTCGGTTGGCCTCCAATAAAATGAAAATAAAAATAAACTAAAAAAAAACTAGAAAAACTTTTATTTGAAGACATCCGGCGCCGAACAAATACTCGGGTGTCGGCCAGCGTCCCTGTTCGGTCGGTCAGCTTTGAAATAGAATTCGAAATTTATTGTCCATTCAAATCGACCTCTTGTGTTTGCATTTCTGTAATTGGGGCCGGCCATTTCAGTGGGTTGTGTCGACAAAAGAGGAGCAAAGAGAATCAACCAAGCGTCTAATGTCACAAAGAGATGGTTTCGTGCACACATAACACTCACTCGACAGAAGGAGTGCTTTCCTCAAATACACGTCATTTACCGAATCTCGCAATCTGTTTTTTCGTTTGTTTTATTTTGTTTTGTTTTGTTTTTCGTTTGTTTGTTTTTGTTTTCTTTCTTTCTTTGCCAGTTACATTTGTATGAAATCTATTTACGAATTTTATTCTACTCCCTTCAAAAAGTGAAATTTTTAAAAACTGAGATTTAAAAAAAACAAAACAATTCAAAACAAATTTTGCCTGCGAATCTTTGAAAAATATAACTGGTGCATTTGGATAGAAAAGAAATTAAATTAAAACTTCCAACTTTTAATGTTTCTACTTTTTAAATGACATAATGAAAAGTTGCATCGACAACGACTATTTTTGCTAATGTTAATCAGAATGATGATTTGTTTTTTTATTCACTGATTTATTTTCCAACTTTGTCCGCTTCCAACTTCATCACAATATTTATAAAGAAACACATCACCTGTCAATATCAATCGCAATTCTCTAGATACAAACAAAATACGTCACGTGATCAGTTTAGGCCATATTTAAGGAAGAAACGTAAATTTTTTTTTTAATCTCTCAAAAAAGAAATAACGAACATAAAGAGTTGTTACAAAGAAAAAAAAGTTAATTCAAAGATCAAATTATCCGATTAGGGGAAAATTACTCACCGTTATCTTATAAAAACAGTCCGTATTTTTATAACAGGGTTAGTTTCTTGATATTTTTTCGCAGAATTCTGTATTCATGGTTCTTTTACTAAAGAACTCCTGGATAAAAGCTTATGAAAATCTTTTGATATAATTATTCAGACTCTTATCTTTATAGAAAAAAAGTAAAAATTGTTTTTTGTCGTTTCATTTTTTCATATTTCATAAAATAGAATAGGGGGATAAATTTTGTAAAAAGTATTTCCCCCGATATATATTTTAGGAAAAACATATTCCAAACATTGGAAAGTAATTATGTCAATTTTCCTGAAAATCGGACCATTAATTAATTTTTTATAGAATTTTTTAAAAAGCCGGTAGTCATAACTTTTTTTTTGCTACGTTAAATTTCAATTGATTTAACGGTGCAAAAATGTAAACATTGATTTTCGTTGATAATTTTGATTATTTCCGTAAGGTGAATTTTAAAAAATTATCAGGAGTTTATTTTATGTTTCTTCTTTTGAATGGAAAAATATATTTTTAAAGATATTAACCTTTATGCAAGTTTCATTGTGTTAAATATAGGGGTGGGGTAAATTTCACTGGGAAAATTGGTGGTATCTACAATCCTCCTTTCATAATCGTTTCTTACTATTGTTTTTTCTCTAGTCTATATCTTCCCTCCTTACTCATTTTTATTCATTTCTATCAATTTAATGTCTAAATAAAGTAAGGGCCGGTTTAACTCAGTTGGTAGAGCATCCGTGAAGAAACCACAAGGTTTCAGGTTCGATATCGGCCTCTGCCAACTCAGCGTATAAGTAACGCAGCTTAAGTAATCTGATCTGTGTGGTAAAGCAGGGAGCTGACGGTAGGTGTGGCGCTTCACACCAGCGCAAACAATCTCCCTCGTCTAGCGCTAACGAAAAAGGAATAGACTCCCTCGCTATCCGGGCTCTCAAACAACTTTACTTTTTACTTTTACTACCACATCTATCTTCAATAGTAAGCATTGTTGTTCATAATCGTTCTCCCTTTATCCCTATTATTCTCCTACGTCTATCCTAATCTCCCACTCCACTCACATCGCTGTCCATTTCCTCTATAACATCTATCTTCCATAATGATTCCTTGTTTTCAAATTCCTTCCCCTTTATTAACATCATTCACCTACCTCCATCCATATTTCCTCCTCCATCTCAACAGTCCTCCATCACTTCCAGATACCCCATACTCATTACTGTTCATTCCTATCGTTCCTCCTCTAGCGTCATCGTTTTATTATTTTCATTGATATTGTTGCATAGCTCTTTACCGGCACTAAATATCTATATGTTATATACTTCTCTTACTTCTTACTCTGGTCGCCTATTCTTCTGGCCGGCTTGGTTCTTCTATCATCTATCTTGGTCTGGTCTTGTCGTGGTGTTTCTTGGGGACTTCGAGTCTGGTTTCTGTTGGGGATCATTTCTTATCAGAAGCCCTGTGTCATTGTTAGCTTTTAGTAATAACCACAAGACTTCGATTTACGATGATGTTACTTTATTCGTAGACCCCCAGACCAGACAACTGCGCAGTGATACTCACATCTTGCTAGCTTCTCTTCTAAGTTCTAACTGTCTAACTGAGTTGCTTACCCCTTAAAACGGAAGGGGGCCTTCTATTGCCTTCCGTTTCTCACGATCATCCCCAGAACGCAAGGTAGGAGTGAGGTCAAACGCTGTCATTCACTCTCAAGGCCATCAGCTGCACTAATATGATTTCTACACTATTGTTATAATCATTAGGTATCTAATGATTATGTAACAATATTTCCCTCCATCCCAAGATTGTCCTCCATCACTCATCAATGTTCATTCCTATTGTTCCTCCTCTAATCTTATCAATTCATTATTTTCATTCATATCTCACCCTTCATCACTATCGTTGTCCTTTATCACTCCCAGATCTATCCTCCATACTTATCACTGTTATAATAACATGTTACGGGGCACTGTCTCAATGAATGTATGTTATGTATGAGAACGATGCTCCGGCTCAGTATTACAGTCGTCGAAACTGCCCGTTCCAACCTCCCATTCTTATGTTGTCTGTTGATTTACAGGAAGGCTGAAAAAGAGCTGGTTTCGTTCCTTTTACCAACTCGGCTGAAATAAGATTAAATAACCAAAAGCTGTCAACGGATCAACAAAACAATTGAACACAGCGCTTTTTGATGCTTATGTACAAAATATATACATTTATTTTACAAAGAATCGAGGTGATTTATTTGTCAGTTGATTGGCGATCTACAGCTAGTTTTTGGCTAAGTTATCAATTTTGTACCGAGTGGCAAGGCATCAGAGTGTATCGGTAAAGTTGTATCAAGGGCCCCGAGCCATGGCGAGCTCTCTGGTTTCGGAGTGTCTCTCTCGGTCTCCTTTTGGTCTCTATTTGGTCTGTTATTTATGGGATCCAGACCTCCCCACCCCTAACAGATGTCTCTGATTGGCCAGCCACTCGATACTATTGCCTACGTGTCTAAATGGCATTGTGCCAGCCTAGCTTGTATCTTTCCATTTGAGTTTTTCCAACTCCAGCGAGTCAAGGCCAACCATTGTTTTATTTATCTTTTTTTTAGTTTTTGAAATTGTTGACGAACTTTTCAAAAACTGGAATCTTATTTATTAAATTATCATTTTATTTTGGCAAAATTTAAAATTTCGATGATATATGTCAAAATATGTCAAATTCCATAATTTAAGGAATTTATGCCTACGTGAAAATTCTTTGCTTAGCTAAATTTATATTTTTAATATAAACAATTATTATTATTATTATTATTATTATTATTATTATTATTATTATTATTATTATTATTATTATTACTTTTAATTTTAACAAACCACTATAATTAATAATTAGGGTAGTTTTAATTAATTGGTAATTAATTAATAGATCGCCAATCAACCCATAACACTTAAATAGTGTTACACTGTTCATTCCCCCTCTAACTTCCTCAATTTATTATTTTCATTCATTGTTTTTCTCCAACGCTATCGTATCTTTGCCTTCATCGTTTTTTCTATCTCTATTTTGGCCCATCACTGTTGTTGTTTTCCACTACTCAATCGCTTTACCTCCAAAAAACTTTTCATTTTTACTCCATCTATATATTAATGCTCGTATTCTTTAATTATACAGATGTTATCATCTTGCAACACCCTCTGGTTAAAAATCAGACCGTCCAAATCGTCTAAGATGAAATGCAAAAATGTAAATCCAGATTATTTGGTGTTCCTGAGTTGCCGATTACTTATGAGCGTAGTCACCTCAGCTAAATAATGGACCATTCTGTTTTTATTATAAAGAGAGAGAAGAAACGGACATGCTACACAGACGAAACATAATAGGAAAGAAAGAAAGAGGGTAGGGGAAAGATAGATAGGGAAGGTAGGCGCGTGGAAGTGATAACACTAATCTGTTTCAATTGAACATAATGAAAAGACGTAAGGAAAGAAGGAATAAAAAGAGTGAAAGAGAATTAAATCAAAATTATTATACTTGTTATATATTAAACTATTATCAATAGCTCTTAAGTGAGCATACCAAACGTTTTAATGATTAAATTATCATACTGTGAAATATCTACAGGTCTTGATATTACCTGTACATATCTCAAATCTTCCCCGTTTCCCCAATTCTTGTCGCTCACCCATCTCCATCTTAATTGATGTCTCTACTTCATCCCTTTTTTGCATCCCTCTATCGCAATAGCTCTTCCATCTCTATCTTCATTTACCACCAAATCTCTTCTCGCCATAACTATCACTCCTTCCTCCTCCGTCTCCATCACTTCAACTCCATTAATACCATTCCTCCATCTCGTTGACATTGCTATACACAGTCATCATTTTACCTTCCATTTACTATCCATACTCATTTCCCGCCTCCACACCGTCTCATCTGCATCACTCCCATCCCTATTACTCTCTCTCTCCCATCTATATTACTGTCTTTCTTCATTCTTAACCTTGTCCAGTCTCCAGCACTCGAGTTATTTAAAAAATTAATCATTTCAATTTTAGATAATTCCAATTTTTATCCTGAAAAAAAAAATCGTATATTTCCGCCGAGTTTGTTGGTTTCAAGGATTTTTCTCTTTCTGACTCAATTGACGGAAAATTCAAATATATATATATATTTTTAAATTCTGTCGGATGAATTATTTATGAATAATGTATAATCAATACTAATAATAATGTATTGATACTAATAATATAATCAATATTAACAATTGTTCATTTCATTTACATTTGGAAAACAAATTCATTAATACTTGATTTTTACTAGAAAAATTAACAAAACTATTTTCTAAACGATTTGAATAGATAGATATACAGAAAGATAGACAGACCGATAGATAGACAGAGAGATAGATTGATAAATAAATAGATAAATAGAGATGTGCGTAGATAGATAGACGTGAACAGACATAGATAGATAGAGATATATAGATAGATAGATACATACATACATACATACATACATAGACAGATAGATAGATAGATAGATAGAGATAGATAGATAGATTCAGCTTTTAGTAAAGAGTTGACTCAACACTGATGCCAACTGATAGATTTTGATGCGGTTTCCTTGGAAGCATAAAACTGGTCGTCCAATCTTTGTCCCTGATCAAGAAGCATAAAATGACGTAATTACAGGAAAGAGGAAAGTCGTATATACACTCATGCATCTTAAATTTTTAAAAAGAAATGAGTAATTGGGTTCATGTTGATGATAATTCCATAGTAAAATCCCAATTTATATTTCAATTTTTTTTTCAAATGATTTTAATTTTGTTTGTCTCTTTTTTCTGCAAGGCCTTTTAAACTACCAATTGAAATATGTCTCGGTTAAAAAAAAAAAAAAAAAACATTTATTTAAATATTTTGTACATCTTCTTAATCTTTGATTAATATATTTTCATAAATTTCATTGATGATTTCATTAACAAACACATTGAAATTAAGATAACAGATTTTAAGTTATATAATCACTAAATATTTATTAGATAAACGTCAAGTAAATCATTTTTTGTACTTGATATGATTAGAGTTTCCAAAGATTTTTAATCTTACAAAAGCAATGATTTTGTTTAGATTTTTCCTGTTTCTTTTTTTTTTTTTTTTTTTTTTTTTTTTTTTGTAAGTCTTCTTTTAATTTATATATCTACTGGGAATATTTTTTCAGATAAATAAAGAATACTTAAAAATCAACGACGCAAAGACTTTTGCTGAGAATAAGGCTATACCAAGTAAAGGCCTGGTAGCCTTGTAACTGAAGTCTTTAACTCGAGGCCAGTATGAGGTGGTCTGAATTACTACTAAACTACAATTATTGATAAAATCTTTAGCAAGAGAGTTGTTAGTGATAACCAATAATTAGCTGCTCAGCAATTTGTTCCTTAATCTTCCGACCATTTTCATTCTCCAAAACCTCCTGGTCAAAAGTCAGACGGTCCAAATCGTCAAAGATGAAATCCCAAAATGTAAATCCTGGTATCGTGTTACTTATCTGCTGAATTCTTATTTCTTATGAGTGTCGTCACCTCGGCTAAATATTGGATCATTCCGATTTTATTATAAAGAAGGAAATGAAAGAAAATGACACGCTACACATAAAATATAATGAGAAAGAAAGATAGATATTTGATTACTTAGTAGTATTCCAAAACGTATCAAAATATCACTTTTTTGTAGCAGTCTATGTTACTCAAAAAAGATTGTCCTAGAGAGGAGGAAATATTAAATGATACAATGTTCTTTATTATCAAGAGTATGGGTACTGCTTGAAAGAAATAGATCGTCCTGATTTAAGAATTCTACTAGATACCATAGTTCAGTAGATGTATTTCTGTTTTATGATGTTTAATGTTGACAAATTAAAGCCTGGCAGAAATTATTTGACAAATATCTTTGTTAGTTTCTGAAATGCATCGTTTCAATATAAAAAAAAATAATGTATATTTGAATAATCATTTGTTAGTCTTCTAAAACAACTAAAAGTAGAGCACTAAAAGTTTTCTACTTGTCATAAAATTTTAACATGGGATTCTTTTGTTATTCCGGGAAATTAAGGCAAATGATAAGTGAAAAATGTAAGACTGTAAATATAATGAAAAAATCCGTAGAACTTTCGGGTATAAACGACATTATTGGTTCTATAAGGATCATTATTCATCACTTTTTCTCAAAAGTATTTCTATTTTCTCGTTGATGAGTATTTTTGTAAAACACTTTCTGAATTTTTTATAAAAGAGTATTTCTCCGATTTCTGATCAATGAGAAATAAGTATTGATTAGTAATAGGCATAGTTTTTGATTAGTTAATTATTGGATATTAGTAACAAGTGTCTCGCTAAAAAAAATGTTCTTAATAATTATTGGTAAGTTGTAATATAAATCACATGCCCGCCTCCAGGAAAAGACTCCAATTGCATGGCTGCTAGACCTTTACTTAGTATAGTCTTCGGTGAGAATTACAAATAAATAGGTAACTTTCAATTTTTAATAAAAGAACAAAAATTAATTTGCGTAAAAATATCTTCTCATAAAACAGAATCAAATAAAATTAATAAAACCTACACAATTTCATGAAAAGAAATAGCAGCTAAAATTTTCAAGAAATTCTTAAAGCATTATTTTTTTTATCATAACGGTTGTGAATATCTTAAAACAAATTAATTCTCATTCAAATGTTTTAGTATAAACAAACTAGATTCACAAGAGGAAAATATTAAATTACCAAACGCGTGCGCGCGCGCACGCACACACGCACAGACACACACACACACACACACACGCACACACACGCACGCACACACACGCACGCACACACACACACATATATATATATATATATATATATATATATATATATATATATATATATAATGATGTTAATATGTTAATAGAAGCGAATGGAAATCTTTTGATTGTACCAGAAACAAAGGCCAAATTACGAATGATTCATTAGATTTAAAAATTGCTTTTCACTTATGAAATATAATGTTTGTTTTATTAGATCTAAAATGATTTACTTTCTTTTGTCTTTTAAGAATAGTGAGTTGAATTCCTCTGTGTTCTGTTGCTATGTGTGTTGCATTTCATTCTAAATAAGAATTAAACCACAGCATCTTTGCACTGACAAAATAGTTAATGACCCATACTTGGTGCTTTTTTAAAACCTTTTTCAATCAAGTGGAAGAGTATAAACAAGAGGTCGATTGAACTAGCAGCCAAGTACACAACAAGTAAATAGCTCGGCGGGAAAACAGATACACAATTTGTAAAATACTTATAAATAAAGTACGATTCAGCGAACGTTACCTTCCATTGATGTGTGACAATTCTTTTTTCAATAGAAATGTTTTTTAATTAGTATTTCATCTAGTAAAAATGTCAACTTGCACAAAATTTAGAGAGAATTTTACAAACACATACAAATATACCCATGGAGTCAAACACCTGGTTACTGACAATTTCTCGCCTGTGCGATCTTCAGAAGAAGTATATATATATATATATATATATATATATATATATATATATATATACGAGATCCAATGACGACAAATAGTGATGCCGTTGAATGACGAAAGCAAAATGCAGGAGCGATTAACGGATCGTGTGGGCACGTGTCGGGATTTAAAACTGTCCATTTTTTTCAAAAGTCAACGCCTCTGACGACGAATAACACCGAAAAAGTGTTATTCAGAAACCAATGGTAGGACCGACTTTTAAATTGTATTATTAATTATAAATAAATATATAATATATATATATATATATATATATGTGTGTGTGTGTGTGTGTGTGTGTGTGTGTGTGTGTGTGTGTATACCATCCTGTCCCATTCTATCTGAACTTATTTCTATCTACTGCAGGACTCCTTCCTTTTCAAAAATGTGTAAAACATGAAGACTAATGCGACTTATCCTGCCACACTAACAATCAATCCAATCATCCATATTTCTAGATTTCTATATAAAGTTGTTTATTTTATTCTTTGATTGGAATTTCTCATTTCTTCTCTTATCTAATTTAGGAAAAGTCCCAAATGACTTACTAAAAATACGGCATTTATGCATTTGTTTAGTTTTTTTTGGTTGTTGGGTTTAGTTTTTTAAAACTTCCCTGTTTTTCTGAAAATTTTTATTTCACTTTTTCTTTAATTCTATTCTGTTTTGTTACGCCTGTTTTCTGTATTCTTTAATATTTGGATTCGTCCAATAAAATATTTCGTTTTTTGTCCTCAAATTATTTTGAATGAATAAATAAGTAATAAAGTTGGCTGGCTTTTCTTTTGCCTGTCCAACAATTCTCTTTATTATTAATATTTATATCTTTGATTACTATTTACTTTCGGAGTTTTCCACTAATAGGACTTAGGAAATAATCTTTTTTTTCTTTTTCTCTTCCGTATTTTGTCAGTTTGTAACAAGTATTCCAGTTTTAACAAAGAAAAATTACAAAAATAAAACACCCACTTAAGTTGTTTTGTGATTCTGAGATCAAATATTTGCACATAAAGTTGTCGAAAGTAATGATAAAATTGATGTTGTTTTAATAGTAATATCATAAAGAGAAAAATAATTTTATTTCATTTCTAATCATTAATTAACAATATAGCATGGAAGAAAAATAACATCGGAAAGATTAAAGATGTAAACCTCATCTTAATAAATTTGGAATCCTCTTGGGTGATGAACACCAGATACATGAGTTTGAGTCACGTCCAAAGATATTAACAACCTAAGAATGGAAAGACTCAAAACGTAATAAAAAAAAACAAATTTAGTAAAAACTCGCAATAAAATTATTTACTTTGGTATTAATATAACTTGGTTGAACTAGTTACCAATATTTTTTTAACTTTACGTTTTAGATATTGCTTAATAAAATCAATTTTCCGAAATGTTTTGTGAAACAAAACACCTCAGTTAAAAACATTTGCCATTGCATCTGTATTGTCACGCAACAACCACCCAAGAAGGACGATTTGGTTACCTAACGGTCTTATTACATTTGACCGAAGTGCACTTGTTAAACGTTACATGGACACGCACATTGACACCTAATAACAACACCTGTAGTTTTATTGTTGAGGTTCAACTCTTCATTGGAAACGACTTGAAATACGACCTAACGACGGCTTCAAGTTCATTCACTTCGGAAGTAACACAAAACGAAAACCTTAAACGAGTCTATACGATTTGAAAATAATTACTCGGGAAAAGGAAAACACAATGTCTAAACCATTCATAATAAAATCGTTCGTAAATATTTATTTCTGTAGAAATGCAGAAATAAATTGGTGAAAGTTGCTTATATTTGTACTATATAAGAACTATGAAAATCATTATCATAGCTTATATAAAAACTTATGATTTTTCTAGAAATCTAGATATTTTTTACTTCTCTTTCTTACTTTTTGATGCTAATCTTTTTAAATCCATGTACATTCTACTATGAATAAGTTCTCTAGAATGACGTCGTTATTTACTGGACTGAAATGTATCGAGCACGGGGCTAGAGTTATCTGGTTCCCAATGAGGATTGAATACAATCAGCAATGGCTTGCGAGATAACCTGTGTATCAACGGTTAGGATTGGAACCTTTCAAATAGTTACATTCAAATAGCTTACATTCTGCTATATCAACGGGGAACTTAATGATGATGGAAGTAATTACACTAATTATTAAGCATTGTAATACACCAAACAACTGTTTCCAAAAATTAAATGAACTTAGAGAGAAAAATTAACCAAAGTAATTTGAATAATTCCTTATCATTTATGTAGATGGGAATTTTATTTGATTTTTCCTTGTTAACTTAGAATATTGCAAACAATTCTGTGACGAAAAACCAGTTCGTTTCTTTTGTATCAATTATAATTGCTATGACTTGTAGATTAAGAAAAAACTTATCAACTTTAATCAACTTTTTAAAGTATTTGTGAATTGATGCATTCGTCATGTTATAAGGTGCGTGTTCTTTGACATTTGTAAACTTCATCGTAACAAATAATCCCCTACTCCACACTCCCAATAAATGTTTCGAGTCTTCTATTCATAATATCATAGGTTTTATATGTATACTTCTTTATTTTTGATTTTTGTAGAAGAGGCTTGAAAATTTGAATTATTTGGATTATTAGGACTATTGTCCTTATCTTTATTGTTCCCGAGTTCGTCAAGAAACACCTGAAGAAGGACGGAGGGTGCATCGACTGAATCGTTGTGTAGATAACAATAAATATTAGGACAACAGTGCGAATAATCTAAATAATATACTTTTTTAATTTAAATATGTCTTACAAGATAAATTATCATTTACCGCTTTAATTGTAAGATTCCTAAGTCTATGTTCGATTTTCGATCATAAACATTTTTTTTATTTCTAACTTTTAATTATTTAATTACAATTAATGCGCATCAGTTTAAAAGACTTTGATTTGTGTTGAGCTGCATAGAAATACGTGAAGTGAGATGTTCGTGTCGATTTCTACTGATAAGAATCTGAAGATTTTGTTGTCTTTTTTGTCGCTGTAGTTTTTATCCGATTTGACAGTCATGTTCACCAATCAAATTAATCTGAACAATTCATTGGTTGGTCAACGAGTTCAGATGAAATCTACCGAGACGTCGAAGGAAATGACGATTGCCTCAAGAGATTAACACGGACTCATAAAGAAGGAGAGTTTCACGAATTGATTATCCGAATTCAGTTTCAAGGAAAAGAGGTCAACCGTGACAAGAATTTGCGGAGAGCTCGTCACGAATGAGAGTCTGAAAATTCCCTCAAGATTTACTGAAGTAGAATCCACCTGCTAGAAAAAGAGGAAATGGTTACAGCATCGCCATCAACAACGATAAAGATGATGATTTAGAGAAATTGTTGATCTACACTGATTAAGATTATTTTCAAATATTATGAACGCTTACTTCAAGTATAAAATATTGCATGTTAATTTGTGTGCGAAGATTATCTCTTTCTCTCACGCAATATATATATATATATATTATATATATATATATATATATATATATATATATATATATATATTCATTGGCATTTCAATCTCAGAAGAGTATATATTAATTGTGCTGATATAGTTATCGCCATCTGTGACTGTGAAGTCCAATGTTCGAAAAACTGCCCCGACAACAGATGGCGTATGTGAAGGCTGTCCCTGAAGATGTTGATATGCCGGTGATCTGTTGTCTTCGCCTTTTTCTGGCCCTCCTCATGGTGTTGTGCCAGGGTGACTTCAGACACGAATAGTCTGCTACAGAAAGCCTGTCGCCAACGAAATCGACCCTGGGTCAAATTTTCACAGCTGGAAGGAGTAATTCCAAAGCACCTGAGATCATTCTAGGAGACATCCTTAAATCGCAGCTGGGGATAACCAATCTGTTTCTTACCAGACGAAAGCTCTGCATAGAGGATGTCCCTCGGGATTCGTCCATCATCCATCCAGCGGACATGGACATGGAGTCAACACCTAGTTATGGACAGTTTCTCGCCTATGGAATCTACAGATCAGTTTGTGTCTGCAGATCGCATAGGCGAAAATCTGTCAGTAACAAGGTGCTTCATGTTCACGCTACCTTAACTCAAATATAAATGCTCTATTAATGATATTGAACACTTCTTACTTATAAATATAGCTCCCATATTATCTACAATAATTGGGTAATTTCTAAATAAAAATGACTTCATTCTGATGGACACTTTCTAAACCCAATTCATAAGCATTCCAATTACGAATAAAGATCATTTGAATTTAATATAAAAGTAACTGGAATCTTTTCTTTTTTGCCTTTGGGTCAGTTCGAAGAAATTGTGTAAGATGAATTCGATCAAATAAACAAGTCAATAGGTGAATGTAATCGAATAGGATAGGTTGAAAATACAACTAGTCTGACTCAGCGAGTCAATCGATAATTTCCAGAAAGTGAATTACTTCAATGGTCATTTCTTTATAAAAACTTAGTTTAGCATAGTACAACAATAAAACGGAGAAATGTTAAAGGAAAATAAATGTCTGTAACTAGTGGTGCTTTATAATTCAAACTCTAAAATAATTCAGCAAAACATACGAGTTTGATCTCGATAGAATCTTATTCTTAATTTCCAATCTTCGTAAAATGATGATTTGAGAGTTGCGATAAAAAGCAACTGAAATAAGATAAAAGTACTCGCAGGACCTATGGATATACCACAGTATGATATTTCAATTATTACAACATTTTATATGTTTACTTAAGAGAGCTATTGCAAAATAGTTCAAAATGTAAAAATGATCTTCATTTAATTCACTCTCACTCTTTTTTTCTTTCTTTCCTTCTTTCTTTTCATTATGTTCGATTTAGATAGATTAGCTTTAATCGTTTCCACGCACTCATCCTCTCTCTCGCTATCTTTCCCCAACCCTCTTTTTTTCTTTCTTTCTTATATTTTTTTCTGTGTAGCATGTCCTCTTCCCCTCTTTCTTTATTTATAATAAAACCAGAATGGTCCATTATTTAGCTGAGATGACAACACTCATAAGAAATACGAAATCAGAGGATAAGCAACACCAGATAATCAGGATTTATATTTTACCATTTCATCTTAGACGATTTCGACGATCTCATTTTTAATCTCAGGGTGTTACAAGATCATAACGATTGTACAATTAAGGGACATGTAATTGGCAATACTTAATCTAAGAAATTCTAAAAATATTACTTTTAGTTTTGTCTGACACATGAACATACACCACCCTTCATAGATAGTTTTAACTAAGTTATGTCTAGTCTAGCAGGAAGTCATAGGTCACTTTCAATATTCGAAATTTAGATATAAACAAAGAAATGGGTGATCTTTTCACAAAGTTTATTTAAATAAACTTTTAAGTTTCAAGATGAGAGTTCGATTTTTCCTTCTGAATTGCCCAGTGCAATTCAAGTTTACTGTTACAGGATCGAGATGCACATGACATAAGATTAGTAAAATCTAAAACTTCATTTATCTAAAATTCTTTCATAGTAAATAACGTTATAGTATTTTATGAATGATTAATAATAGAAGGGGGGCGCCTAGAGTAATCATTAGAGTCATACAAAAGGAAAAAAAAAAGAAAGAATTCTATTTTTGTTTTTATTTTTTGGTGGGATATTTTATTTCGGTATCCATATATACCAATCCCTCCGTACGAGCAGTACGTGACACAAGGTCAATTTCTTAAACGGAGTTTAACAGGTTTGAATTCAGAGTTTTCCTTCTCCTAGACCGGTTGCCTAACCAAGGTTAAAAAGCCCAGTCTGCCCTACTATTTAGCCATAGCTGGAGGGAGAGTAAAATTCATACCTTTCCCAAGGGTATTAGCACTAAGTGAAATGCAATTACCACGTCCAGGAATTGAACTGGGGGCGACGAGTCCATTTCCTATGACATTAACCATTACACCACGCGCTTCCTTCTTTTATTTCGGTATCAGTTTTAATATCCTTAAATTTTAAAAAAGATGAACGATCATCTTCAGACGGATACCTAGAATACCAATAATAAATAAAGAAAGAAAGAAAAGAAAATGAAATAAGACAAATAACAAACAATCGTATTTATCGAATTAATATTTCAATAACAAAGGAGAAAAAAAATGAAGAAAAAATGAAAAGCAACGACGAATCCGTAGCAACTGGCACGTGTCTCATCAACGTGTATTTCCATCCCCACCCCCCAGAATAAATGGCCAAGCACTTTATTAGCGTTTATCTTAGAAATAGAAACATCTGGTCGGTCAATATCTTTCAGAATTTAGACGCTTAGCTAGCATCAACCTTTCTAACATCATCAGGTGATTAATTTACAAACAGGAAGTTGTAATGAGGAATAATGGATTAAGATATCTAATTTTCTTACGAGTCTTTTACAAGAATTGAAACATTGAAAATGGGGAAATGTTTTTCGAAATTTTTTTACAATTTTAAATTGAGTATAAAATGCTAATTATAGAAAAGAGAAAAACAGAGAGAGAAAAAGTTTAGTTCAATTGCCAATTGATTGACATGAGATTTAGACACACAGACAGACAGACAGACAGACAGACACACACACACACACATCAAGTTCAAACCCTGGACAAGGTTGTTTGCCTTTCATATACCGCTAATATCCTTGAGAAGTGTATGCATCCAAATATCCCTCCCCCCCCCAGTTATGGGTGAATAGTAGATCAGACTGGGCTATTTAACCTTTGGTATGGTAACTAGTCTAGGAGAAAGAATTCAAACCTGTTAAACTATGCTAAAAATTGACATTGCATCATATCCTTCTCGTGTAGAGGGGTTGGATTAATACACACACACACACACACGGGTGTATTTACGTGTGTGTGTATGTGTGTGCATGTGTGTGTGTGTGTGTGTGTGTGTGTGTGTGTGTGCGATAGATAGAGAGACAGAGGGAGAGAGAATTAGTTTAGAAAGAGAGAGAGTGAGAATTAGTTTAGAAAGAGAGAGAGAGAGAGAGAGAGAGAGAGGAGAGAGAGAAAGAGAGAGAGAGTTTAGATCATTTTCTCAGTGGTAGAAATAATTACGCATTTCAAACCGGTTTCAGGCTAGAAAGCAGAATTGGAAATACAAATTTTCTGTCATTGAAAAGATTTTATTCTTTTTAGATCTTCAATTTTTCGACCAATACTTAAAATGTCTTTGGATTCCGTCGAAAGCAATATAAAACTTCGGAATATATAATTATAAATTCAGCTTAAATGTTCATAATTAAAAATGTTTACTAGTGGTTGGAATTTATATGCATCTTTGAGTCAAAAATTTTTTTATTAAACGTATCGTTTGATTAATGCAAATATTCAGCTGAAAAATCTGTTCAGTGTAAATTTAGTAAAAAAAACGTTATCTAAATTTTTAAAAAGTACGAAAAAAAAGACGCGAGTGTGATATCAATGCAAAGTAGGCAAGATTTGGTTCTTCGGTGCGCCCTGCTTCGTCACGGGAATGAATCTCATAAAACCTCCTTTTATGAGATTAATTTCATTGGTCGATGTTCGTTTACAAGTGGGAAGAACATAAAAGTCTTAGAAGAATTTTTGATCTTTTATTAATTGAACTGTAGTCTCTCAAGTGGCAAACAGGAATACTTATCATCATACTACGAAAAATTTGGTTCCGTAAATTCTCTACAATAGATTACTTTTGATGATATTCTTTCGCAAGAGTAAAGATCAAAAACTTTTTGGTAAAGTGAAGAATTATTGTCTTTAGAATTCGAACCATTTCTTTTTCTCTTCTGGTTTTCAGGATTTCCATCGAAAACTTGGGAAAAAAGCTTCAATTCTTTTATTCAGTTTCCAACAAGAATGGAAATAATAAGCGACATTGTTATTTTTGTTTTTTTTACTCTATCAATAAGGAAGGTAATTTATCGAATGTTTTATATTACCGTAGACACGAATTTAAACTTTTATTGTGTAACTGAAAATATTTAAAAGGTTTTGTCTCTCAAAAGCGGAACAATTTAACAAAACTTTTAATCAATCAATGGGAGTTTTTCACTCACATAATCTGATCTATCTGTTCTGCCCATATATTTGTTGCAATTTACCTTAGAAATATAAAAAATAAAACTTGTAAATTCAGCTAGTTTCTTTCTTTCAAATAAATCTACAATAATTTGTTTTGGTTTTCTTCTCTGTGTGTGGGTTTTCTCTGATTATGACCCACTCTGTTTTATCATTCGAGTAATGAATATGCAAATAAAACCGATTTTGATTAGACCGTATCAGGATTTTTTTTAACAAATCGGAATTTCCTTTTAGCAAATCGGCTTATGAAGAAACATTTGTTCTCTCTGTAGCTTTTCTTCTCTTAAGTGAGTTTGACCAAAATCTGCACATATTATTTTTCACCGCATTGAGATAAACCAATTTAGATGAAAGCAATGAATTTCTTTTTCTTTTTTGCTTCAAATTTTGTCTGCCTTAAATCGTCTCAGAAGTGCGACGGACTTTATTTCTTGTTTTTGTTGTTGAATTCTGCCATCAAAGAGACACCAGTAAATAATGGAATTTGTCAAAAGTTCGAGCTATCTCATCATCAACATCTTTAAATAAATGCATCTACTGTTACATATTTTACACATACATATCCACTCCCCCCTCTCTCTCTCTCTCTCTCTCTCTCTATATATATATATATATATATATATATATATATATATATATATATATATATATATATATATATATATATATATATATATATATATATCCATCTCTCTTTGGTTATCTATCTCACTGACACACACATAATCAACGCTTTGTACATTCACACAATCCCCTCACATATGTGTTGATAAACATAACCACCCTTCATTTAACAAACTCTTAAAGAAATACAGATGCAAGTCTTAGTGCAAAAATCATCCATGAAGATGAATCGTGAAAATCTTTATCCGTTTTAGTGAAAACTCGGAAGTCATTAAAAGGAACGAAAAAAGAAATACAAACAATAAGTCGATAAGTTAATGTGGAATTCCTTCTTGTAGACCAACAAGATGATGGTAAAAAGTGCCTTAGCAACATTTCGACTTGTTTTCGGCCCTTTTCAAGACTGGCGACATCTGCCAAAATGGAAAAAGAACATCTGGCATTCTCGCTAAGAGAACGCGATATTTGATTACGTTTTTAGCGGCGGCAACGATTCCATTTGGAATCAAACCGTTTGAACTAGAAACATCTTTTTTTAATCCATTTCTCATTCGGCTTTTATGAGAGAATGAATCCGTCGATACAAGTGAATTAGATTGTTTCATGTTCCAACATTATTTTTCACAAGATTTTCCGCCCTTCCCTCTTCTTCTTTCTTTTTTTCTTTTTCTTCATTGATTATTTTTGAAACAAAAAAATGGTAACGCAAGGAAAGACAAAATGGCGACGGGAAGAGGAGGAGGGAGAGGAGAAGTAGGGGGAAGAGGAGGTAAAATTAAACGACGAGAAGAAAGAATAAAAAAGCTAAAAACAAAACAAAGTTTATGTAGAACAACAACGACAGAAGAAGAAGAAGAAGAAGAAGAAGAAGAAGAAGAAGAAGAAGAAAGAAGAAGAAGAAAGTTTAAGGAAAGCAAATAAAGAGAAAGGGAAGAGACCGGGGGTAAAAGCCATTAGTGTTATAAAGTTCCACTAACATTTACCCCCTGGATTTGCAATAACTGCGGTTCGTGTTATAGACACAGAGGAAAAAATGAAGTTTAATCCCTTCATCTCGTGTGTCCTGTCTCCTGCTGGGTAGATGTGTGTTGTTAGAACAACAAAAAACAGGAGCAACACGTGATGTTCTCGACCTATAGATGTAAGTATACATTTATGTATGTTGGCATGTATGTAAGTAAGTAGAAAGATCAAGGGAGAT
>CM042137.1:637689-672025 GCA_023376005.1 Doryteuthis pealeii
AGCTGATTATTAATTTTTGGAAGAACTAAATTTTAAAAATTAAGTCATTCAAATATTTATATTTCATCTCATCATCTGTTTCATATAATAGTCACTATTATGTTGTGCTTAAGTCTGTCTCCCCCCTCCCTCTCCCCCCCCTCTCTCTCTCTCTCTCTCTCTCACACACACACACACACACACACACACTATATATATATATATTATATATATTATATTATATATATATATATATATATATATGAGGAAAAGGGTATTGGAATGAATCCGACAGAAGGAGGTAAAATAAGGAATGAAAGAATAAAACTCAGACAAAAATGTGTAGTATATTTCGCTGGAATTTAGCTTCCGCTTCTTCAGCCTTTAATGAATCATTAGGATCATACAAGTGTTTTATAGAAGGGGGAAGTAAGTAGGTGGGTAAGTTTTGTGGTGAGGGAAAGATTTGATTGGTTATAGGAGACATATTTGGGGGTGAAAAGAAGGGAGATAGAAGGGAAAGGAGTGGAGGATGTAGGTAGAAAAAATGAATGGTGAGGACACCTGATAGAGGAGGGGAAGTAGCCATTTCTTGGAGAAAGATTTGAATAAAGAAAATAGTAAATGAGAGTAATAAAAGGGGTGTTTAGATGACCATAAAATCAAAATCAAACCAGTAAATTAGTGAATGTGTATTGGCCCAAATAGGTCAGCAAGTGAGGGTCAACAGGAGAGGATAGGTTAGTTGGGGGGTGGGAAAGAGGAAGGTTATAAAAGTATATATAAGTATTATATACTTATATATACTTTTATAACCTTCCACACACAGACACACACACACACGTACATACATATGCTTAAGCATCAATATAAACATAAAGACACAGATACATACGCAAACAGCGAAGCATATATGTGAATATGCACACATATAAACACATACACATGTATAGCTACACATATATAAATATAAAAACATGAACATATACGTACATGAGTACATATACACATAGATACACATACATATGTAACCTCATACGCGGAACATATGAACACAAATACACACAAACACGCACACACACACACACACACACACACACACACACACACATCAGTCATTGCTACTGACTTGTCTTCTACTCGGCATCCAGTGTCCGTACATAACCGATTTATATAAATATTTTCTGGTGTATCCATATGTAGGTGTTCACAGGAGAACGTCATTTATGTGTCATTCTTTACTTTTCCTGCGATTTTGTTCGTCTTACTTGGGTGGTTTGTGTGATAGGGGTAAGTGGCCATACAGCTGGTTTTTGTGGGGTGTTGCTTCCAGGATTTGTTCAAGACAGCTAACAGCATCTTTGTGCAGTTCATACTTTTTCTCAAAACGTTTCGTTAAAGTCCAAGTGGTGCAACTATACTGTAGTACTGATACGACTACAGCTTGGAAGAATTTCCGCTTTATTTTATCAGAGACCAAATTTCCATATGATCAATGACCTGTCAATAACCTGTCAATAACAGTCCATAACTTTCTGTAGATGAGATATTACTACCGAGGTACGTGAAGGGGTCTTCTAATTTCAGGGGTATTCTATTTAATGTGGAAATGTCTCCATTTTGCTTAAAACCCATGAACCCCGTTTTGTTTTTCACCTAGAGACCAGTGCGTCTTTCTGCATTCTCCAGGCTATGCAGCAAAGATTCGTCTTTTGAATGCGTATTTTTGAAAAGCGCTAGATCAACGGCGTAATCTGCTGAGTCTGTGTCCATGATAGTTTCAGTAGGATATCGTGTTCTTCTGGCTATTTTTTACCAGAAGCGCACCGTTAACCTGTTTTGGGGTTCATCCACCTTGCTTTACATCTACCACGCTGCATCCCATAGTCATCAATGCTATCCACTTGTTTGGCTCGTATTATACTGTCCTCACCCAGAATCTGCTAGCCAGTGAGAAGTCGGCGTACGGTTACTGGATGATTATGAATGGCACATGTTTGATTTTGGCGGAGTTTGACCCCCCCCCCCGACACTGCACATGTAGAATTGTTATTCTAAGATATTGTTCTTAACTTTTAAGTTTTAACTTTGTTAATGTCCAACTATCCCATTTCATTTATTCAACTGATGTATTGTGAGTTTTACTTATTTTTCATTTCTCGTATCGTCAAAATTATTTTAATTCATTATTTTACTATTATCTCCGAGTTAAATTGAACATTTGAGCTTTCTTTTTGTTAGGAGAGAAAAGGTGTTTATCGAATCTTTCAGTTTTTATTTATTTTTTAGATAATGATAGTTTACAAGAATGAAACAAAATAAATCATTTTGAAATTCGCTTCCTCATCTTAAAATATTTTCATATGTCATTTGTTGTTTTTGTTTTCTGTTTTTTTGTTAGTTTTTGTTGTTATTACTTGAGCATATTTCAACATTTTCGGACAGTAACAAGTAAATAAGCTTGTTTGGTATACGTCTAAACGGTTATCACGTATCTTTTTATATATTTGAGTTGTCGAAGTTTTTACTTTATAGACTGTATAGTTGAGATAATAATAATTTACAAACAAAATAAGAAAATAAAACAAAATTTTTCATGTTCTATGCCATCTGCTTTTTTTGGTATGTTTTTTTTTTTTTTGTATTTTGATTTTTCGTCATTTCATGAATTCAAGACTTAGCATATTTTAATACACACACAATACACATACACGCAGACACACACACACACACACACACACACACACACACACACACATGTATATATATATTCAGAGACACAAAAAGAAAGAGAGAGAGAAGGGAGGAGAAAGGGGTAAAAAGTCACCATTTTAAAAATGAAAAACGTTTTTGTTTTTTAAAAAATAACATTAGATGGTTATTACATTCCTCAATTAGTTTCTTAACATTTTTTTACAATGGTTGTTCAATTATTTATTATTTATGTGGTAAGTGACTTTGATGTTACACACTCACAGACACACACACATACATATGCATACATATGTATATATAAGTAAAGTAAGTAAAATCGTCGGGGCGGTCTAATGTTGGTATCAGCCAGACAGCGCTAGACCAAGGAGATTATTTTAGCATCTGAGGCAGAGCACCACACCTACCATCAGCTCCTCACTTTACTGCACAGATCCCTGTGCTACTCATACGCTGAGTTGGCGAGGGCCGGTATCGAACGAAGAACATTGTGATTCCTAGCCGAACACCCTACCGACTGAGTTGAGTAGACTATTATCGGTATTAGAAGGACAGCAGATGAGTCTATCCCTCTTTCACTAACACTAGACAAAGGAAATTATTTTTGCAACTGAGGCGGGGCGTCACACCTACCATGTAGTAAAATGTTATTGTCAAATAACGTACTCGAGTTTGTATATTCTCCGATAAGTCATCAATTTGCCATATATATATATATATATATATATATATTATATATATATATATATATATATATATATGTGTGTGTGTGTGTGTGTGTGTGTAATTGGTAAAGAAAAGGCTTAAAAATATATATATATATATACATATATCATAATGAGTCAGATATACCAACTAATACTTTCACTTACTAGCTCATCAGGACAAGAATCTGTTTTTTTTTCTTACCACAAGGGTTTATTAATAGTATAGTATAGTATAGTATATAATATATATATATATATATATATATTATATATATATATATATATATAGGCTACTAAAATTGGGTGACGATCATCAGGCAATTGAAGATGATAGGTAATTAAAAGCTTCTATCTTCTTTAATTGCCTGATGTTCGCCTCAATTCCTGGAGTTTTAATTAGCTGATTTAGTCGCTTATAATTGTAGGTATTGGATATCAACTATATTAGTCTTTCTACTCTGCTGCTAGTTAATTTGCTAATTTAAATTATTTTATTATTATGCACGCACACACACATACACACACACACATATGGGCATGTAAGGATATTAATTTTAGGATTTATATTAAACTAGCATGATCTGTGGATATACCACAGTATGATAATTTTATTAATTCAACGTTTGATATGTTAACTTAAGAGCTATTGTATAATAGTTCAATATGTAGAAAGTATAATGATCTTGATTTAACTCTCTTTCGCTCTTTTTTTTTTTCTTTCTTTCCTTCTTTTTATCTTTTCATTATGTTCGAATGAAACACATTAGTATTATTGCTTCGCGCGTTCACCCCCTCTCTCTCTATCTTTCCCTACTCTCTTTCTTTCTTATTATATTTTTTCCCCGTAGCATGTACTTTTTATTTCCTTTCTTTCTAATAAAAACGAAATGGTCAATTATTTAGCAGGGGTGACAATGCTCATAAATGATAAGAATTAGGCACATAAGCAGCACCGGTATTTTAGGATTTAGATGTTTGCATTTTATCTTGGAGGATTTGGACGGTCTCAATTTTAGCCTGGGTGTATCGCAAGATTAAGGAATACTAGTATTAGTAGATAGATTTTTATTTTCCAAATTCTTTTTGTGGTAGCGGGAATGTCTAGTGTTACCATCACAGTATGGTTGCTAATCTATATTCAATTGATGGCTCAATTGTTGCGTAGAGAGAAACAACAGAAATAGGAAATCACACTGTCGGTAATATATATATATATTATATATATATATATATATATAATATATGTGTGTGTGTGTGTGTGTGTGTGTGTGTGTGTGTGTGTTCTTCGGTATGATTTTCTTTTTTTTTTAATCTTATCAAAATGATTGTATTCAAGTACCAGGGAATTGTTTGTTTTTTTCAATTGAAAATGAATTTCCCACCGTAAATCCTATTGCTTTTATTTCCAGTTGTTTTTTGTTCCTTACATGGATATAGGTAGAATAAACGTATAGACTAGATCTATTCTCAAAAACCTTTCATTTCTTCTGTTCCATAAGGGTTAATCCTAGGTAATTATTTCTAGAATAATAGTCTCAGTATAATTTGGAAAAATATGTTTTTTAAGGAAATGACACGAGTACTTATGATGAATATGTTTTATTTTTTTAGGTAAAATTTCGAAAATAATACTTTTTAGAAAAACTGTTTCCTTTCAAGTTTAGTCAACCTAGAAATGTCTAAAGAAACACTTTTATTTAAAATAAGGAAGTTTTTACATAACTTTATTCACTATTTATAATATTTTTACATATTATATGCACAGCTGTTTTAAATAGCAAACAATGTTAAGTAAAAGTTTATCTTAACTATTAGCTTTTTCTAGATATAAGCAATGTGATGACACGTTGGGTTGAACTTACGATAAATTTAGATCTAGAATCAAGGTAAAATTCGACAATTCAAAAAAATATTGAGTATTGAACGATGCGTAATTTTTAGGAGCAACATTAGTATTTAAAATCGTTCATTACATGAGTATATACGGTAACCTCTGTTGTAAAAAGGAAAATATATTTGAAACTCTTGTGATTGTTCGGTGGTCGAGATAATTGGCGCCAGTAATCGGGCTAATTTTCAATGAACACCCCACCCCCGCCCATAACCTAGAATACTAGTGTAACACAATCTTCTGACCTAACATTTCCCCTCAGTTACTTTGAGTAAATAGTAGAAGTAAATGTGTTGGAGGAAGTGGCCGATTGTATGACAAAACCAGTTTTTGTCTTAATCAGAAAACCATTTGTAGAAGTCAAACCTTTTTTTAATATTTTATGACTTTGCTTTATCTTAGATGAAATATTTGTTTTAGCCATTCATCTGTTTTCATCTTGGGATGAAAAATACTCAAACAGGCGAATTCCAAGTTAAAATGTCTGCGACGAAAACGAGCTATTTGCAATATTATAAAAGCTGCTTTGAAAGTTTTCTTTCCGATAGGAATATCATGGCGCCGATATTTTATCGCCAACAAGTCGAGAAGGAAAACTGGGAACTACACTCAGATGACGATCAAGATAACAACAAGTAAAACTGAATTCACTGTGAGTCAATTTGAGAATTGTAACTAAAATATAAAACAATCTTCTTTTCATTTAGCCTTTTTTCTGTAACCATAATTTCTGGAAGCGTGACGCCCACATACGAAGTGGAATTCAGTGTCTGCCTAAAGAACAAAAATGTTTGCACGAAGATTTAAAAAAAAGATTCGCTTATCTGTAAATGCAAATAAAAAGTGTCAGGAGATAAAAACTGTTATAGTTCACAAATAAAAAAGAAAATCTTTCCATTAAAAATACCTGACTATAATCACAAACAAAATGCAAAAGAATTCTCTGCAAGGAATTCTCAGTTCGGCTACAGAAAATAAAACTGAAGATCTTTGCAATAACATTTGGATTAGATTAAAAGCTCAGAATTGTTCACCGAATAATAACACATATAAAAATAACTAGACATCCTATTTTTAATCCAGAATAAACCATGAAAGGATATGATTATATATATATATATATATATATATATATATATATATATATATAAGATAAACCTAAGGGTCGGATCTTAGCCTTGAAGAGCACTTAGCGAAACTTTTAGTAGGTTTATCTGACTTATTAGGTTTATCTTTATTATTTGCTCTACTTAGATATTGAACACTCTTTACTTATTAGCTTTAGTATATCCTAGCGGGTTGTATGAGTATATATATACATATATATATATATATATATATATATATATATATATATATTATATATATATATAAATTGTTTTTTTCTTTTGGCCAAGTATTGTATCAATAGATTATTTTTGGTTGGTACGATTATCTTGGTCTTTTCTTTTTTCCAAAAATTTTTCCCCAGGTGATTTTTACAATCAAACTATTTGCCGGGTTTTTTTCTCACCGCGAGGATTTACCAACAAGTTACATATATATATATATATATATATATATATATATATATCATCATCATCATCAAGGTGCACAGCACGGATTCCATGGATGCTCTCTCTCTCTCTCTCTCTCTCTCTCTCTCTCTCTCTCTCTCTCTCTCTCTCTCTCTCTCTCACCATCCGTACCTTGTAGTCGTCGTTCTTGGTAAGTCCTCTAGACAACTTTCAGTTTTTGCTGATCGGCCAATACTGGTGTGACCATGAGTAGGATTCCATAGGAGAACATTGCCCTCACTCTCCCAGCATGTCTTGCTCGTATTACATGGATAGTTTGTGAAATGGGAGGTAAGTAACTGTATAGTTGATGTTTTGTAATGTTTTGCTTCCAGGATTTGTTTAGAATAGCTGGCAGCATCCCCCCCCCCCACTGCACACGCTCACAGATTGGTTTGATAATGATCAAATAGAAATATTATTTGAGAATATTCAGCATTGTACAGCGCACAGGATATTGCCAACATAAGCCAAATATCCAAATCAAGCATTGGAAATAATTTGCACCACTTATATATATATATATATATATATATATATATATATATATATATATATATATATATAGCATTGAGCACGGCGTCTTCAGTCATTTATTTGATGAATAAATGACTGGAGAAGTCGTGCTCAATGCACGACGAAATATATCTCCTACATCAACTTGCTTTAGTTGTTATTTTGTCCATATGTTTTCTATTCTTTTTATCACACACACACACACACACACACACACACATATATATATATAATATATATATATATATAATATATGGGAGAAATAAGAAGAAATTAATCCGACAGTATGTGGAGAAAGGTAGACAATCCCAGGACATTGTAGGAAATGGATGTTTATTGTGGGTAGTGATGTCGACGTTATAACATTTCGGTCTGTTAGACCTTCTTCAGGACGCTGGAAGCAAGAACTCAATCCAACGTCCTGAAGAAGGTCTAACAGACCGAAACGTTACAACGTCGACATCACTACCTACAATAAACATCCATTTTGTACAACATCCCGTGTTTGTCTACCTTTCTCCATTCTTAAACGGCAGCTGGCAATGGCCTAGAGGTTAACGGATCGGACAGGCGTAAAGTCAGTCAGGGTTCGCTTCTGGTTGGAGTTAGTTGTTGTGTCTAACCACACTTATGAGACGTACCAACCTCTCCACACGAGCTAGATGTGACACAATGTCAATTTCTTAAGGTGAGTTAAACTGGTTTGAATTTAGAGTTTTCCTTCTCCAAGGTTGGTTACCTAGCCAAGGTTTTAAAAAATCCCACTTCCTACAATTAATCCATAGCTGGAGGGAGTAATTGGATGAATACCTTTTCTAAGGGTATTGGTGCTATGTGAAATGCAATCAGCCTTGTCCAGGATTAAAATTCTGGTCGAGGGTCCATTTTCTACGACTAACCATAGCACTACACGCCTGATACATTGTTACAATAATGTAGAATGCATTAGGGGAATAAGTTAAATTAACCTAAACGTAACAAAGCATAATCAATATGCACAGAATGGTCCAATGGGTAGAATTGTAGGAAATGGACTCGTCGACCAGAGTTCAATTCCTGGACTCGTCGACCCGAGTTCAATTTCTGCATTTCCTCATAGTGCTCACACCCTTCAAAAAGGTATGCATCCAAATACTCTTCCTCCAGCTATGGGTAAATAGTGGGGCAAACTAGGCTCTTTAACCTTGCCTATGTAACTGTTCTAAGAGAAGGAAAACTCTTAGTTCAAACCTAGTAAACCCCGCTTAAGTAATTGACCTTATTTACCCTCTTAGCTTTTCCTTGGGTTACGGTATATAGTGTTTGTACAGAAATAACATACTCGAGTTGAATTAATTACAGCTAACTGCAGGATTTCATGTTGTAGTTATATATATATACATATGTAGTCATATACATATGTTGCAGTTCATGTTGTAGTTGTAGATAACTACAACATGAACTCCTGCATGTAGCTGTAATTATATCTTGATTAATTCAGTGGATTTAACCTTGAAGATCCTTATGGTGAAACTCAAGTGGGTTATTTCTGTACACACTATATAATGAATCCGCTCTATTTATGTATTGAGTTCTTTATATTTTTTATAACGCTGACTTATCCACGTAAAACTTGTACCAAACAAATCTTGGACCAACCCAATATTTTTAACGGTAAGTCATTCCTTCATATATATATATATATATATATATATATATATATATATTATATATATATATATATTAATTTCATAGTTAATTTTTATTTTATAGTTAATTTTTTTTTCTGTTATTATTATTTCATTTCATTGGTTATTTAAAAATAATAATAGTTTGAATAATGTACACATGGATAAACTCCTGACCGAAACACGTGTAAGTAAAATTGATTAAAATATCCTATTTTATACATTCTATACTCTCTTTCCTTTATTATTTTTTCAATATATATATATATATATATATATATATATATATATATATATATATATATACAGAAGATAATAAAAGCAAACGATTGATTCGAACAAGTTTTACTCTCAGACAAATTAAAGCGGCAATAGATAAAATAGGGCGCGAAATTAGTGGAAAGAAAGTTCATAATCCACACAGAATGTAAATCCGAACCTGCATGTTTTATTACTGACCATTCAAAATTGTAACATCTGAGTAATGAAGTTGTTTGGTTGGCACTGCATTTTCATATTACCATTCATTTCAACCTTTACAGAATTTTCTTTATGAAAAAGAAATTTAAATTTTCTTGGAGAGTGTAAAAGACCGATTATTTGATGAGAAAGATTAAATGTACTGTAAGGATGGAATTATGAAGCTGCTTAAGAGATGAAAGAAAATAGTTGAACAAAAATGTAAAATATTTCATTCAATAGAGGCTTTGTCGAAACGAAAGAAGTATCTTTTATATTTACTTAAACCTTTTTGAATAAGTCATACATGTTTATGTACAATATAAAAAACAAATATATATATATATATATATATATATATATATATATATATATATATATATATATGTGTGTGTGTGTGTGTGTGTGTGTGTGTGTGTGTGTCGTTTGCTACATTTATAAATAAAGACTGCTCAATATCAGTAATAGAGCATATATGTTAGGATAGCGTAGACATCGGGTCAGGCGAGAAAAAGATCAGTTACCAGGCGCCGTTAACCCTATGTCTACACTATCATTAGTTGGGCAGCGAGAAAGATGATGGGTTCGTAGGCCACGGATAATAAGCGACGAGGGATGCGATGAGCACTAGTGAAGTAAGAAAAGCAATGTATGAAGGCGCTCGGTGGTTAAGTGGGTGATTATAGACAATGAAAGTAATGAACAATGAGAAACGCGAAGGGTGCAGATTAATAAGGGGTGGGTGATTAGGAAGGACAAAAAATGTTCAAATTGGCACAATTTCTCCGTCTCAGCCACTGTCTGTCTGTCTGTCTGTCTGTCTGTCTCTCTCTCTCTCTCTCTCTCTCTCTCTCTCTCTCTCTCTCATTCACTCGCAATTTCTTTTAACACTGAATTTTCCTGGATTTCTTCTTCTTTTTTCCTTTATAATCCCCCCACCCTCCTGTTTTCACACTTTTCTTTCTTTTATTATCTTTTTTGTTTCCTTGATTCTACTTTTCTAAAAAAAAAAGAAAATTATAACGTTCGTTAAATTTCTTTCTTTCTTTTTCATCCTGTCCTCTTTCTTCTTCCGTCTTTCTTTCAAACTTACTTTCTTCATTTCGTCTATTCTCATTATCTGTCTCTCTTGCTTTATTTCACAAATCTACATCATCCTTAACCTTTTTAACTTTTTCCTCTTACCCTCAAAATAAAATGGGGCATAAATATTATCACATGATTTAATCACCGTGTTTAACCGTTTGCATTTTATTTTATTTTTATATTTTATCTTATTTTTCATCTTTTTTCAAAAAATCCAATTTCTGTTTTCTAGATAAATAAAAATGTTTGTTGACAAAATCTGATCCGCTGATTCAGTTTCTGTTGCATGACAAAACGATTTTTTTTTTTGCGGGGTATCAATTTCTATGTCACCGTATTTGATAATTCCAAAAATAAGAAATAATATTTAAACTGTTTTCCTCTTTGTTTTATTGATTTTCTTAAGTTATTTCTCGCTCTCCTTTTTCTGTGCACAATTCCCGCTCGTCACTTCATTTATTTGCCCGTCATCTTTTTTTGTTTTGTTTAAACTCGAGAAATTCGACTCTCTGTACCTGCACGCCTTAGCGCCTTCACTTGCACCGGTCTTCACGCGGACACGCCTACATACATACACTCAAAAAACATTGAGTGACTTGCTGGCACACAAGAGATAGATAGGTAGATATACAGGGAGAGAGAGAGAGAGATAGAGAGAGATAAAGGGAGAGAGAGAGATTGGGGGGGGTATTCTCATTATATCTTCCTTCTGTTAACACCACCCACCTCTTCCATCTACCTGTTCTTCTCACCACCATTTCATTTCCATTTACTTTCGTCGTCATCGTGCATAGATGTGAGCGCCAAATGCTTTCACAACGACTGTAAAACGAACACACAGCGGGACGTTTTGTTTGTACATACCAAGCATTTCCGGCGTGCGCTGCCTTGTGGCTTCAAGTTAGTTGATCTGTTTGAATATTTGCAGACATGTGGATGAGGGAGGGATCCACAACTCCTCTCACCCTAACGACATTACTTTATGATCCAAAGAAATGGGAGAAACAGAAACAGTTTGCTTTCCATTCTTAACACCTACCATACCCCACATTGCCATCATTAACCGTGAGAAATATCTTTACACGAACCAGACAAACTTTATAAGTAAGTAACATTCATTGCAATATGTTATGAAGAGGCTACGGCGAAAATTAATAACTAAAAACGATTATTGTAATTTAACTCATTTTAAAACAGGTTCTCTGTAATCGTTTTCAATTGTTGCTAATCGGGAACAACACAATAAATAATAAATATATTTCTACAAATGAGAAACTTGTATTTCTATCATTTGTATCTTTCTTTCAAATTCACTTTCTGTCTTTCGTCCATTCTCATAATCTATTGTTTTTTATTCCCAATCTATTGAAAAGAGACCGGGCATCCCTCATAGTTTAATGGCTCGCAGATTATTGCTAATGAGTTTGATCCTCACTAAGTTCTCCATACTTCCAGTTTTGTGCGAAGTTAATCTTAGTAAATTACAAACATTTCAAAGAGTCCAAATTGCAAATATCTTAGAATAAAAGATGACATAAATTTTTTCATCACAAAAAATAAAGTTAAGTTAACGGAGCGGTCTATTGACGTATCAGCCGAACAGTGAGGGAGTCTATCCCCCTTTTTTGCTAGCACTAGAATAAGGAGATTGTTTCTGCTTCTGGGGTGGAGCGCAACACCTATCATCAGCTCCCCACTTTATCGCACAGATCCAATCCCTCGCCAACTTAGCGTATTAGTAGCACACTCATACTCTGTGTTGGCAAGGGCCAGTATTGAACCCAGAGGTTCTGAGCCCGATGCTCTACCGACTGAGCTAAACCGACAGATATAACATTCTTGCCTGTCCCAATATTATTTTTGTGCTTCTCTATTGCATGATATAAGGGGAACAAAGTTGTAGATGGGAATACATTGTTATCAAGTACACAACAAAAAGATATCTCAGTAGATGGGTATAGGGAATATCTCTCTCTCTCTCTCTCTCTCTCTCTCTCTCTCTCTCTCTCTCTCTCTCTCTCTCTCTCTGCTTGTGATGCAGCGACCCATTATAGGCATCAGCATATAATTATGTACTAAGTTTAGCTTAGATGTGACACAAGGCCAGATATATTGAGCCCATTGAGAATCGAACTCACTAAAAATAGTCTGCAAATCTAGCTTGCTAACCATTACAACACATGAGATGTCGATAAGCATCAACATATAATTCCTTTTACTCTTCATAAATTCTATTTATTTGGCAAGAGGAACGAAAGAACAACTTTTCTCTCTTTTAGTTTCAACATTTGATTCATATTAGCCATTATTATTCATGACATGCTTAATGTATTTAAACTTCACAACTATTTTTATATTTAAAGTCAAATGTCAAAGATTTAGTGATTAGCTTCCTGATAACGTGCAGCCGGTTTCCTTCTCTTGAATCGTGATAAAACATGAGTGTCTTATAAGGTGTTGAAGTCATTGCGTGTTCAATCTCTCGGCATGTTCTACAACTGTCCATCATTGAATTGTGCTTATTTGGTGTGGCAGAAAGAAATTTATTGACGTCTGCAACATGTCCGATACATATCCGACATATCTTATTATAATGAAGATTCGGTGTCTGTCTGTAACCGAAACTACGTCACTGTTTACGTCACAATACCGTCAAAAATTGTGTAACAGTATCAATGGGTATTTAATTCATAGTCAAAATCATTAATACATGAAATAATAAATCTTATTTATTAACTATGTCTTTATGAAAAGCTGAGTTAGATTTGTCTCAAAATATCTCATGTTATTTGTGCGTTTAAAATCCTGCAATGTGTCTTATATATCACTGAGAAATACAGATTTACATAATCTATGGTTACTTTGCAAACTGGTTTTAACAAAATTGGGTTTAATAAAAATTACTTGGTGTTATTGAAATGATTTTATATAGAAACCCAATTAAAATATAATTAGAATAAGTGTCAAGTTTTTTATATACGTTCTTATTAAATCGCATAAGTGTATCCAATTTAATATATTTCATTACATTAAAACTTTAATACTTACGCCCGGAGTGCGCATATTCTTGCTAGTACTTGCTAATAAAAATAAACCTAGATTAATAGACGAATCGGAGATAAAAACTTTTTTTACCTCAATTATCACTCCACGGTCAAACAGAAATCTTGCCAACGTCCCATAGCTACCACAGCTACACTGCTTCTGCAACTATTACGTCATGCTTACTTCAGCAGGTTGTCTTAATTTCTGTAAGTGCTAAAGGGAAAAATACATCCAATTTACCGTTGTCTAATTCTTTTTAATATAACATATTAAAAAATAAGTTGTCGGGTGGCCTATTGTCGGTATCAACCGGACAACAAGAGTCTATCCCCTTTTAGCTAGCGCTTGACCGTGGAGGTTGCTTTTGCTGAGGTGGAACCCACACCTAACGTCAGCTTTCCACTTTACGGCACAGATTAGATTATCCAAGCTGCGTGACTCATGCACTGAGTTGGTGAGGACTGGTATCGAACCCGTAATATTTGTAGGCAAATGTTTTACCGATCCATACTGACAATAGAGAGAGGGGGAGGGGAGAGTTAAAGTAAGCCATGCACACGTTGTTTTTGTTGTTGTTGTTGTTGTTGTTGATGATGATGATGATGATGATGATGATTACTCATTATAAACATTTGTTACAAGTTGTTGGAACGAAACTAAACTATTGAGTATTGAAATGCTCCACCATTTGTTCCTATCGACAGCATTAAGTGTCCGTACAGAGCTGATGCATGTAAGTTTTTGATAATTGGCTGACACTGGTGTGTCCATGTGTAGGATTCCATAAGAGAAAGTCGCTTATTATTTCGTCCTTACTTCTTCACTAGTGCCCGGCATGTCTTGCTTGTCATACTTAGATTGTGAGTTGGGAGATAAGTGGCTGTACAGCAACTGTTTTGTAGTGGGTTGCTTCCAGGATTTTTTTAAAAACAACACGCGGCATCCCTGCATAGTTCCCATGTAGCTTTTTTCTTGAGGCGTTTCGTCAAAGTCCAAGTTGTGCAACCATACAGTAGTACTGGCACAGATTGGGCTTGAAATATAAACCTTTATTTAACTTTATCAAACAAAATGTCTTTTAAATGCATTTTTGCATTTAGACGTTGTCTCCCCATCTTTGCCATTTTAGCACAATGTTTTGTTCGATATGTTCTTTGATCTTCCTTAGAGATATTCTAAATATTCTTTTAAAGACAACAAAGTTGAAGATATTTTCCGGAAAAAATACGGAATAATGAAGCTATTTTCTTTTAGAATTTCAGAAAACGATTTATATTCCATTTAGTCTTGGTTGAATTGCGTTTCTGCCACGATTTCAATCTGAAAAATGAATTTCAGATAAATTTTAATTTTAATTACTGTCTACCCAACCCATATTTTCTGCGTTTATGGGCTTAAATGGTATTGTCCACTTCAAAACACTTGCAACAATCTTATTTTCACAGAAATCACGTGATGTTAATTGAGTTGCGATATCAAAGTGTATTTCGTGATGAAAATTCTAATTAGAATTGCCCCATTTTAATGATTCTTCCATCTCCCATCATATGAATCATAAAAGAGACTTAGAAGGTTAATAGGTCTCCCTTCATTCCCCCTTCTCTCTCTCTCTCTCTCTCTCTCTCTCCTCTCTCTCTCTCTCTCTCTCTCTCTCTCTCTCTCTTTCCATCTAATGATATCTATAAAAATGACTAGATGATAATTCTGCCTGAAGAGAGGCCAGAAACATACACTCGTTGACTCTGCTTCAATGATTCAATGTAAATATGCGCTTGATGCGTACACATTTCAGCTCGACCGTCATTTTTATTGATCCCTTCTTCCACTGTTTTATTTGTGGAACTTTTAAGTTATGGTCTTTTCACTGTTCTTTTGATAATGACTCCATTAATACTATCAGTCCATATTTCGTTGGCCGTCTAAAGTATTGAAAGAATTTCGATAAAATTCTAATGAATCTTCTTGATTACGGATCTCATTGGACTTTTCCCATCAACGTTGATCATAATTTTGTTGTCGACTTGAATATAACCAATCTCTCGTTTCTTTGAATCAAAGTAAAACAAGCGATTATTCGACCTTTTTTTTCTTCTCACCCGTCTTATCTAAATGCCATTAAAGATGCCGATAGACTCATAAGTGGGAAAGGTATGACTGGCTTTGTACAATGGGGACAGAAAAGTCTATGCGCAGTGACAAGGTAAGAAAATTCATTGCCTTCTCTCATCAGGATTGAACCAAAGTTAGCATAATTCGTGTTGTACGGTGGATCACTTGATATAGCGGTGCCTTTCGCCGAGTTCATGCCTTTTTGTTTGCCTGATATATTAATTCTCCTAAAATATTCACCGGTTCTCGTTGTTTATTTATCAAACCCCCACCCATGTATCAAAAGTCACATGACTTTTTTAAACAATTGGATAGAATGTGAAATTACCAAATTATTTTGGAGTTTTTCTTATGGGTGTCATAGGTGTATATTTTCACCAGTAGTCAGAGTTTCAAATTAGATGAAAATCATAATTTTGAATGCAGATTCTCAAGGCAGACAAGCAGCAAAGGTTTTCAAGCTTAGAAAATAGGCGAAGTATATTCTTCCTCCCCTAAGAGTTGCTATGCTAGAATTAAAAATAAAAATCCTATTGTTGACTTTCTCCTTAAAAGTTCATCTCGGATAGAAGAAACTTGCACAATCACTGGTTGGTTGGTTGGTTGGTTGGTTGGTTCGTAGGGATTTTATGGCATGTCAACTCATTCGGTTATTTTAAACTAAAGATGGTTTTGTTTTATTCATTCTTGATGGATACTCAATTGTTTGTCTATTTTTTCTATTTAACACGTACATGGGATTCTAACAGGTACTCCAACCCTGGGTCAGAGCGAACCTGGCAATGAATGGGTACTCCACACTTCACCATTAGATTCAGTTTAACGTCATACCAAGAACATTGGCCCTCGGTCACAGCCTTCTAGCACATATTTTATAAAAAAAGGGTTGGCGCTTGCCTTAAGGGTAATAGGATTGGACAATTACATAGATGCTTGGGCTTGACGTGACCAGCCGATTGATCCGAGGTCACCGTCCGTGTAGCCTAAATAAAGGCCATAGTGGATTATTGCATATAATGGACTACTCAGCCATTAGGGTTCAATAGGTTAATAGGTGGTCCCATTGGGGATAATCTCTTCACATTTGTTATAAGTCAACTGAAATGAATTGTCCTGTCATTTAAGTCCTGAGTGACATCAACCTGTCGGTGGGACTTAGAATATGCCAGTAGCATCCCTTGCAAAAAGGTAAGAGCCCCCTTGGGGTGGGACACTGAGAATGACACAGCATTCGTTAGTAAGGCTCTAGTACTGGATCTCTGAGAACTGTGTAGTCACCCTTTTGACGTTATTATTCTCAGGTCTATTCTGACCTTTGGCTAGTATTTGCTAGGGACCCATATGTCAAAAAGATCTTCTTGAAAATAATTCGTATTAGATTGGAAACCATATAACTGTGTGCAAATTATTTGTACTAAAAATAGTTACTTGATGTTATAATTGCTTACAAATTATTGTAATTATTCACTTGAAACTATATTCGGCATTAAATAATCCAACAAGGGTTAATATAGCCTAAAACAAACCGATTAGCTGTGACGATGTAGCTGAGGTAGCCATAGGATGCGGTCAGGATTTAACATCATTTAACCTCAAAATAATTGTTGATACCAGAAAGATGAGACATTTCATTTCCAAGGAGGCAACTTCTCGAAGTTTATATTTTCCATGCAACATTGGCAAGAGTAAACCAGGGAGATGTGAATTTCCAACAGATAAGAGCGGCACATGAAAATTTAGGGAGCCCTTCTGTACAGCAAGAGCAAGATTACTGGCGAACAACAGTGAGGGTAACCACTCAACAATAGGAACCAAATTCAACACATATCTCACTATTGTCTATCTATCGAATGCACTACATATAGTGCATTGCATTCCATGAAATTTCGTAATCGTCGACCTGAAAAGGTATCGACAATTTGTTATATCATTGCATCAATTATTGCTTATCACAAGTTTAAAAGGTCTATCGGACAGGTGAGACATACGTATATATTGCCGTAGATCGTTTGCATACCTGTATACTCGCTATGGTTTTCGGTAATGATAGTTTGTTCCAGCTAGTTAACACAACTCTCCATCATATTTATGTGACTCGAAACTGGTTGCAATCCAAATTTTTGGCAATTGTCAAAAAATACACACGTGCAACCGGCTGTAATTAATCAATATCTTAATTATTTCAGTGGATTTAACCCTGAAGATCCTTATGGTGAAACCGAGTAGGTTATTGCTGCGTACCATTATAATAATAAATTTGCTCTACTCACGTATTGAGCACTTTATATTTGTTATATCACTGTCTTATCATTGTGAAACTTGCATCAACTAACCATTGTGACCAATTTCACCGGTAAGTCATCTTTTTCATATAAATCATATATATATATATATATATATATATATATATATATATATACAGAGTGAGAGAGAGAGAGAGAGAGAGAGAGAGAGATTAAAAAAGAGACAGACAGACAGACAGACAGACAGACAGAGAGAGGGGGTAAAAGTATCCAATCGACCGGTAAGTTGGGGATGATTCTTTGGGATGATCTATATCTTCTGTATATCGACAATACATGCCTCTGGGCATATTTATGAAGTAACTGGCCGAAACAAATTTAAGTAAGAGATTGGTTAGTTTGTTTTTTTTTACTTAATTGCAAATTACGACTAATCAGAACCAATTAAAACAGATTTTTTTCAAACATAATCCTAAAAGTAAGGAATTATTTTGTATAATTGTTGTGTCATAAAACTAAACAGTAAAAAAGCCTTTAGGAAGCAAAAGTTAATTAACTCAGCTTTACTATATATATATATATATTCATTTATTTATTTATATTTATATTTAAGTATATTTGTGTGCTTGTGTGTCTGTGTGTGTGCGTGTCTGCGTATGTTTGTGTAAGAGAGAGAAAGAGAGAGAAAGAGAAAGAGAATGTTTATTTCAATGAATACTTTCGGTTGTTGTTTTTTTTTAAACTTTTGTTGAGGATATTGATTACAATTTTCTAAATGTAGTCAACCAAGTCTAAAATGTTTTGTCGGTTTGACTCGCCCATCTCCTGCCCATTAGGCCACCATGTATTTTCCTTGATTTCTATTGCTGTGTGATTAACACTTCACACATATGCCACATTTCAACCGAATCAAATATTCACACATTCACAAAACATATGAACAAAACACAAAGAAATAAAATTATTAATTTTTATTTTCTAATTTTTCTTCCTTTTATGTTTAACTTTAAATATTTCACCTTCAAAATATTTTCCTCTTTCTTTCTTTCTTTCTTCTTTCTTTTTTTTTTTTTTTCGATCATTTTTTTTTCAAATTTTTCTTTTTTAATAATCTGGCGCCTCTACTTTTTGTTTACCCCCCCCCCCCCGCCGAATAGTGTCGATGTCTTCAGTGCATCGAACAATCAGGCAGATCGATAATTAGGGAACATAAAACTATAGTTTAAAACATTGTCCATATTTTAATGTTTCTCTACAAACGCCCAAAGGAGCGGTGCGTGTTTAGCCACGTGCACAAGCAGCAAAAGGGCTGAATTTGTTGGACGAAGTTTGATTTGAGCGAATGAGAAGAATTTACACGGCGTAAATAAAATTCCTTTTGTAGTTAATTCAGAGCAAAATTAAATCAAGTTTACCAAACATACGACAACGATAAGTGTTGGCAAAGAAAAACATTTTTATAACTCGTTTGATTTTATTGATAATAAAGCGGGGAATGTTTGAGATAGAAGAGAGATTGGAATTTGAAAGTAAATAGAAGGAAGTCATAGTAAAACAGACGCAGTTTGTTTGGACATAAAGGCAAATGAAATAATCTTTTGAAAAGAATCATTGAAAAATGATGAAGCAGTAATGAAAAAAAAAAAGAATGTATTAAATATAGAGAGGGCGTTTTATTGTACAATAGGTAGAAAGAGAAAAAAAAGAGAGAGAGAGTGATAAGAAAAAGGAGCGAGAGAAAAAATGGATGAAGGGAAAAGAAAGGGAGGGAGTTAAAAAAAAGAGAGGGAGAAATAAAATAAGGGAATGTTGAAAAGAAGGGGGGGGAAGAGAGGGAGAATTTTATTTTTAAAGTGAGGGAGAGAAAAATAAAGAGAGAAAAAAATGGGCAGAGAATAAAAAAGAAAAATTCTTGGACAAAAAAAAGAATCAGATAAAACTGCAAAGAAATCTGAAAAACAAGACACTCGTCGTAGACGGAATTGAAACCGAAAACAAACTTTTCGGAAAGAAATCCTAAAAGATAGAAAAACAAACGGACGAAAGCAAAACCAACAAAAGTCATCGAAATTTGAAAAGAAAACGCGAAAAAGAAAAAATACAAAGAAAAAAATATGCAGGAAAATTCGAACATAAAACGAAGCAAAATCTAAATTAATGATTCAAATGCATCTTGCCAAAACAAACAGAATCTAAAACCGAGTGAACAAATTAAAGCAGTAAAAATGGAGTTTGATCTTTAAAGAGAAATGAAGAAAGAAAAGAAAGAAAAAATGAAATTAGATCTAACCGTTGAATAAAGATAATAATGAAACATATTTGTAAAGTTGCAATCCAATCCAAAAATGAAAAGTAAAATATACATCCGTCTATGTATAAAAGCATGTATCTCTCTCTCTCTCTCTCTCTCCTCTCTCTCTGTGTGTGTGTGTGTGTGTGTGTGTGTGTGTGCGTGCGTGCCTAGTCATATAAATGGTTGTAAATTAAACACCAAAAGAGAAAGTAAAACCACATTTGACCAAAGAAGAAAAACATTGAAAGTTGTTAAATTATTAACAGTCAAAACTGTGACGCATCATTTTCTATTATATTTTTTTTTTCTTAAGGAAGACATTCACTATTTGAAAGTGAAAGAAATTATGGCGTATAATATTTACAACTGGTCAGATCTTCATGATTATATTCTTATACATAATTTTCTTTTGCCGCTCAAAAACAAACAAATAATTGTTTATAAATTAAAGTTTTTCTTTCCTTCTTCATGACTGTCAATTTATCATCATCATGTCATGGTAGCAGCACGTATATCCATGAAAATCTCTCGCCAACCGTCCCTATTATTCATTCTCCTCGGGAGTATCCGAACAGAGCTGGGTAATGTACGTTTTTGCTGGACGGTCAACACTGGCATGTCAATGTGCTGGTTTCTACAGGAGAACGTCGCTTATGAGTTCGTCCTTGCTTCTCCGGCAGTGTCCAGCACATCTTGTTCGTCGAACAAGACTGGAAATTATATATACAATAATTTATTGAAGATGCTTGAATTCCATAATAAAGAAACAAATAAAAGGATATTTTCTATGAGAAATGGCACAATAACAAGTACTATCACTCCGGATCAGTGGATTAATGACAATGAAAGGACACTTCACACTCCCCCAAATTAGTGTCGCTTATTTGATATATACGTTTACAAAGGGTTAATCCTCCTGTGAAGTCTTCTTCAAGATTGTTTTAATCCCTTAATAATCTTTCCTGATTATCCCCCGATAATATTTCCTGCTCAGCCGTGTTGGTTTTACTATTTAGAGTACCCACCAAGGAGTCGCGTGGTTCCTGGTTCGATACCAGTACCTGTCAACTCAGCCCATCAGTAGTACACATTAGGTAATCTGATCTGTGCAGTAAAGTGGGGAGTTGACGGTGGGTGTATCGCTCCACCTCAGCAAAACCAATCTCCCTGGTCTATTGCTAGCTAAAAGGAGATAGATACCCCCGCTGTCTGGCTGATACCGACAATAAGCCACACAACCTTTAGTCTGACCCACAGGCCTTATGATGCTTGTAGTATCTGCTGATTTGTTTTTTTTAGTCGTCATCCATCTTACAACTGAACTGGCTCATTGCTGCTTAACTTCGATGAGTTGACGGAAACAATTACTTCCAAAGTGACTTGACCGTTAGTATATAAACTACTGAGCTAAACACATGGCCAGTATCTTGGAGCACCCAGTGAGAATCGAACTTACTTACAATGGTTTGCTATTCTAGCTCGCTAAGAATTATACCGCTCACAGTCAAAATCTAATCGCTAAATTTTATTCGCTCGCAGACATTTGATACAATATTTTAATTAGATTTATATCACTTATAGAGTGTCATTAGACTGATGTGGGGTTTCTTATTTAAGAGTAAAGCCAATATCAGAACTTTCTTTTTTATGTAAAATTATTGACATGTCTAATAAATGAATATCTATTGGAAAATAAATATAATTAATATTCTGACATGCTTCGAGGATAGTAAATGACGTCACTATCATTGGATGGAGAATCTAAATAATCAGTATCTCTGATTGGTTAGTTTAGTTTCAAATTCTCAAATAGAGTTTGTTTTCTACCGACACCCGCCCACAAATATCCATGCTGGTCTTGATTATTGGAATTTGTGTTTTAGGAAGAAAGGGAAAAAATACGAAGACAGGCAAAAGGAGGTTCAGTTTGGGAATAAGAGAAGAAAGGGAAAAAGAGAGAAGTAAATGTGGTTTGAAGGAAAGAAATATATGGACAAAAAGAGGGATATGAACAAGAGTAAAAGATAACTAGAAAGAAAGAAAGAAAGAAAGAAAGAAAGAAAACGGAGGCGTGAGATAAAAAAAAAGGGAGAAAAACATTAAGGAAAAAGGAATAAAGACAGGGATAAAAGAAAAAGGGAAGAAGTAAAGAGGTAAAGAAGAAAGACAAGGAAAAAGAGGTTACAAATGCAGAATAATGCGCAAGAGATAATATCATTAGAATCGCATTTTACATATAAATAACATTAGATTACGGAAACTCCCGAAGTAGCCTAATGCTAACCCTAACCCTAACCCTTCCTCTTACCCTAACCATAATCCTAGCGTCTCAAAGGTTTCTGGTATTTCCATGAAATATAATGCTTTTTATACGTAATATAATGATATTATCTTGCACACTATTCTGCATTAGTACCAAAAAGAGAGAAAATAAAGAGGAATTGACGGAAATAACAGAGAAAGAAAATAGAGAAAGGAAGAAAGAAAAAGAGGAAAGAAAAAAACTGACAAGAAGTGTCGTTGTAATCCGATCCAAAATCAACGACTCAGCAAAATATTTTTTTTTAAGTGTTAAAATAATAAATAGAGTAAAATGTTTTCTAAAGAAAAAAAAGTCAGAACAAAAAGTGAGGAGAGATGAGAGAAGATTAGAGGGAGAGAGAGAGAGAGAGAGAGAGAGAGAGAGAGAGAGAGAGGGGGGAGATAATGACAGAGGGAGATAGATTGGTATAAGATATAAATTCCAATTGGGAATAAAAATGAGGAGTTGAAATAGAGAGAAGGGGAGAGAAAGAGAAAGAGAGAGAGAGGGGGAAGAGAGAGAGTGAGGATTTGTATAAGATATAAATTTCAGTTGAGAATAAAAATGAGGAGTTGAAAGAGAGAGAGGGGGAGAGAAAGAAAGAGAAAGAGGGGAGAGAAAGAAAGAGAGAGAAGGGGGAAAGAGGGGAAAGAGAGAGAGAGAGATGGAGGATTTGTATAAGATATAAATTTCAGTTGGGAATAAAAGAAAATCTTGATTTCGTAAAGACAAAGAAGTGATGAACATTTTTAGTTGGTGATTGAAGTAAATGTCTATGAAATTATTTGATACATTTTTATCTCTTCACACAAGGCGAATTGTTACACACTAAAACTTTCTATGATCTTTCTTATCAAGTCTTTATTGAACATTTGTCCCTTGCTGGTCGAACAGAAAGAAAGAAAAAAAACTTTTAAAAAAGTTTTTATTCAACCATTTTTAGATGTTATTCAATTATTTTCAAATATTTTTATATTCGTTTTTCCCCCTCTTCGATTTTTCTCCTGTCTTTGTTTTCTTTAGCGCGCTTGCGTCGGTTAAATTCAATTAGAAGCACTCTAATGTTACCCACAATTATAACAATATGTTGATCACTAATGGAATCATATTGCCGCTCCTGTTTAACTCTAATTAGAATGTTTCAGGGCAGTCGGCAAAGGAAATGGTCGTCAATAGACACGATTGACGTCGATCATTACTTCTTGATTAGGTGATGACCCTCACTTCCAAACATATTGCTTCTATTCCATTACAGGAACTGCACACGTGTGTGTGGGGGGGGTGCTGGGGGAGTGCGAGCGCAAGCGTCTTGAAAGACAAAAAGTGATAAAGTAAAGAAGGAGAAGCAGAAAATAGGATGAGTAATAGGAAGAAAAGACAAAAGAGAAAGTGAAACTAAAAGTCCACATACTTAATACACAACAAACAATTTTACCATTTCTTTTTTCGTAAGTCATCCACAATCACCACACAATGTTTCAACTACCTCAAGTCCTGATGAAGGTTGCAAAACCCGAAACGTTATAGCGTCGACTTCACCATAAGACCCATCTGTTGGAATATTTCTACCCCCAATTTAGTAAGTAAAAGACAAGTTAGAACAATTAGAGACATTATTACAAGTTAAGAAAAACTGTTTATTATATTGAAAACAAAAGAGAATTGTCTTTATACTGATTTACTAAGTCAGGAACAAAATCAACTTGGTGTGGGACTAAGACTAAAGAAGATTGTGGTGCGCTAATATTCCATCAAATCAGCATTCAAAATATTGCTTTTTATATGAAATCAAATTCCGGTTGTAAATTTTAAAAATTAAGTCACCAACTAACCAAATAAAATCTGTTTATATCGTTCAATAAATGAGAAAAAGAGAGAGGTTGATTCGTTTTTTTTTTCTACAGGTAGATTAGCGAGAGTGTTTAAAATCCTACCCTGGGTTTTAACCTTTTATTATCTTTTGTGATGCATACATTATTATATAATATATATATATATATATATATATATATATATATATATATATATATATATATATATATATATATATATATTCTTTGAAGGCCAAATAAATAAGATTAGAAGTTTTGTAGTAGAAGATAGACAATCTCAATTAGCATGGCGGACAGTAAACGAATGTCGAGGTATGAAAATAAAAGCTTCCAGCCAAGAGGCATTCTTGTGAAGTTGACAGAACACTTCTGAAAAACTGCTTGAAAACCTTCCTAAATCACTGACGAACATACTCAAGAAATCCTTAGACAGCTTGATATTAAGCTACGACACCTTACCAAGGACGATCTTGGTCGAAGTTCTAAAAAGAATCAAACGTAGAAAAGCTACAGGCCTCTACGAAATACTTCGTGTAGCATGGAAGACAAAGAAATTTGAGGACATACTTTTCGATAATGCAATGCAGTGTATAAACATAACCCCATTCCGAAAGAAAGGCGACCTCTGAGTCACCAATCACTACAGAGCTATAACTCATATTACCTTAACTGCTAAGGTTTATAATATTCTTCTTCACAATCGCATCCGAACTGAGATAGAAAAATGTTTTAGGAAAAATCAAAAGGAATTTCGTAGTAAACTAACTCCAACTTCTCAGATTCTGACTTCTCGTCCAATCGTCGAAGGGTACGAGTGAAAAAAATCTCAAGGCAACACTATTGATTGTAAATTTCTCCAATGCATCGGAATTCATACACAGAGAAAAGAAATAAGCAAATAACGATAGCATATGGTCACCCAAAAGAAGTGTAATGATTCTCTACATAGACATGAAAGCAATGGCTCGTTCGCCTGATGGTGACACAGATTTCTTTTGCAGTGCAATTAGAATATACATTAGCAAAATTTTTATTCATTATTTGCCTACACTACACACTACGAACATCATCTGATCTAATGAAGGAAAAGAGTTTCACAATAAAAAGAAAAGGCAAGAGGCAGGCGATATCCCACCAAAACTATTACAGTTGTGGACTACAGCAATGATCTAGTATTTCTCGCAAATATACCCGCACAAGCAGCATTAGTCAGTATGTAAATTCAGATTAAACGGGGTTTATATTTCTTAAACGGGATGTAGACATCTCCACACAGGATAGTAAGCCTCTCAATTGTGCATATTAGTTCACATACCTAGGTAGTAATATCTTATCTACCGGGAGTGATGTCAATATACACATAGGAAATCCAGGGACTGCTATAGATAGATTATCGATATAATGGACATCTGATCCCACTGATAAGATAAAACCAGATTTCTTTCAAGTTGTAGCCGTGTTAGTGATACTGTATAGCTCCACCACTTGTGGATACTTACGCACGGACACACCAGTGTAGGCCGAACAGCAAAAATCTACATTCTGCGTGCTGTGTGGAAGACCTGCAACGTATGATGATTGATAAGGACAGGTGGCACACAAGAGAGAAAGAGAACGAGAGTGAGAGAGAAAATTAGATTGGTATTCATGCTTATATATATAGAGAGAGAGTAGCGTGGACATGAAGTCAATGACTCCTGGTTACTGACAGTTTCTCACAAATGCGATACCTATACATACACACATACATACATACATACATACATACACACACACACACATATATATATATATATGTTAAGGTTGCGTGTATATGGAGTCAACACTAGGTTACTGATAGTTTTTCAGTCTGAAAATAGTATAGGTGCGAAACTGTCAATAACGAGTCCACACTACTTTAACTCAAATATGAATGTTCTATTAATCATATTTAAGCTCTGTCTGCTTGGAAATATAGCATCCATATTATCTACATATATATATATATATATTATATATATATATATATATATATATATATATATATATATATAGGGGGGAGAGAGAGAGAGAGAGAGACAGTATACTTCCGTATTTGTTTGAGAGATAATTCCAAATTGATGGGCAAATGAATTAAGATCTTGAGCCTTCCTTCAATAGAAACAAATTTCCTGATTCAGCATTTACGAATTTTGTGTTGAATTAAGCAAAAAAATTAGATTTTGTTGAATAAAAATGATTACACTTGATTGTATTTTTAATTAAGTGCAATCTTCTTTTGTTGTTGTGTCTGTGATAATAATTCAACAATTATTATTTAATAATTGGCGGCTATTTTCTCCAATAAAAAAATATGCAAACAGAAAATACAATATCTGAAAATGATAAGAACTTTATAATTGAAACACTCAATCCAATACTGAGACAAATAAGAAACCTGGTCGAAATTGAACAAGGAACAACTAAAGATTCCACCCCCAAAAAAAAAACTATTGGAGTGACCTATTGTCGGTATTAGCCGGACAGTGATGGGGTCTATCCCGTTTTCGTTTGCGTTTCACCAGGGAGATTGTTTTTTTGCTGAGGTGGTGAATAGATCAGATTTACCCAATCTGTGCTACTCATGCGCTGGGTTAGCGGGGACCGGTATCGAATATGGAACCTTGCGATTTCTAGTTGGGTGCTCTAACGACAGTGCTAAATTAAGTGAAAAGAAAATAAGAATATTGTGTACAATTAGATTTCAGTAGGAGTTTTGCCTGCCTAAAATACAACCATTCAGAATCCTTGCTTTTAACTGGGTCCGAAAAGCTGACCTTTTTACCCGATAGAAAAATACGCAACTATTTTAACTACAATGCCAGTCATTTTCTCTGGTGTTTTTTACTTTATTCTTTAGTAATTATTTTTGCCTCGGGATTTTCAGTTTAAAATACACACACACACACACACACACACACACACACACAATATTTTACTAATTAAATTGGATATGGAAAATGTCGGATTGAATACTTAAACAGTTAATCAAAACGTTTTATTTACATTTTCAATTTGTTTGTGTTTTTTCACTTTCCGTCCCTATTGGTCATCACTCTTGGTAAGTTACCTAGACGGTATCCAGTGTCCACACAGAGCTAATGAATATTATTTTTGTCTGGTTGACCAACACTTCAATGTCCATTTGTGGGAAACCATAGAAGAACGTTGCATATGAGTTCACCCTTACTTCTCTAGTAAATGGCCATTTAACTGCTATTTTGTAAGGTACTGCTTCCAGGATTTATTCAAAAACTTGGACCTGTAGAATGGATTAATAAAAACACAAACAATTAGTAAATGTGAAAGAAACATTTTGATTAAATGTTGAAAGTATTGTTTAAAAACATCAGTCGACAGAATTTGTGCCAAAAGCAGAACATTAAAAAAAATAACCTAAATAGAAACTATAAAAAAAAAATTTTTTTATTTGTAAATGCTGTAAATGTTATTTCCCTTTTTCATTTGTGAAACTCTTTCTGTCGTTTTCGATTGCTTTTGTTGGCTGATAATTCTAACGAGACGAATGTTCGTGTTAGGGCGAGAAAGAAAGAAAACTGAAAAAATTTCATGAAAAAAAAAAGAAAGAAAGAACGCGTCCGTCTGTATTAAAGAGGGAAATTGAATAATTAAAGTTTCGTGAATCCAAATTGGTGCGTCGTTAGTTAAGGTAATTGGATTTTTGTTGTTAAGAGAACATCTGTTTGTGTCCATCTACAACAACGACCAACACGCATAATGGCGTTGATATTGGCTGATCTGCTAAATTGAATCAGACATTTCTTCTGACTACGCTCTCATCGAAATGACATTTCTCGAATTGGTTAAAGCTTTTTTGCAGATATTCAGCTTTATAAAATGACATCGGAAATCTGTTAGTTTTGATGATTTTCCCATCTGCCATTTTTGACGAAATCACAATGAAATAAAACATATCAACTCAAATGTGCCACGGGGGTCTGCATGAAAATCATTGGGTCGAGATGTTAAGGTATCAAAGTTTTCAAAGAGGCCTACTACGTTATCTGAGTTAGGTCAGTGATCGGTGTTCAAACCCAGATAAAAGCCAGAATTTCAACTACTGGTTTTCGAGGCAGGCAGACCATAACCACTTAATTATTTGGCATAATACAATCTTCCAATTTTCTTGCCAGGTTAAAGTATAAGCTTATGAATTATCTATACGGTGGGTCAAGATGGAATCATCTATATGGTGGGTCAAGGTGGAATTCTATAATTACCGTCTTATCTCGTAATGTTTCGTGTCTTTTTGTAAATATAGGTTTTCTAGTTACAAAGTATTAGGATCAAATATATCTTGATAATTTTGAACTTAGAATATTCATTTGGTAATCAGTCGGTCAAGAATATAATAAAAATGATTTTTAATATTTTTCAAGGAAATTATATTAGAATGTATCAAAAGTACTTTATTTTGCCTGTTCATCTTTTTTTTTGGGGGGGGGGCTCGATTTTTTTAAAAAATCTGTACTTTAAAATTTATTCCATGCATATGTCTAAAGGTAATTACGCCAACATATCAATCTTTATGTCATTTAATACTATATATCTACATATATAAAAGGAAGTTTGGTATGATTTGGTATGTACGTGTCGACTATAACTCACAAACGTGCCGTCATTCAGATTTTAAATCTCGCATACTACTTGATATGCTTATAACTAAGTGACACACAAAATTTGGCATTTTATTTTTAATAATTAAGGGATATAATTCAATAATTAAGAAAAAATTTAAAATACCGTATACACCCCTCCACACCCACCATACTCACATCGACAGGAGTTTTGTTTTGAACTTACCAGACAGCAGACAGCATACATTACTATATGAAAAAATACGAATGTTCATAAAAAACTAACCCCACCCCATCCATCGTCGGCACAAATCATGTAGCGTTAAGACAGACGAGTTCTAAAATAAATTTACAAAAACTTTCCACCCCACTTGTCGGCACAGGCTTTGAACTTGTTTTAAAACAGACTCTTGCTGTATTGAGAAAAAAAGATTTTTTTTAATTTCCAAAATGATTCTATTATAAGCATATGGTCGTAGAAAGGCAAATGATATTTACTGAAATGTATTTTTATTAGGTATCAACAATTCAAGCGTCAATTTTCACTTTAAAAACAAATTAAAATTAATTAAATAATTAATTATATAGGGTCAAATTTTTGTTTAAGTCAAAAAGTAGTAACATAATGAGCATTAGTAAAAAAGCAAAATGATATTACATATGTAGTTCATTTTTTATACATTTTAAAATTAAATTCTGCCAGAAAATGTACGAAAACGGACATTTTGTCTGAAGTAAAGATACGTTATTGAGATTTTAAAACAATTTATGCCGAAGTCATGTTTGTTTTATTCATTATTAATGGGTATTCAAATTATTTCTAATTCATTTTTGGAACATATTTTTTAAAACTTTTTATCTATGATATAAACAGATGGGACTAATGGCAATGAAGGGGTACTCCACACTTTACAGAGCTCCATAATTGGAACCTCACCACTAGATTCAGTTTTACCATAAGAGCAATACGATAGGGACAATCATTTAGGTGCTAGGACTTGACATGACCAGCCGATTGATTGGAGGGACATCTCCGACCGCTCGTCTAGGCCAAGTAACGGTGCATGCCCACTGGTCGTCACCTACGGCCGACAGGTGGCCCAGTTGGAAGGAGGTTTTACTCAGCAGAGGTGCTGTCGGCGTATTGTACAGCTTCAACCGATGAAGCTAAATAAATGACACATGTTTAATACTTAGCTCCTTTCAATTGTTACTTTTTTAGGATTAAAAAATAAATAAACAAATTAAATTGATATTTTTATCACTTTAATGCAACAAACAATTAAGAAAAACAATCAATTAGGAACTGAATTTAAGTTTTTGTCATATGTACAAAACAGTTTTTGAAAAATAGAAATATATTTCAAAACACTCACAGTTTTTTTAAAACTTCTATAAATCATTTTACTCTTTTTTCTCTTACCCACTCAAACTTGTTAATATTATTTTTTTTACTCCGGTCATGGACCGGGTACTTTTGCTAGTATATATATATATATATATATATATAATTATATATATATATATATTATATATATTAATGAATGTTGGGGAAAAAAAAGGAGCAACACAAAAGATAACCAGCCGTCTAGCCACGAGGCCAACACCAGATGGCCCCAAAGAAAAGAACAAAGATAACTGAAAGAACAAACAGTCAACACTAAACCTTTGAGAAAGGGAAGGATACTCCGAGATACAAGGAAAATAAATAAGAATAAGTACAATATTCATCATGTTGATTCTTCTTCTGATCTTTACTCTTCAAGATATATTTTCCATACTTCTAAGACAACCCAAAATTTATTTCCCAACATTCATATATACCTACAAAGGAGCATAAGTCGACTCCATAACATATATATATATATATATATATATATATATATATATATATATATAAGAACCAAACAATTAAATTGTTACGATATGACTGAACATCACTTGCCAAGTAACAGTAAGAACAATTTTGATACTCTTCAAGAAACATCAAAAAGATATACTCCAAATGATGACTATGAAACCTTTGTCAACGTCCACTTAGAAGCAGCAACTGAATGCCTACAGACCAAAACAAAGAACCAAATATACACTCTCTTGGGAAACAAAAGAAATTAGATAAAAGCGAAATAATATAAAAAAGCATCCCTATGTAGTAAAACAAATTCAACATACTCCAATGTTGAGAATCTTAAGAAAGCCCAGATAAAACTAACTAAAACATTCAACCAAAATTGACAATTAGAATACACCCAAGGCTAAATAGATAGAATCAGATATTTTGTAGAATATAGGCAATCATAACTAGCATGGCAGACAGTAAATGAAGTTAGTGGTAGGGAAAACAACTGGAGATCAAAGCTAAAAGCTGCCAGCTAAGAAGATAGACTTCTAAACTAGAAAGAACATTTCCAGAACCTACTTAGAAATCTTCCCAAAATAACAGATACTGATACTCAAAAAATGATTAGTAGTGAACTAGACATTAAGCTAGGATGATGAACATGAACTAGTCCTAAAAACAATGAAAGTAGACACGTCGCAGGACTCCACAAAATACTTCCGACGTATGGAGACATACTTCTCCAATTAGGCAATGCAGTGTATAAAGAACATATAATATAGAAATGGACGAACACTGCATCCTCTCATTGACTTCTACGAAAGAAATTTCGTAGAAGTCAATCCACAACTTCTCAGATTCTAAGTATTCGTCGAATCGTCGAAGCGGTGCGAACAAAAAATCTCGAGGCAACACTATTGTTTGTAGATTTCTAAAGACACGGTCGGTCAATTATATAAACGCCATGTATGTAAGAATTATAAACAGAGAGAGAGAGAGAGAGAGAGAGAGAGAGAGAGAGAGAGAGACAGACAGACAGACAGACGGGTGAAGCCTTGGAATAGCTACTTTCTTTAATTCAGCCTTCTTTATGAATAGAACCTTGCAGTTATTTTTTCAAAAATGTTGGGATTTCAACAATTCGCTGCTTTTGATATTTCTGTAAAGAGCATGTAGATTTACAAAGCAAATGTTATTTTGCTTTGTAAATCATAGCGCTATCAAAAAAGCAATTTTATCTTTTAAAAAAGACCCATATTTGTGACCTTATGCCAAACTAATTTAAGTTTCTTTGTGAATAACCAGGCTTTGAGTTTGGCAATTTGTGACCATTATATCAAAGTCATTGTGTCATTCATCGATTCATTTATTTATACAATCATTCCGCTTCATTCACGAATCATTAAAACACAAATTTTATCATCTATTCTTTTTTCTTCTTTTTAAAAGTTTCAAAATTTCTTTTCCCATCCATGTGATGGGAAAGAAAACAAAAGAAAAAAACGTGTGAAAGGTTAACAATTATCAAACAAGAACACAAAAAAGTTTCTTTTTCAATCTCTGTTAGTCACTAACATTTTCAGTGGATGAAGATTGATTTTAATTTTCCATTTTGTTGTTTCTTTTTTTCGTTTATCCGGCTCCATTTCAGCCAATAGTTTTATAAAGCACAATTAGTTGCATTCGGTTGCCTTTTTTGTCACTATTGAATTTCCGATAGAACTATCCGTTTACTTAGAATAATTTCCTTAATCGGATTAACGCAGCGAATAGATCAGCGAATTTGTTGTGGCTGGTGATTGGTACGGACCTAATGGAACTTTGTCTTTCGCCCCATCTGCTTCTCATCCTTTTCATTATTATTGTTTTCACAGATTTCGGATAAATTAGGATGTTTTCAATTAAACCGCGTAAGAAACCGTAATTAAGGAAGGATTGATAATTAAGGAATGAAAATTAGAATAAATAAGAGCAATCAGTTAGAAAATCAAAGAAAGACTTTCAAATTTAGAGCCATAAATACAGTTTTTACTGCAAGTTCGCCTACTAATATAGTTACGGCTAGCAGAGTGACTGCATTTTAATACGTCTACTAATAGCTGTAACTCTATTAACGATTCAAACGAATTCAGTTTTGGATTTCAAAGAACACAGACAACTTTCGAGATCAGAGTTGTCTTAATTTAATTTACTTCTCTTTGATTTCAAGGAATTTTTCGTCACTAAAAACTGATGCAAAATTCTAAATTTTGCTCTAATCAAGCTGAATAAAGAATTAAGTTACAAGCCAATATTAGAGAGGTTCATTTCACCAAAACAAGTGAATTTGGATGGCAGCCCAAAAAACAAAACACTTAAACCATTGTAATCGTTTAGCGTTAACGTAGCTTTGGATATTTTGCGTTGAGAATTTATTTCGCTTGACAATATTTTGTTATTAGTTTAGTTCGATTTATAGTGTTATTGTTTGACTGATCAAATAATACCGTAAAACGTACTTTCTAAATGTGCAATTCAATTGATAATGAAATCGGTTGAAATGAATAAATTAAAACTTTTATTGACAATGGATAACTTGGCTTTAAAGTGGATAAGAATTCTTAGTTGATAATTTCTTTTGCTCATTCCGATGATGGTAACAACTTTCTACATCAGCTCTAAAGTCTTTAGTTTAGTTTAATTATGGAATATAAAAAGTTTCTCATAGCAGTAGTTAACGCACTGATTTCTGTAAGCACCTTACTCAGTTCACTCATCACTATATATATATATATATATATATATTATATATATTGGATGAATATTCTCACATCCAGTTTGACTGAATATATATTATAATGATTTGACTTTTGTATATATGTTATCGTAACACAACAAAAAGGGAATTTTGTTAGATCAATAAGTTTAAAATGATTTAACTTAGAGAATAAACCAATTTATACTCTAATTTACAATGAGATTTTGAGGCATATTGTGTTTGCACTTGTTTCTATCGTTATAATTTCTCAGGGGAGATAACAACAAAATGCTGATTGTAGATTATTTACTCGCATGTATTTTCATTTACCTATAATATGAATTATAAATAGTATGTTGTTTGGTTTGGTTTATTTTTCATGACATATCAACCCCGTATAGGTTATTTAATCCTAAGATTTGGTTCATTTGTAAATGTGTTATTATAAAAATAACTATTTATATTCTAACAATCTACTGCAATCATTTTTGAATCGCTGTTTTTATTTGTCTATGATAAGAACCATCTTTTTGTATACAGCGTCAATTCTTCCTAATTAAAACTAACCTAATACTAACCATTTATACACAATCATGTAGTTTCAAGTAGATATTCCTACTTAATAATAATAATCATTTTTGCATACAGTTATATGGTTTCAAGTATTCCTGTCTAATTCTAATAATGTATATACAATTATTTGGTTTCTATTAACTATTCCTATTTAATATTGATAATTATTTGTT